>CM055265.1:59563844-59587672 GCA_029237695.1 Conchocele bisecta | reverse complement strand
GGATGATCGATTTAGCCCACGGTTATCGGAGGCATGGAAATGCACGGCATCACTGAATGGCGTAATGATCGATTATTTGGATAAAGGTGAAAATACGGCGTAATTGGGGAAAGAAAATCGGCGTAATTATCTGAGAGAGGTGAATGCACATCCATCCATCCATCTTTTATTTTCTTTTATTTTCTATGATTTGATATACTGACCCAAAACCATTTGCGTATAGTACACGGGATATGTGTAATGTGGTATGTGGCTCTTACTATTAATTTGACCAGAAAAGACATATTACTTATGTCTCTGATGTGACATATAACATAATAATCCAAATAATTAATTGATTTGAATTTCAAAGTTATCAGTTTCTACTTATTTTTGCTGACCGACAAAATTAAATAGGAATAGAGCTGAATTAACAATTCAATTTCATGTTAGCATTACCTAAAAATTACTTTCTTTTGCTTCATTTAACTTGCAAAATCTCCTACCAATACCGATCGATCATAAATAAATTTGAAGCCACCTGAATTTATAGCATAATTAATTGAAGTAACGTGAAGTTACAATTCATAAAAATTACTTATTTTTGCTGACCAACAAAAAAAAAAATTAACTTCCGAAATCTTATATCATACCGATGGAGAATAATTAAATTGGAATACAGCTGAATAATAATTGAATTAACTTGAAGTTCAAGTTAGCATTCCTAAAAATTATTTATTTTACCAGACCGCCAAGAAATTTAACTTGCAATATCTCATATCATACCGACGATGTTAATGAAATGTGATACACCTGAAAATTTATAGAATAAATAATTGAATTAGCTTGAAGTTCAAGTTAGCATTCCTCAAAATTCTTTATTTTACCAGACCGCCAAGAAATTTAACTCGCGATATCACATATCATACCGACCGATGTTAATGAAATGTGTATACACCTGAACTTATAGCATAATTAATTGAATGAGCTTGAAGTTGAAGTTAGCATTCCTAAAAATTATTATTTTTGCTGACACAAAAAAAATTAACTTGCGATATGGCAGAAAATGGAGCTCGAAAATCTCATTACATACCGACCGAGCTATAAATAAATTTGAATACAGCTTGAATTTATACCATATGAATTGAATTATCTTGAATTTCAAGTTAGCAGTCCAAAAAAATTACTTCTTTTTACTGACCCGCCAAAACATTTAACTTGCGAAATCTAATATCATACAGACCGAGCATAACTAAATTTGAATACAGCTGAATGATTAATTGAAATAATTTGAATTTCAAATTAGCATTTCTAAAAATTACTTATTTTGCTAAACGCAAAAAGATTTAACTTGCGATATCTCATATCATGCGACCAAGGATAATTAAATGTGTATACACCTGAAATTTATAGAATAATTCATTGAATTAGCTCGAAGTTCAGTTAGCATTCCTCAAAATTACTTATTTTTCCTGACCGCAAAAAAAATTAACTTGCGATATGGCAGATCATACCAACTGAGAATAACTAAATTTGAATACAGCTGAATAATTAATTAAAATAACTTGAATTTCCAATTAGCATTCCAAAAAATTACTTATTTTTGCTGACCGCGAAAAAATTTAACTAGTGATATCTCATATCATACCGACCGAGGATAATTCAATGTGTATACACTTGAAATTATAGAATAAATAATTGAATTAGCTTGAAGTTCAAGTTAGCATTCCTCAAAATTATTTATTTTACCAGACCGCCAAGAAATTTAACTTGCGATATCTCATATCATACTGACCGATGTTAATTAAATGTGAATACACCTGAAATTATAGAATAATTCATTGAATTAGCTCGAAGTTCAAGTTAGCATTCCTCAAAATTACTTATTTTTCCTGACCGCAAAAAAAATTAACTTGCGATATGGCAGATCATACCAAATGAGAATAACTAAATTTGAATACAGCTGAATAATTAATTGAAATAACTTGAATTTCCAATTAGCATTCCAAAAAATTACTTATTTTTGCTGACCGCGAAAAAATTTAACTAGTGATATCACATATCATACCGACCGAGGATAATTCAATGTATATACACTTGAAATTATAGAATAAATAATTGAATTAGCTTGAAGTTCAAGTTAGCATTCCTCAAAATTATTTATTTTACCAGACCGCCAAGAAATTTAACTTGCGATATCTCATATCATACCAACCAATGTTAATTAAATGTGTATACACCTGAACTTATAGCATAATTAATTGAATGAGCTTGAAGTTGAAGTTAGCATTCCTAAAAATTACTTATTTTTCCTGACCGCATAAAAATTTAACTTGCCATATGACAGATCATACCGACCGAGCATAACTAAATTTGAATACAGCTGAATAGTTAATTGAAATAACTTGAATTTCCAATTAGTATTCCTAAAAATTACTTATTTTTGCTGGCCGCAAAAGAAATTAACTTGCGATATCTCATATCATACCGACCGATGTTAATTAAATGTGTATACACCTGAAATTATAGCATAATTAATTGAATTAGCTTGAAGTTCAAGTTAGCATTCCAAAAAATTACTTATTTTTGCTGACCGCGAATTTTTTTTACTTGCGATATCTCATATCATACCAACTGAGGATAATTCAATGTGTATGCACCTGAAATTATAGAATAAATAATTGAATTACCGGTAGCTTGAAGTTCAAGTTAGCTTTCCTAAAAATTACTTACTTTACCAGACCGCCAAGAAATTTAACTTGCGATATCTCATATCATGCTGACCGATGTTAATTAAATGTGTATACACCTGAAATTATAGCATAATTAATTGAATTAGCTTGAAATTCAAGTTAGTATTCCAAAAAATTACTTATTTTTGCTGACCGCGAACAAATTTAAATTGCAATATCTCATATCATACCGACCGAGGATAATTCAATGTGTATACATCTGAAATTATAGAATAAATAATTGAATTAGCCTGAAGTTCAGTTAGCATTCCTAAAAATACTTATTTTTCTGACCGCGAACAAATTTAAATTGCGATATCTCATATCATACCGACCGAGGATAATTCAATGTGTACATCTGAGTTAATACATTTTGTTTATTTTAAATTTACATCTGAATATAGAATAAATAATTGAATTAGCTTGAAGTTCAAGTTAGCATTCCTCAAAATTCTTTATTTTACCAGACCGCCAAGAAATTTAACTTGCGATATCTCATATCATACCGACCGATGTTAATTAAATGTGTATACACCTGAAATTATAGCACAATTAATTGAATTAGCTTGAAATTCAAGTTAGCATTCCAAAAAATTACTTATTTTTGCTGACCGCGAAAAATTGTACTTGCGATATCTCATATCATACCGACCGAGGATAATTCAATGTGAATACACCTGAAATTATAGCATAATTAATTGTATTAGCTTTAAGTTCAAGTTAGCTAGCATTCCTAAAAAATACTTATTTTTCCAAACCGCCAACAAATTTAACTTGCGATATCTCATATCATACCGACCGAGGATAATAAAATGTGAATACACCTGAAATTATAGTATAATTAATTGAATTAGTTTGAAGTTCAAGTTAGCATTCCTAAAAATTTCTTATTTTTCCTCACCGCATACAAATTTAACTTGCGATATGGCAGATCATACCGACCGAGCATAACTAAATTTGAATACAGCTGAATAATTAATTGAAATAACTTGAAGTTCAAGTTAGCATTCCAATAAAAAATTACTTATTTTTGCTGACCAGGAAAAAAATTTAACTTGTGATATCTCATATCATACCGACGAGGATAATTCAATGTGTATACACCTGAAATTATAGAATAAATAATTGAATTAGCTTGAAGTTCAAGTTAGCATTCCTAAAAATTACTTATTTTTGCTGACCGCGAAAAATTTAACTTGCGATATCTCATATCATACCGACCGAGGATAATTCAATGTGTATACACCTGAAATTATAGAATAAATAATTGAATTAGCTTGAAGTTCAAGTTAGCATTCCTCAAAATTATTTATTTTACCAGACCGCCAAGAAATTTAACTTGCGGAATCTCATATCGTAGCGACTGATCATAATTGGATTTTAATACAACTAAATTTCTAGCTTGAATTTCAAGTTAGCATTCCTAACTATTACTCATATTTTGGTTGACCTCCAAAAAATAAAATTTAACTCAGTCTTGCGGAATCTCATATCATACCGGCCAAGCATAATTAAATTGGAATACAGCTGAACTTAAATTCATTGCATAATTAATTGAAGTTAGCAGTCCCAAAAATTACTTAATGTTGCAGACCGCCAAAAAATGAAACTCACAAAATCTCATTACATACCCAGAACCGAGCATAATTAAATTTGAATACAGCTGATAATTAATTCCATTAACTTGAATTTCAAGTTAGCTTTCCCAAAAATGGTTATTTTTGCTTACCGCCAACATTTTTAACTCACTTGCAAAATCTGATATTATACCGACCGAGCATAATTAAATTTGAACACATTTAATTTTAATTTTACTAGCCGAATATCGAATGCCGGCCGACAAAATATTTTATCTTGATTGTGAAGTCTCAAATCTTACAAACCGAGCATAAGTCTTGCAAAATATCACATTCATCATGTTCCTAGAAATTAATTATTCATGCGAGCCGGCAAAATATTTTATTTGTGAAAGTCTCAAATCTTACAAACCGACCATAATTTTTGCAAAATATCGCATTCATAAAAATTAATGATTTATGTCGGCCGACAAAATGTTAATTTGTGAACTCTCGTATCTTAAAAAACGAGCTTTTTATTTGTGAAAATTTATCGCATTCATAACTGAAAAATTAACTATGTATGCCGGCCGACTAAATATTTCATTTGTGAAGTCTCAAATCTTACAAACCGAGCATAATTATTGCAAAATAATTAATGATCTTCTTCTCAGTGGTTTGTTGCACAAGAGTAATTAAACATTTGTTTAATGTATATTGGCAAACTGCTGAATTTACATGAAAAAGGATTATTTTTTTTCTGACCACAAAAAAATATAACTTGTGAAGTATCCTAGTATATATTATATAGTATTATATTTCCAGAAGATTGAATTATCTTATTCAACTTGTCTAAAACTGTAATTAAGCAACAGTTTAAATTAATTAGGCAACAACTGAATTTCATTAGTCGAAGACACTAGTTATGCATCAATTTAATTTCTATTTGCTAAATATTCCTAAAAAATGAATTATTTACTATGCCAGCCGACAACTATTTTATTTGTGAAGTCTCAAATCTTACAAACCAAGCATAATTTTTGCAAAATATCGCATTCATAAAAATTAATTATTTATGTCGGCGTACAAAATATTCTATTTCTAAGTCTCAGATCTTACAAACCAAGTATAATTTTAATGATCTTCTGGTTTGTGGCAGAGAGTAATTAAGCATCTATTTAATATATATTGGCAATTACCGCGGAATTTACATAAAAAAAAAACATGTCTGCTCACTGCCAAAAAATGTAACTTGTGAAGTCTCATAGCATATCGACAGAGCATAATAATTGAATTATCTTATTCAGCTTTTTGAAAACTCTAATTATAAACCGAGCATAATCTTTGCAAAATATTGCCATAAAAAATAATTATCTATGTCAGTCAAAAATATTTCATTTACTCTTATAAGTAGAATCCTCACTGTATCCAGACTGATTAGGGACTACACTGATGTACATATTGCCGGTAGTCTAATCAGCCTTGGTAAATATGCAAGCTGATCAGGGACTACTAGTGCATGTGCTGCAGTACATGGTGTCGGTTGTCTGGTCAACCTAGTTAGATATGGAGGCTGATCAGGGACTACGTTGGTATACATAGTGTCGGTAGTCTGATCAACATAGCTAGGTATGCCGCGTGATCAGGGAATACACTGATGTACATAGTGTCGATAGCCTGATCAACCTAACTAGTTGTGTCGCCTGATCAAGGACTTCACTGATATACATAGTGTGGGTAGCCTGATCAAACCTAGCTAAGACATGTCGCCTGATCAGGGACTACGCTCGTATACTATATGAATGTAGGACAAAACCCCCTTGGACATAACGCCCTTCGTGTGAAAATGACAACATGGACAATAAACCCTTCATGATTTTGATAGGGCGGACATAACCCTCTTCATGATTTGTACAGGGTGGACATAACCCCCTTCATGATGTGTACAGGGTGGACAAAACCCCTTTTATTAATTACCGGATGAATTTAACATTTGTTTGCTGTTTATTATTATTGATGATATTATTTTGCTTAAATTTAAACAAATCATAATATACAACAAACAAATATTCATATATTGTCTAATATATAGTGTCGGTAGCCTGATCAACCTAGCTAGATATGGCGCCTGATCAGGGACTACACCGGTGTACGGATTACCGATAGTCTGATCAACCTACGTAGATATGTCGGCTGCTCAGGGATACACCGGTGTACAGATTACTGATAGTCTGATCAACCCAACTGGATATGCCGGCTGATCTGGGACTACACTGGTGTGCAGATTACCGTTAGTCTAATCAACCTAGCTAGTTATGCCGGCTGCTTAGGGACTACACTGGTGTACAGATTACTGATAGTCTGATCAACCTAGCTAGATATGCCGTCTGCTCTGGGACTACACTGGTGTACCGATTACTGATAAGATAACATGATCACCCAACTAGATACCGCCGTTGCTCTGACTATACTGCCGTGATAAGATACCGATTACCGATAGCTCCTGAACAACTTAGCTAGGACATGCTGTCCCAAGCTAGATATACCGTTCAGGGACTACACCGGTGTACAGATTACCGATATCTGGTCAACCTAGCTAGATATGCCGGCTGCTCAGGGACTACACCGGTGTACAGATACCGATATCTTTCAACTAGTAGATATGCCGCTTGTCAGGGACTACACCGTAACAGATTACCGATATTGGTTCAACAGTAGATATGCCGCTGCTCAGGGATACACGGTGTACAGATTACCGATAGTCTGGTCAACCTAGCTAGATATGCCGGCTCTCAGGGACTACTCGGTGTATAGATTACGATAGTCTGGTCAACCTAGCTAGATATGCCGGCTGATCAGGGACTACATCGGTGTACAGATTACTGATACACATCAACCCAACTAGGATATGCCGGCTGCTCAGGATACACGGTGTACAGATTACTGATAGTCTTTGATCAACCCAACCTGGATATGCCGGCTGCTCAGGACTACACTGTGTACTATTATGTTAGTCTCACAACCCAAGTGGATAGCCGTGCTCGGGACAACCGTGTACATATTACTGATGTCCGATCAACCTACCTATATCCGGCTGCTCAGGGACTACAGTGTACATATTAGCGATAGTGTGGTCGTCCCAAGTTGATAAGCATGCTGATCGGGCACTACACTGGTATACAATTTGGTGATATTCTCAGCAGCCTGTGTGTATATGCCAGTTGATCAGGGACTATACTGATCTACCGATTGTCGATATTCTAATCAGCGTGGATTGATAATTACTGCGTTGTTCTAAGGTCACTGTTCTTAACTGACGTCACAGTTTCGCACCTATAGTATGCAGCTACTGTTCATAAATTGGGAAAATATGCTGATTATGACAGGCAAGAGAGTAAGAAAACATGTTCATATTCGTGTTATGATAAGACAACATTATTTTTGCAATTATTAAAATATCCTTTGTTAATTTTTGTCACCATTTCAGTATTCAATTGTTGTTGCAGACGCGCGAAAACGCGTCAGTTAATGAAAACCCGACTTTCCAAATTATCCGACCAATGATAACTACGCTTCCAGCGGGAAGGAATTTCTGTCAGCCAATCAAAACTAGACATTGAGAAAATTTTCGTCCAATGAAAACCATACATTGAGCCTAAACCATGTTTAAGCTCAAACCGTGGTTTAAGCTATCAGAAACCCTAGTTTGAGAGTCCAAACGGTGGTTTCTGCCGCCAAGTGCACAATAATTGCTCAAAACTAGGGTTTAAGAAAAACTACCGTTTGGGATCACGATTTGCAGTTTTTTTCTTAAACTGTGGTTTGGGTCCAAACTAGGGTTTAGGCTTTTTATTCGATTACGACCTCAAACGGCAGTTTCTGTCCAAATGCACAATAATTGCTCAAACTGGGGTTTGAGAGCCTAAACCCTGGTTTAGACTCTCAAACTGGGGTTTAGGGAATTATTGTGCATTTGGCGAGCCTAAACTAGGGTTTGGGCAGTCTAAACTGGGGTTTGAGCTCAAACCGTGGTTTAAGCTATCAGAAACCCTAGTTTGAGCGTCCAAACGGTGGTTTCTGCCGCCAAGTGCACAATAATTGCTCAAAACCAGGGTTTAAGAAAACTACCGTTTGGGATCACGATTGGCAGTTTTTTTCTTAAACCACGGTTTGGGTCCAAACTAGGGTTTAGGCTTTTTATTCGATTACGACCTCAAACGGCAGTTTCTGGCCAAATGCACAATAATTGTTCAAACTGGGGTTTGATAGCCTAAACCCTGGTTTAGACTCTCAAACTGGGGCTTAGCGAATTATTGTGCATTTGGCGAGCCCAAACTAGGGTTTGAGGAGCCTAAACTAGGGTTTGAGCTCCAAACCATGGCTTAAGGAATTATTGTGCATTTGGCTTGCCATAATCGGTCATATTTGGCCGATAGCTGATCGTCAGCTCAAACTAATGTTGTGTACCATGACCCTATACATTAGAAACTCCAACCATACAAAGTTCGTCCAATTGTGATCGTTCACTATTCTGCAGAAGAAGCCTATGTGTGGAATCGTAACTGTGGCTACGGACGGTACATGTAGATTGTAAGTGACTGTTCGCAACTAGTAATTACCTAGCTAAAGGCTAGCTTAGATTATCTCGGCTGTATAGATGTCTTTTACTATTTCTGCAGTATTTTATTTGTGTTCTGAGCTGAGACACTTGCTGTGTACTTTTTGGTCACAATAACAGCACATTCTCAGTATTTATGTCCTCGCGTTTTGCGGTCTTAAACTGGGCAGTATTTTATAAAAACATCCATGAACCAAGGAGAAACATGCAAGTAAACATTTTTCACCTCGCTTGTCAGACCATGTCGCAAATCGCAAGGACAAAATCACTAAGAAGAGGCTGTTATTGTGACAACAAATTACACAGCAGGTGGTTTCTCAGCTAGAAGGATAGAAAAAATATAAGACAGATGAAATAGAAAAAGACATCGTCTAGCTAGTAATTACCAATGTTACAAATACTGATGCTACAAAAAAAGTATCATAATGATCGGGCATAGAATACAGAAGTTATATTACGAAAATGTGCGCACATATAGCATACTTGAGGTTGAAACATAACACTATAACCTTATTATACCCGGCATACAAACTATAGTTTTCATATTTCCGTTCCTCCATCCTTAAGATTTGTGTTTAAAGTTTTTGGGTACCCAATATCTCTGCAACCGTAAGTTGGATTGACTTGAAACTTTGTGTATTTTTATCTTCACTCATATTTCATTCAATAAGTAAGGTGGCACTACTGGTAGCCACAATAGCCCTTTGGCTACCAATATTTCTGTAATGGAAATCTTGATTACCGGTACTAAAACATTCAAAAATTATTTGAAATGGTAATATGTTTTAACAACTACATTATTATTGTCTTTTTGTGTTATCAGTTCATTTTTGTCGAGCCTGCTTGCGGAAAGCGAGACATAGTCCGGGTATCCATGCGTGCGTGCGTCCATCCGTGCGTCCGTCCGGCCGAATGAATGGATTTTCAAATGTTTTGCCTTGAGATGATGTGTCGATTTCAATACCCACATCTTTATGTCCAAGTTCAGGGTAACACTTAGAGGTCAAATGTCAAGAATGTGCATGCGCTTCTGTTTCTGCTATATACACCTTCAAAACCGATGAAATGATTTGCCATACATGTTTACCATGAGGACTGAGATGATGTGTTGCTAACTGGCTATGTCTCAACGGGCGTATATATTGTGACCTTCAACAGTTTTGTTTATGTGACCCATAGGGTCATATATATTCAGAAAACCAAGAAGTATGGTAAGGTGTATATATTTTGTTTGTCATTTCATTCGTATGTTTGTCCACCCGTAAGATGTGCATTAAAAAAAATTTTTGTCGGTTCAGGCAGAGGTCGGGGTATCTGTGAGACTGCTCACTTGCTCTAGTTACCAACTGTTTTGGTCACATTTCATCCACATCTGAGACACAGGGCCTTTAACAAAACACATATTATCCAATTTTATCGACCTTTGTATTGCTGTGGTAAACATTTGTTAGTTTTACCATCTTTATAGTTGCTTATCAAGGCCCTAGATAATATGCATTATTACCTTTTCGGGTGTCATTGTAACCACAAGTCTGATGACATGGAACTGCAAGTGCTTTTTCAGCACATCTCATTTCATTCTATGCCTAAAGGGCCAAATTTGTAATTTTAGCCAATCCAGGCAGCATTTAGATGCGTCTCTTGGCTATTTCACACTTGTTTTCACTTTAAGTGATCTTGTTCAAAATTCAAGTGATTTGTAATTATTTTCAGGGTTGGCCACTCGCACCTCTGGAGGCCTTGAGAATGCCAGCCGTTCAGCAGTGTAGTCACATTTTCTTACGGGGATTCACACCGGAGACCAAGTGATATGGTGTACCAAAGATGCCTGACAGTACTGAAAGTTAGTGCTGTATGTACAGTACTTCCGTGATACAGAAGTGTTCCCTATTGACAATTTTGTTTCAATTTATGACGATTCTATGGAAACTGCAATCACCGAAAATTACCGGGATTTTTTCAAAGCGTAGTCGACTTCGCCCGACGGGAAATAAAAAGTGAAGTGAACGGAAAAATAGTGACGATGTCGCTCACTTCGCACCCTCAAAATTGAACCCTGCTATTGTATATGATATTATGTGGATGTACTTTATATATCCAATCAATCAGTGTCGTATTCTTTCTGTGAATTCAAGTAGCTAAGATGGGATTATTTAGTTTTGTCTAGTGTACATTTTTTGTCGCGCCTGCTTTAGCAGAGGCGCGACTATAGTCGGCGCTTTTTCCGTCGGCATTGTCCGCGTTGTCCGCGTCGTTCGGTTTTTTGTAAGGCAAATGCGTTAAAAATTATTGTTTTTTCACAATATCTCTTTAACCCCTGCCAGACTTTCATAATATTTCACATCAATGTTTGTCTTGGGGTGATGCTTCATTACGCACACCCCCACATCCAAATTCTCAAGGTCAAGGTAATTTATTTACTTGTAATGTTCACGGTCAAATGCCTCGGCACTGGCAGGCGCGATACCGCTTCAGTGGCGGAATTCTTGTTTGTATTTACTGATCAGCTAGCAGTCCGATACAGTACAGTTTTTATAGTGTGTGCTTTCTATCATGCTGTAGGCTAGCAAGTTGATGAACCTCCGGGCCTAAGCCCCAATGTCAAGCTCACAGACTCGATGCTTTCACGTAGGGGCGGGTGGTAAAACTTCTTGATATTTCACACATGCATTCCTCTGATGATTGGCTAACATAATATAGCAAGTACATAAAGCTCCGAGTCCCAAGGTAAAGGTCAGAGAGTGACAGACTTGGTGCAATCAGTAAACTTAGCATTAGGGTAAATTTATTATTACTTTGTTTCATTTCAAATTCACGGAACTTCTTGAATTTCTCACATGAAATCCTATGATGGTTCTGTATCATGTTGCAACGAAACCGACGAGCCTCCAGGCCCTACTAGCCACAAGTCTAAATGTGATCGAATAAATGTACATGTATCGACATATGTGAACATTCGCTTGTTACTGAATCTTATACAGCGCATTGAGTGGCCAACTCGGCCATCTTAATGTGTTCAAGCCATCGGCCTGTTTCACCTCTTGTGACATTTGACAAAGAATGTAAACATACGATACGATACAACGTAGCTACATGTAACCATATAAACTTAAAAGCCAGGACAGCAGACTCCTATAATTCTGGACAATACCTCCCGGCATACAAAGTATGTAGAAAAGTGAAGACAACACACTTCTATAATTTATATTAAACCAAACTGTAAAATATATCTGGTTTTCTGGACAGTTTTGTGCCTGCTTATATACCCCGGCATACAACATATGTCGAGGGGTATATAGTTTTTGCCTTTCTGTCCGTCCGTCTATCCGTCCCTCTGTCCATCTGTAACATAATATTTATTATTATGTCTAGGACAGTGAAGTAAGTATGTAGGAAATGAATAATGCCAGACATGGCTGACACATATTTTGGAATGTGAGTGACAACCCTTACTCCGATTTACAATCATTATCAGATCCATATTTTCATTATATAGCCCACGCATGTACGCATGTTGCCCACATGCCCAAAGGTCAAGGTCAAATGACTTCAGACTTCAAATACATCTTTATTATCATTCATATTTTAATTCTATAGCCCACCCATGCGGCCCACATGCCAAATGTCAAGGTCAAATGACTTTCACGTTAAAAGTTTTTACATACAGTCGAGCACAAGTATCTCAAAGTCAAAGGGAGATCATCCATATAGTCGAGATAGGACTAGGTTCGTGATAGCGATGAAGCGACATGGTCAAATATTTTCAAATATGAAATCATGTTACATACATGTGCTGATTGCACCATAAGTAAACAATCACCAATTAACTAATGACCAAAGGTAGTTGGCTACTCAACATTGGAAGTCAACATGGCCAAGACTCCAAATTACATTACAAGGTGATAGATAGATCGTTCGTTCGGCTCATATTTAAGGGTGGGAATTGGCTCGAACACCTTCCATACCCGATAGATAGATTGGCAAACACCCAACTATATCCAGGTGGACCAATTAAGCAAACAACCTGAGGTAGGTGTGAATTTATTTTGTTTTGTTTGATAATATGTTTTGAAAATTAGTTTCAACGAAATCGGTCTTGGCAGCCATGCGCTTAGGTGATTTATCCAAGTGCTTGATATGTGATCGAGATAGCGAAGATATTTTTAACGTATTTTCATATGGAGGGGACAGAATGAACAGTCGAGATAGAGAACATATACTAGATAGGGAATGGTCGAGATAGCCGAGGTAATTTATTGCCGCGCCCGCTTGCGGAAAGCGCGATATAGTCGGCACTTTGGCGTACTACGTACGTGTGTCCAGTTAAAGTTTTTGGTTAAAGTTTTTGGTTAGTTTTTGGTTAAAGTTTTTGGTTAAAGTTTTTTGTTATACAACATCTCTGCAACTGCTTTGCCCATTACCTTGAAACTTCACATGGGTGTTTATCATCATCTATATTTTCATTCTACCCCCCTCCCGTGCGGCCCCTGTGCTTAATGTCAAGGTCAAATTACTTTGAAGTTTTTGGTTAAAGTTTTTGTTTAAAGTTTTTTGGTTAAAGTTTTTTGTTATACTATATCTCTGCAACTGCTTTGCCATGACCTTGAAACTTCACATGGGTGTTTATCATCATCTATATTTTCATTCTACCCCCCTCCCGTGCGGCCCCTGTGCCCAATGTCAAGGTCTAATTACTTTGAAATGTTTGGTTAAAGTTTTTGGTTAAAGTTTTTTCATGTACAAGGTCGTCCTTAAAAAAAAATTGTTTCCTGTAACCCGACCCAGAATTTTAGAAGTGGGTCGGTCGGTAGGCAATTTCTTTTTTTTTCTGTCACGTGACATATTGAATTTAAAAATTATTAATATTAAAAAGGTACAATATTTTAACACTTGCATTGCAAGTGTTAAAATATTGTACCTTTCTAATATTAATAATTTTTTAAATTCAATATTGCAAGTCTTGCAATAAAACTATGTCAATTGTGATGTATGTGTTGTTGTATGAACATGCTATGCCATTTAGGGCCAGAGATTATATTAACCCTTTTAACCGACTGTAGCAGTAAATTGAAGAAAAAAACAAAAAAAAAAAATAAACAAAAAAAATTGTAAAAAAAAATACAAAAAAAATTGTAAACGAAAATTGCATCGTGTCGCACGTAGCGGCGGTCGTTACAGGACGGTAGATATAACTTATGGATGGCCCTATATCTGACCGCATGCCATTACCTTGAAACTTCACATGGGTGTTTATCATCATCTATATTTTCATTCTACACGCCCTCCCGTGCGGTCCCTGTGCCTAATGTCAAGGTCTAATTACTTTGAAAATTTTGGTTAAAGTTTTTGTCACGCCCGCTTGCGGAAAGCGCGATATAGTCGGCACTTTGGCGTACGTCCATCCGTACGTACATACGTGTGTCCGGTTAAAGTATTTTGGTTAAAGTTTTTCAGTCTACTATATCTCCTTTTTTAGTGTCCATGCCTCGCCCCAAGGCGCGACATGCAGGCCGCGGCCATCAAGTATTAAACAAATAAGGATATAATTCGGGACTTTGGTGAATCATCGAGATAGGGGATATCATCGAGATACTGATATTCGAAATACTGGTGCTCAACTGTACTTTATATCTCCACATCTCTTACTCAGATTTACTTCAAACTTCAAATAAATACACTGACACCACCATTGACCAAATGCCTTTGTGGGCTTGACATGCGGGCCGTGGCCATCTGGTATTATCAAGGCTACCAGCAAGGGGATTAACTTAGTGATACCGATACAGTCTCTGCGAAAGTCCCCAAAATATTACTGGCCACGAGGACTGACAACCCAGCAATATTACTGGCCCGGACATTTTTTACCCAAAAATATTAAATATATAGGAATAACATAGTTTCTGGTTGATTTAATCTGCATTTTAAGCATAACAAGCATACACATTAAACATAGTCTATCAAGAGGAAATGAAACAAGTTTCCATTTCTTTAAGAATCTTTCAACAATATTGCAGTCATATAATGTTGGTTCGGTAGGCTCGAATCCCACTCCGTGACTCGTCACATCACGTGACATGTACATGGATGTGAGGAAATTTACAATAAAAATCAACGCTGAATTTATAGTTCGACAAAATAAATACTATGAAAGCAGACAATCATATTAAGGCAAGCTTATTGCACAATTTCAACTTTCTACATCAACTGGTTTAAGAGGATTAGTGGTGACAGTAGGGTGACGGACGTACTACGGACTAAAGATGGACGGCTACGTTCAAACATTAAACAAGTAATGTGGCCTAGCGGACCACAGATGGCCCATGCCGCTGATTTGAGTAACTGTTACAAACTTATTACGGATGGACGCACGGATGGACGTCCAAACACTATACGAGTTGGAATTAATATACACTACATGTATATAAATTCATGAAACTGTTGAAAACAGTATTTTATTGCTCAGCGGGCCGTCAACAGACATTATCCCCTATATTAATTAATTTATATTAACCAATTAATATATTTATGATATAAAACAGTGAAATTATCATTTCTCACAAATTCATTTTTAGGTCCGAATCTGTGGGGGCGACTTGCTCGGATGTCAATCGATAAGACCATTATTCTTTCAGCTTAAAACTCACGTTCGATCGTAAATAAATGTATTTTTTTTGTTGAAACACATTCTCAATTGAATATATTCAGTGTTTCTTGCCAGTTTGGAGCGGTTTTGACGCTAAATATGCAAAACTATAACTTGGAAATTAAATTTAAAAAACGTACGCATATTCGTTTCCTCGAAATCGCGTGTGGTTCTATTATTAGAAATAAACTTACTCGATTTCCTTATTAGGAATGTGTAGAAACCTTTGCGAATAAATTAATTATAAATGTCTGAAGTGTCCAATGAATGTCCCATCCCGACAGGTGTCGCTAGCATGGGAAAACTGCCACACATTATATTGAGGGGCGGTCATTACGGAAACAAACGTAAATTAATTATTTACTATTCGGACGCGTGTGGCATGCAGACCAATGATATTTGACTTTATGATTGCTATTCACCAATAGGGAAGCAGCTTACAACCATTTTCACCGACACATTTTTGTAAACAAACACAGCTCGATGACTTTAATTTCATGTTCTAAACTAGTAAAGGACGAGGAGAATTTGTCAATTCGTCACTGGCTGAGCTCGTCACAAACTTGAAAATTTCATCGGACACGAGGACCGAAGTTTCGAGAATATTTACTGGCCCTGGTCAATTTTTGTCGGCCAGGTCCGAGGTCCGACGGTCTTTCACGGAGACTGCCGATATACTGATACACTTGTTTTATTCAAGTACAATTGTGTTTAGAAATATAATGTGTATACACGTATATGTGTATACGTGTATACACTTAACATAAACTAATATTGTCTGCTGTGTTTCTTTTCAAATGTACAATCGGGTAAACATTATCGGAAATAAGAATGTCAACGTTTCATTAACTGTTCATATATGTATGTACTTCGGTTCATTTTGTTGGTTCATTGTACATAATTTTTTATGTTTGAAAAGTTACTTTGTTTACTCAATGTACTGGTTGTATTAACTCGTATATAATATCTACTTCATCTGTTCAACCTTGGAAAAACTTCGGTGTTATGTTTGCTTGTATGACATTTCATACGATTGATAGTTATCTATAGTTATCTGTTGTATGTAAATGTGTTCATTGTGTTGTTGATTTTATGAAATATCACACTTTTAGTTTAACAAATCAGGATATGTGTTGATCCATTAGATTTACATGTACTTCGTATTCCGACAATTCGCCAAGTTTATATAAACAACTGGAACACTGCTGTTTGCAGTAATATTTGTTAATTTCATATGTTCAGCAATTAAATACGTGTATTTGCAATTAGTTTATTAACACTTACCTGAAGTCACAGAGTGCAAAATTATTTATTTTGATCGTATGTAATTTGATACAATGGAAAAACTATTACATTTGATTGTATGAAATTTCATACGTTCGCAAATACTTGTTATTTGAGATTTAATGTTTGGAATCCATTATGATTGTTTCGATCGTATGTTATTTCATACAATCACGAATGGAAAAACTGTCACTTTGACTGTTTGATTGTATGAAATTTCATACGTTCGCAAATACTTGTTATTTGAGACTTAAACTTTGGAATCCATTATGATTTTTTTCGATCGTATGTAATTTCATACAATCACCAATGGAAAAACTGTCACTTTGACTGTGTTTGATTGTATGAAATTTCATACGTTCGCAAATACTTGTTATTTGAGACTTAAACTTTGGAATCCATTATGATTTTTTCGATCGTATGTAATTTCATACAATCACCAATGGAAAAACTGTCACTTTGACTGTGTTTGATTGTATGAAATTTCATACGTTCACAAATACTTGTTATTTGAGACTTAAAGTTTGGAATCTATTATGATTTTTTCGATCGTATGTAATTTCTTACAATTGTCACTTTGACTGAATTTGATTGTATGAAATTTCATACGTTCGCAAATACTTGTTATTTGAGATTTAAAGTTTGGAATCCGTTATGAATTTTTCGATTGTATGTAATTTCATACAATCATCAATGGAAAAACTGTCACATTGACTGTGTTTGATTGTATGAATTTCATACGTTCGCAAATGCTTGTTAACTGAAACTCAAAGTTTTATAATCCAGTATTATTTATTTTGTTCGTATGTAATTTCATACAAGCATCAATGGAAAAACTGTCACATTGACTGTGTTTGATTGTATGAAATTTCATACGTTCGCAAATGCTTGTTAACTGAAACTCAAAGTTTTAGAATCCAGTATTATTTATTTCGTTCGTATGTAATTTCAGACGATCACAAATAGAAAAACTGTGAATTTGACTGAATTTGATTGTAGGAAATTTCATACGTTCGCAAATACTTATTATTTGAATCTTAACATTCATTTGGAATCCGTAATTATTTTTTCGATCGTATCTAATTTCATACAATCATCAATGGAAAAACTATTATTTATTTTGATCGTATGTAATTTCATACAATCACCAATAATTGAAAAAACTGTCTCATTGACTGTTTTTGATGGTATGAAATTTCATACGTTCGCAAATATTTGTTTCCTGAGACTTAGTAAAAGCTGCATAGTCCAATATTATTTATTTTGGTCGTACGTAATTTCAAACAATCACCAATGATGGAAAATCAACCAATGAGTTTGAATGTATGAAATTTCATACGTTCGCAAGTTTGTTTTCTGAGACTTAGTTAAACCTGTATATAGTCCAGTATTATTTATTTTGATCGTATGTAATTTCATACAATCACCAATAATGGAAAAACTGTCTCAGTGACTGTTTTTGATTGTATGAAATTTCATACGTTCGCAAATATTTGTTTTCTGAGACTTAGTTAAAGCTGTATATAGTCAAGTATTATTTATTTCGATCGTAATTTCAAACAATCACCAATGATGGAAAAGCGATCAATGAGTTTGATTGTATGAAATTTCATACGTTCGCAAATGTTTTGTGTTCATTGTATGAAACTGTATTATTTATTGAAAGAATACAAAATTGGCATGACTTGTTGTGTATATATTCAGATAATGGTACTCATTCAAACCAAAACTATGTACATGGTTGGGTCTGATTTGAAAATATGGTCTTTCCGAATGTATGATATTTCATACAATCGTAAAAAAATGTACCAATAATGGAATTTGTTTGTATCCAAAACACTGATTTATGCTGTATAGAAGGGAATTTTTGAAAATATGGTCTTTACGAATGTATGATGTTTCATACAATCGTAAAAAAAATGTACCAATAATGGAATTTGGTTGTATCCAAAACGTTAGATTTATGCTGTATAAAAGGGAATTTTTGGGAAAATCCCTTTTTTATTTGGAAAGCGTTGTATGTAAGATTATACGAATTGAAATTTGGCTATCAAAGTGCATGTGGATTAAATTAATTCTATTAGTTTCTACTTTCGGGTTTACCATGTTTACATGAATTAAATCTGAAAATCAAAAGTAGCAATTAATATAATTAATTTAATGCACAAGTAATTTGATATCCAATCTGATTCTATTATTCTTACTTATACAGTACATATATAAAACGGTAGACATAAAAAAAGAGAGACAAAACATTGATATATTATTAATTATTCATACAATGGCAGTCTTAATTGTTAGTACGCATCTGCGCATGTGTGACCGGAACGCGCTAATCTTCGTCTCTTGTATCGTTCCTTCGCGCGAAAAGACGAGGATTAAGAAGCGATAATTATGATTTCTTCGCGGTTTCGTTCCTTCGCCACGAAGGAACGAAACCGCGAAGAAACGATAAATAGCGTTATGTAGGCGTAAAACAATGAGACAATGCGACGAAACGAAGAAACGAAGGTTAAGGCGCTTATATTTGCCAGGTGTAAATTTGCAAATTATCGATCTGACAGGGCGATAATTAAAGTCCCTTCAGGGCGAAAAGACGATAAATAGCGTGGTGAAAAGACGAAGTTTATTTTATTAAACTTCGTTTCTTCGTTTCTTCGCCACGCTAATCTATGTTCCGGCGTCACGAAGAAACGAAATGTCCCTAACGAGCCACCATATAGTACAGTGGAACCCCTCTAAACCGAACACCCTCCGAATGTGTCTTAGATGGGTTTCAATGTAATGTATGTCATTGTCCTGTCTGTTCATAACAGAAAATGACAAGATGTGACCATCGAGTGTTTAATTATAATGGTATCTCTCTAAACCGGAAACCCTGAGGACCTCGAGAGGTGCCCGGTTTAGAGAGGTTCCACTGTATTGCCATTTTGCTATCACGGTTGTACTATTGCCAATGCCACTATTGATAGGTGCATAACACCCCAGCTAACAATTTTCGGTTGTAGGAACGTTGTTACAACGTTTTATGAAAGTTGCAGTTACGTTGCCATGAAGCTGTTGGTACAACGTACTCCAGGAAAGTTTTCCTGTCGTAGATTTCACGTAGTGATTTTACGTTTTATGACGACATTCACAAGACGTTTTCACAATGACGTTGGTACAACGTACTTCAGGAAAGTTTTCCTGTCGTAGATTTCACGAAGTGATTTTACGTTTTATAACGACATTCACAAGACGTTTTCACAATGACGTTGGTAGAACGTACTTCAGGAAAGTTTTCCTGTCGTAGATTTCACGTGGTGATTTTACGTTTTATGACGACATTCACAAGACGTTGCCACAATGACGTTGGTACAACGTACTTCATGAAAGTTTTCCTGTCGTAGATTTCACGTAGTGATTTTACGTTTTATGACGACATTCACAAGACGTTTTAACAATGACGTTGGTACAACGTACTTCACAAGACGTTTTCACAATGACGTTGGTAGAACGTACTTCAGGAAAGTTTCCTGTCGTAGATTTCACGTGGTGATTTTACGTTTATGACGACATTCACAAGACGTTTTCACAATGACGTTGGTACAACGTACTTCAGGAAAGTTTTCCTGTCGTAGATTTCACGTAGTAATTTTACGTTTTATGACTACATTCACAAGACGTTTTCATAATGACGTTGGTACAACGTACTTCGTAGATTTCACGTAGTGATTTTACGTTTTATGACGACATTCACAAAACGTTTTCACAATGACGTCGGTACAACGTACTTCAGGAAAGTTTTCCTGTCGTAGATTTCACGTAGTGATTTTACGTTTCATGACGACATTCACAAGACGTTTTCACAATGACGTTGGTACAACGTACTTCAGGAAAGTTTTCCTGTCGTACATTTCACGTAGTGATTTTACGTTTTATGACGACATTCACAAGACGTTTTGACAATGACGTTGGTACAACGTACTTCAGGAAAGTTTTCCTGTCGTATATTTCACGTAGTGATTTTACGTTTTATGACGACATTCACAAGACGTTTTAGTAATGACGTTGTAACAACGTACTTCAGGAAAGTTTTCCTGTCGTAGATTTCACGTGGTGATTTTACGTTTTATGACGACATTGACAAGGCGTTTTCACCATGACGTTGGTACAACGTACTTCAGGAAAGTTTTCCTGTCGTATATTTCACGTAGTGATTTTACGTTTTATGACGACATTCACAAGACGTTTTCACCATGACGTTGGTACAACGTACTTCAGGAAAGTTTTCCTGTCGTAGATTTCACGTAGTGATTTTACGTTTTATGACGACATTCACAAGACGTCATAGTAATGACGTTGGCACAACGTACTTCGGGAAAGTTTTCCTGTCGTAGATTTCACGTAGTGATTTTACCTTTTTTGACAACATTCACAAGACGTTGTCATAATGACGTGGTAACAACATACTTCAGGAAAGTTTTTCTGTCGTAGATTTCACGTAGTGATTTTACGTTTGATGACGACATTCACAATACGTTTACATAATGACGTTGGTACAACGTACTTCAGGAAAGTTTTCCTGTCGTATATTGCACGTAGTCATTTTACGTTTTATGACGACATTCACAAGACGTTTTCATAATGACGTTGGTACAACGTACTTCAGGGAAGTTTTTTTGTCGTATATTACACGTAGTGATTTTACGTTTTATGACGACATTCACATGACGTTGTCATAATGACGTTGGTACAACGTACTTCAGGGAAGTTTTCCTATCGTAGATTTCACGTAGTGAATTTATGTTTTATGACGACATTCACAAGACGTTTTCATAATGACGTTGTAGCAACGTACGTCAGGAAAGTTTTCCTGTCGTAGATTTCACGTAGTGATTTTACGTTTTATGACGACATTCACAAGACATTGCCACAATGACGTTGGTACAACGTACTTCATGAAAGTTTTCCTGTGGTAGATTTCACGTTGTGAATTTACGTTTTATGACGACATTCACAAGACGTTTTCATAATTACGTTGGTACAACGTACTCCAAGAAAGTGTTCCTGTCGTAGATTTCACGTAGTGATTTTACGTTTTATGACGACATTCACAAGACGTTTTCATCATGACGTTGTAACAACGTACTGCAGGAAAGTTTTCCTGTCGTAGATTTCACGTAGTAATTATACGTTTTATGACGACATTCACATTACGTTTTCATAATGATGTTGGTACAACGTACTTCAGGAAAGTTTTCCTGTCGTAGAGTTCACGTAGTTATTTTTAACGTTTTAAGACAACATACCCAAAACATTGGCATATCGACGTTGGAACAACGTAATTAGGAACGAGTTCCTGTCGTTGATTTCACGTAGTGATTGTACGTTTTAATACAACATTCACAAGACGTTGGCATACTGATGTTGGTACAACATAAATTGGTAAAGTTTTCCTCACGTAGATTTCACTTAGGGATTTTACGTTTTATGACAACATTCAGAAAACGTTGGCACAATGACATTGATACAACGTAGGGAATTTACCTTGTGCAACAACATTCCTGAAGCGTTGGCATAATAACGTTGGTACAACATATTTGAAGAAAGTTTTCCTGTCGTAGATTTCACGTAGTGATTTTACGTTGTATCATTGTCATAATTTTAGCGTTGGTGCAGCGTTATCCAGAAACGTGTTCTTGGCTAGATTTGACGTAGTGATGTTACATTGTATGAAAAGCATTCATTGACATACAATTTCACGTAGTGATTTTTATGTCACATATGTTCAAAGTTTCCTTGAAGTACAGATCACAACGTAAAATCACACACTGCATGTCAAGAACATGTTCCTAAACAACGTCATTACGACCACGTTTTCATACAATGTAAAATAGTGCTACATGAACTCTACAACGAGAGAACGTTGCTGGAATGTAAAAACATTAACTTAGCCACATTTGGTGATTTGTTTTATTTAAATCGGCATGACACAACTATGGAAGCGTCCTGGTGCCAATGAAGTATTGTATCTCCTAATTGGATAGCAACTCCTAATTAGGACCTATTATCTCATAATTAGGACTTAGTATCTCCTAATTATGAGTTAGTATCTCCTAATTATGACTTACGATCTCCTAATTAGGAATTACTATATGTGTCAATGCTAAAAAAATCTCCTTAGTGTCTCCTAATTAGAGATAATAACTCCCAATTATGACTTAGTATCTCCTAATCAGGAGTTACTATCTACTAAATAGGAGTTAGTATCTCAATTAGGAGATACATGTAGTATCTCCTAATTAGGAGTTACATATATTTTAGCATTGGCATCAGGATGCTTCTATACACAACAGCAGCATTTGGAGTAAAACGGTATTGCTTTCATCAGCAATAGAATAGAACATTACTATCTCGGTTACAACAAAATATTGATTGTGACAATCTTGTCAACAGCTATTGTCAGTTTAGGTCGGGTTAACGGGGTCGAATCCCATGAAGTGATGGAACTTTAGGCAGAGCTGGCAGAAGTTGTCTACGTAGTGCCGTAGTCTTGTCCTTCTTTGGTTCTTGGTCAATCTCTCACATTTCATCGTCTCCTGTAAAATACAGACATGTACAGCCAAATGAAACACCATATTCTGGTCTACCAATACCAGCCAATATGTTACGGCTAATACATAACTTAAAATAAGAGTGCCGTAGGTCATAATATACGCTCGTCGAGGCATAGCCAGTAAACGAGGGGAGATAACACGCTGGAAAAAAATAAGAAACTCAATAGGGTTCTTTATCTTGCCATAATAAACAAGTATACATTGTGATTACGAGGAAAAAGATACAGACGCGAAAATTAAAAATAGCCATTATAAGCGCGGAAATAGCTCATTATTTTGGAAAATCGATCAATTCCCTCTTGCATATGTATACCGAAGCATAACTTGCGTTATTGCATGGAAAATGACATAGAAGGCGAACGTAAAAAATAGCCACCAAGGGGACATAAATAATTCGATAGTTTTTGAAATGTGATT
>CM055265.1:59537194-59563344 GCA_029237695.1 Conchocele bisecta | reverse complement strand
GACATTCGAGAAAAAAAATGTGAGAGTTATTTAAACATAGCTAAGCACGCATGTTTAAAACTAGCATGCAGTGCAGTCAAATGAACAATCAGTCTTAAGATTACGTATTCACACATAGTCGATATTTAATGAACAAGTTGTGTGAACGACCTCGATCATCCTCATTTGGCATATTCGTCACATTTTAAATCTCCCATTCCAAATCATGCATACATGTAATGTTATACAAAATTGTAAATGGTCTTGTCCCAACATATCTATCGAATATCTTCGCTCCACGAGTAGGCGAAGGGTCAAATTAGCCATTATGAAACTCTGCAAATTTTCAAATACCCCAAACCAAAACAACTATATAATACAATGCATTGTTACCATCTACTCTTTGAGTCTGTCACAATATTGATTTGTATGTGCGAAACAATCGATCGTTAACCGCATTTAAACAAGCAATTAGTGGAATACCATCTGTCATACCAGACTACTATTACGTAGGCTCAGGAATGGGTCAAATACTACATGCGAGACTTAGACTACAGTGTAGCTATCTCAATGATCACATTTTCCGTCGTAATTTTGTACCTAGTCCATTCTGTGCTGCATGCGATTGTATTGAGAGTTGACGACTACAGTGTAGCTCTCCCAATGATCACATTTTCCGTCGTAATTTTGTACCCAGTCACTGCCTGCGGTTGTATTGAGAGTTCCGACCACGTTTTGCTTAGTTGCTCTAGTTATTCTGATATAAGACTCAGACAGTTTCGTAATCTACCAACAGCTATAACCGAACATCAACTCCTTTTCGGCATACATATAAGAAAACTACATGTATGAAACTAATTAGCAAATCTTTCTGAACCCACAAGCATACATATTAGAAACAATGCATTTTTCTCCATAGTCATGTGATGCACTTTGTTCATTAAAACCAATATATTACCAATATGATTGTAATATCCCAGGGGCGGTGTATATTATTGCGAGTGATGCTAGATGTATATATGATCAGAGACATATAATACATATCAACCCTTATCGTACTGACGTATATCGCCGTAAATGAAATCGATGAAACGTTATATAGTTTCCGTAAATGATGTCAAAAGTTGACAAAAAATACTGAGCATATGCGGAATTAAACTTTTGCCAACTTTTGACGTCATTTACGAAACATATAGTTATTTTTGTAATGCATTTTCGGCCAATTACGGACAAGCAATTATGTGGTTTTCTCAGAGTCTGGCTCATATGTCTCTGATAGGATGTACAATTTAACATGCTGGCTCGAATAACCCGTTCTCTCTTCTCTCATCCACACTTTCCTTTTAATGTTAATATATGCATCTATGCCTTTTAACAAATATGTGAATACCATAGCCTTAGCATTTTGAATTATTATCCAGTTGTTATTATATCAATGTATAGGTACTATTGACTTAATGACTTATTGATACCGATTATGAGCTTATGCTCATACTTAAGCTATTTAATAACTTCTCTTTGGCCCATTTTGATTTTAGAGAGAATCCAGTAATTCATATTTACCCACAATCCTTGCATCACTGATATGTATTCTCAAGTAAGTATATTTTTTTTCTACATGCAAAATAGAGATATAAACCCTAAGGGTGCCAATGAGCAAGGACAAACTAAACGGTAACAATACAACCATATATAACTATGGCACGGGTACAACGGTGGTTGCAGAGTCTTCAACATACGTACACTATGGCACTGATCTGACATTCACCTTCATTATTATAGATCGGCTATCGGCTATATATTGGTTATCCATTGGTTTGTGAAAAAGTTTGTAACCACACCTTTTCTCCTATATTCGGTAATCTACAAACGCGTAATTTGTTGTATCACTTCCAAACTACATCAACCGGATAATTTTTCATTTTTGGCCATTATCTCTGTTTAAATCTTTAAATATAGCGAAATAACATAATTTGGCTATAAATAAACGTTTTAACTACAACAGTTCGATAATTTGGCTATAAATAAACGTTTTAAAAATAACTACAAGAGTTCGGTAAACTAAAGTTAGGCGGTTTGCCTTCTATGCAATTTGTACGAATCGGAGCTTGCGTCTATTTTTAGATGGCACTGTAACCGGTAGCTCCGGTAGCTCCGCCTACTCGCGTGCTGCCACAGAATTCGGACAAACACACAGTGACTACAACTTTGTGCATTGCGGAGTGTAATCTGTAGATAGAGCATACAGTACAGGTTTTACGCTGGAATATTTCGCAACATAATGGTGACAACAAAACATTGCTGCTATGGCGATTCACGAACCCTGAAACCCAGTGAAGACCAATACTTTATTGGATGGATTTGGGAACGGGTTACCAAAACCTGCACAAAATCGAGAAACAACGCTGGGTACAGAACTGTGGTTGAAAATATTTTACCATTGACAATGTTACCAGAGACACCTACATATGTTCGATGCACTTTGTGGGTGGACGAGGCCCGACAGCTGAATATCCCGACCCCATAAAATGCGGAACACGGGTACATTAGGCCTATTAATTATTGAATATCGATCACCAAAGCAAATCAAACTGGAAAGATCGGATGCAGCGCAGAGTCTACTGCTGTTGACGGATAAAATGAAAGTGATGTGGGTGTCATGGGCTCCAGCGCACCATTATTTTATATTAGTGTTTAGTGATGGGTTGATAATACAGATTGTATTCAATTTATCAATCTTCTGAGTGGCATCCTGATTCAGAACGATTTTGAAGTATTTAATGACGAAGCCGAAGCGGATGTTCTAATAGTGACAAAGGCCATTGAAACCGCAACATCTGAACCAACGGTAGTCATCGGTAGTGATTCGGACTTAACGATTCTGTTACTCAGTAATCACACAGTGGATGGACTTGAATACAATCTTTATTATCAACCCATCACTAAACACGGTACGAAAATGTCTCTCCGACTATGGCAAATAAACAAGTGTCGAAGTATACTAAATGCGGTAAACGTTACTCTTTATTGTATAGGCGACTTTAATCTCATTCTGTCGTTTTGACGAATAATCGGTTACCGTAAATGTAAATAACAAGAGCTCCGCGGAGCCAAATGTCCCGCCTGGCGCAGTTTGATAGTACATAAGGAGCTTGTAATAACTTTGGGGTTAGTGAGCACTATGGGCGCCATAGAATGATGCGGGATGTTGTTACAAACGGCAGCACGATTTACCCAAATCTACCCAAATCTTACCCAAATCTTCATTAAAAACAACTTTTATTATTATATTATATACTATTTCTACCATATATCGTTAGTATGTCATATGATATGAAGTTTTTAGATGAAAAAAAGAAGAAGCACATATTTCCGCGGTAAAGCGACCGATATAGTATTATTAGAAAGGGAGACTACCGTGATCGTGCCTCATTAATTATGTATCAGTTGTCTAACTTTCAATGTACCATTGCTTATCGACTGTGTGTGACTTGAAACGGTGAAACAACAACAACTACAAAAACATCCAAAATGTGCTCCACAAATTTCAATGTTTTATAACCTTTCTAAGTGTATTTCAAGAAGAACATCTCGCAGAAGTATTCCTTATTAGACACTTACAACAAGGAACCCGGACAAAACAGGAAATTCGATTGTTTTGTATTGAAATCGTCAGCTGAAGTTTGGTCACCATTCCCCACCCATCCGGTCCCCATTAGATTTTGTGCGCATCATCGGCAGGCAGCCGGAAACAAAATGGCGGCGCCCAGGGACATCAATGCGAACCAATTGTAACCAGTACTCGGACACACCCAGTTCGTTGTGTTAACATTTACAATGCCACCAACAAAGGGGAACAAGGATGTTATCTCGAAGGATGATATTCCTCTCATAGCTACTGCTGTTGCTGAAGTTTTAAAGGCAAATTTCAAAACGTTGGAAGATGCAATTCAAAACTGTGTAACAAAACCAGACTTTGAAAAGGCGAAAGCAAGCATAAGGGTGTGAAGTACGATGTCGATAGGCTGGAACAGTACACACGAAGGGAGAACATTCGCATTCACAATCTCCAGGTTGAACCAACAAAGATGATTGAAACCGTCGTGGAAGTCCTGAACGATATATTCCTTCATGAAGATGTTGACAATCCCCCTTGTGTCATCCGTGCTGCAGATATTAGCGTCTGCCATCCAGTCGGGAAAAAAGATAGTGACAAACAGTCGATTGTACGGTTCGTCTCCCGTGAAAAGGTCAAACATATCTTCAAATATAAGAAGAACCTCAAGGACATTGAGAAGTATAAGAAGGACAACGTATTCATAACGGATGACCTTACCCCTCTGCGTATGCGGCTGAAGAAAATTGTTCGAGAAACGCCAGGCACTACTCGGGTCCACGCTCTTGATGGCAACATTCATTGCGATAAGGATGGAAAGCATCACGTTGTATCGAACCTCGATGATTTGTTTCTTCTCGGAGTTGACGTCGATCTTGAAGCCCTGGGACTGAAAACATTCATCTAGGAAGAGGAGGATGAGCCAGATGATGATATTCATAATTCTAGTCATGTGATAAACGATCACAATTATCATCGTCCTGCCAGTGTAAATGCGTTGAAAGTTATTTCGTTAAATGTTTGCAGTTTGTTACCAAAACTTAAATCACCAGACTTTGAACAGTTTATTGAACCATATGATATCATATGCTTATCAGAGACAAAGTTAGATAACTTTGATAATGTTCATTTGCAAAACTTTAAGTTTATTGGTGTCAACAGAGATGCAGGGCGAAAATCTGGTGGTGTAGGTATTCTAGTTAAAAATGACTTGTGGAAATTTATTAAAATACTTGATGATTCTTGTGAAAATTGTCTTTGGTTCAAGCTAAGTGATAAATACTGCCAGGTTAAATGTATTTTATGGGGTGGTTTACATTCCTCCGGAGGTTCGCCTTACAGTTCTGTTGATATTTTGATAAACTAGAGAGAGACATTGTTAAATATTCATCAGATGGTAGTTACATATGCTTACTTGGTGACTTTAATGCCAGAAGTGGTAGATTATCAGACTTCATAAACATTGAAGAGGGTATCAGTGATGACAATATTGACTATGCAGCAGGACTTATACTTAACAGAAATGCTTTGCTTGAACTAGGTTTTCCAATAGAGAGACATTGTGCGGGTAGAGAAAATACTAACAATTATGGTTACAGGCTCATGGATCTTTGCAAATCACTGGATGTTCATGTTGCAAATGGTAGGTGTGGTGCGGATGCTTTTATTGGTAAACCTACATCTACTGGACAGGCGATCATAGATTATGTTATTTTATCACCCAATATGTTTCCATTCATTACACATTTTGAGGTACTGGAGTTTGATCCATTGCTGTCTGATGTACATTCCGCAATTTCCTGTGAGTTTTCTTTTGTAGTAGGTCCACATGATTTGCCCACCACACCTATCGCTGCAATACGGAATCTACAGAAAGTACCAGTATACATGTTAAATGGATTCCAGAATTAGCAGATGAATTTCAACGTGCTATTGCTCTGTCAAACATTATGATTTGTGTGATGATATTGATATGTTAGTTACATACACAGGTACTGATATTGATGAAAAGATTAATGCAATCACTAGCGAGGTGTCACAGGTACTTATTGAATCTGCAAGGAAATGCAACTTTGTTTCGTCTGCCCATGATTATGGTAAGAAATGACAAATCGCAACCACGTAAAAATGCAAAACCATGGTTCAATCAAGACTGTAAAAATAGACGGGGTGTGAGTATTTTACAGCTAAGCGCAGATATAGGGCGGTAAATTCTCGGTTAAACTTTGACAATTTGAAGCAAAGTAGCAAAACGTATAAAAGAGAAATCAATAAACAATTCAGATTGTATCATGATGCAATTGCTGACAGGTTGAGGAAACTGAAGAACTCTTGACTCTAAAGCATACTGGTCCATGTTAAATAAATTTTCTGCAGAAGGTAAACAGGTTGTAAACAAAATATCTGCTGAGGTTTTTTATGAGCATTTCAGTAAACTGAATGAGAAGCAAAATGCAGAGGATGCTTTTGAGCCAGTTGATCTTTCACGTTTACCTGATTATAACTCAGATTTGAACAAACCTATTACGTCAGTTGACGTACTCAAAGCAATTTCTAGACTGAAAAGTAGAAAGGCTTGCTCTGTAGAGGATAACATACTAAATGAATATATCAAGTATTCAAAGATGCAATGTTACCTGCTTACACTAAGCTTTTTAATCTTATTCTTGAAAAGGGATAGTACCTGAAGTATGGTGTAGTGGGGTAATACTTCCATTATATAAAAATAAGGGCGACATTCAAAGTCCGGATAACTATAGAGGTATCACTATTCTCAGTTGTTTTGGTAAGCTTTTCACAAGTATTTTGAACGAAAGACTAAATTGCTTTTTGTAGGAATCTGGTTTGCTAGATGAGGAACAAGCTGGTTTTCGTAAACAGTATGGAACCACTGATCACATTTTTACAATGAAAATGTTAATTGATTTGTACTTATCTAAAAACAAACGTTTATTCTGTGCTTTTATTGATTATCGAAAGGCTTTTGATTCCGTAAATAGAACTGCGCTTTGGAGAAAACTTCTTCAAAATCATGTAAAATGGTAATTCTCTTCCGTGTATTTATAATAATGTATGAAAAAGCTAAATCCTGTGTTAAAGCAGGCCAACAATTATCAGACTTTTTTAAAAGTTCAGTTGGTGTCCGTCAGGGCGAGAACTTGTCGCCTATATTATTTTCTTTATTTCTAAATGATTTAACTCAATTCATGTCAAGTGCTTACGAGGGATTGAAATTTGATTACTAAAGAGGTACATGCCCACTTGGATAATGAAGAAGTGGAAGTGTATTTCAAATTGTATGTACTTTTATATGCGGATGACATGTTATTTTTGCTGAGTCTAAAGAAGAATTGCAAAAATCTTTAGATGCAATGCATAACTATTGTAATGTTTGGCAGCTTCAAGTAAATACAGCTAAAACTAAAGTTGTTATTTTTTCCAAGGGTAAACTTAGAAATAAGCCAGAGTTTTTCCTTAATGGCGACAAATTAGATGTTGTTGATGATTTCAGTTATCTTGGTATTAAGTTTAATTTCAATGGTAAATTTGCTAAGACTAAAAAAACATTTAGTTGATCAGGCAAGAAAGGCAATGTTTAGCGTTGTTAAGAAAGCCAGGATGTTATGTTTACCTGCTGACCTACAGTTACAATCTTTTTGACACAATGATAGTTCCAATTTTGTTGTATGGATCTGAAGTATGGGGATGCGAATCTCTCGATGTAATAAGTCAGTTTCAGTTAAAATTCTGCAAAATGCTGCTTGATGTTAAACAAACAACTTCCACTGATATGGTTTGTGGTGAGCTGGGAATGACTCCTATTTCTCTGAAAGTAAAAAGTAGAATTTTAAATTTCTGGTGCCGAATTATTTCTGGTAAACAGGAAAAAATCTGTTGTATCATGTACAAATTATTATATTCATTGCATCTTAAAAATGTTTTCCATTCACCGTGGATTAAGTTTGTACATGATACACTTGATGAGCTAGGGATGTCTGAGCATTGGCTATTACAGAATGTCGACCATCCTCTAGTTTTTAAACACAGGATCAAGACTGTTCTTCATGACCAATATTTGCAAAAATGGCAGGCCAATATTTTTAATTCTACAAAATGCCTAAACTATAGAATATATAAATCAGACTTTGAGTTTGAGAAATACTTGACATTGCTCCCACCTTCGTTAGCTTCATTATGAGTAAATTCAGATGCTCTAGTCACAAAATGCCTATCGAGCAGGGTCGGTTTTTTGGAATTCAGAGAAACGACCGTATATGTAATATATGCAATAGTGGCGAAATTGGCGATGAATTTCATTATCTTTTTAAGTGCGATTATTTTACTGAAGAAAGGCGTAGATATATTCCTGAAGAACTGTTTAGGTCTCCCAACACCTTCAATATAATTCTTTTATGAACTCCACAGATAAAAATACTTTAGTAAGAATGTCATTATTTATGAAAATTGTCGTAACCAAATTTAATCGAGGCATCCTCTGGCAGGTGCAGTATGCTATTTAGTGCATTTGCCGGGGAATGCTTCAATAAGAACACAACACAATTTCAATGTTACATCATCTTCCTTGATACACTAATAATTGTATAATGCCTTTTACACATTCTTGAGTTCTCATATTATGCCATGTACATGTATATATGTTATTTGTTCATGTTCCACTCAGATGCCCATATGGGCCATGAGTAATAAAAACTTGTCACTGAAGAAATGGAGTGTACTGTATGTGCTTTGTGACCAGTGTAGATGAGGCTTGGCTCGCAAATAGTATGTTTATATCAGTGCGGATCAAGGCCGTACATCCGCACAGTTTAATTTCGATCAAATAGGAGTTTGCTATTTGATCACAAAACTCCAAATTAAAGCTATTGAAATTGCTAATTTAATTTTAATTTATACTACTAAATACCAACTACGGATTAATATTGATTAGTAATAGTTTTAGATATAATCCGAAAGAACATGAAGAATTAAGCAAAAATAATACAGGAATAACATAACATTGTATCAAATAAAATATAGTTTTCCCTTTCTTAGAGAAAATCACAATAGTAATATTATAATATATGTTAATATTATTAAATCTTACTTCTAATTGATTTGTAATTCTGATTTCTGTGATGATTGACAGACTTTGTACACTAGCAGTATGGCTACCCGCCAGAGGAGCGGCAGATACCCATACGGGGTATGTCGACGTAATTGTATGAGTGACTGTTTAATGTGTGGACATTGTAAACGGTGGTTCCACTGGACATGCGACGGAGTTGACAAAAATGGATTGGAAAACTGGGCAAACGTGGACGGCGACTATGTGTGTCGATCTTGTCGGACTGTAGACGGTACCGAGTTTGATTACATGCTGGGTGCACATCGGTTGGAGCAAGTAAGTATTTTGCATTATGTTATTTTCTTTGCTGCTATGCTGGTTTCAACAACGCGTACTCAACTATACAGTTTCCACATGTATCGGTTGCGAGATTAACACATTGTGTATTTGATGGCTACACGCGACACGAGTCACCAATACCTTAGTTAAGCGATATACTGGTCAGTTTATGTTGTGTTTATTTCAAACAGGTCTACATTTTGTTTGCCGTTTGAAATATTTGTTAAAATAATTGTGGAATGTTCGCCGTTATAAATAATTGTGGAATGTTGCTATTTCCGGTTTAATCACGGTCTACACCGTTTTCCGGTCTACACTGTTCGCCGTTATAAATAATTGTGGAATGTTGCTATTTCCGGTTTAATCACGGTCTACACCGTTTTCCGGTCTACACTGTTCGCCATTATAAATAATTGTGGAATTGTGGAACTGAACAACGAAGAAGACAGAAAGCTGAACGGACCAATAAGCATCGATAGACATTACCTATGGGACAATGTATATGTACACACGTGCTCATTTAACTGTTAGATGTTACAGTTACTAATGCAAAGTGTAAACATGTAATTATTATAATGATGATTTAGAAAAGAATACAAATGCTCCCCGAACATTGTTCTGTTATTTATCACAATTTATCCAAGTATAATTATGTTGCGTACATGTGCCTTGAGAAATGGAGTTTATGGGTTTTGCTACCACTGTTTATCTCCTGATATATACAGTGGTCTCAATACCCATAATTCACATTGATTGATTGATTGATTGATTGATATGGGTTTTATGTCAGTTCAATATTAATGTCGTACATAGACAAGAATGGAAACAAACAATTGAGTAATTTATTGATTGATACAAACAATTGAGTAATTGATTGATTGATACAAACAATTGAGTAATTGACTGATTGATTGATATGGGTTTTATGTCAGTTCAATATTATGGTCATACATAGACAAGAATGGAAACAAACAATTGAGTAATTGACTTGATTGATTGAAATTGACTTGATTGATTGAAACAATTGAGTAATTGACTGATTGATATGGGTTTTATGTCAGTTGAATATTAATGTCGTACATATGGGACATACAAATGGGACAAACACTGAACTTGAACATGATGATGTCATGTTTAATATTGGAATGACATGTATGGAGTCCTCGGGAACAACAGAATAATGACATCCGGCAGGAACATCATTAGAACTTCCACCACCAGCATTGTTCTGGAAAAAAATTATACCAGCATTACTGGTAAGTAAAACATACATGTGGCTATGTCTGGAGAAATGGGGCTTATGGGTTTTGCGACCAGCGTGGCTCCAGATCAGCATGTACATCCTCACAGTCCGATCAGGATCTGCATTGTTCGCCATTCCACCAATGAAACGCCCTTCATGCTTCTAACAAGCATTATAATTTATAATCTGGCTACAGGAGTGTGCTATTTCATTTGGATCTACATAAACTCCATTTCTCCCGTCACAGCTTCAAATATGCATGTTGAATAACCGAATAATGCAGTGTTTTCCCTGATACAAAATTCGATGGAAATTCTGTACACACATATTATTATAAAAACACACACCGTCGCCAAGGATGTCAACATTAGAGAGGTTCTGCTTAATTTTTATTTAATTTTATTTAAATAGAAAATAGTCCTTCCCATTTAGCCATTTTAAAGTGGATTATCTTTCTTGGCTTCTTAGTAAAAGGAAATTACGGTAATCTCCCTTTGTTTCGAAATATTTGAAGTTTGCACCAAAACATTAAAATGGGCCATGGTACGGGCAAATTAATGACAGATATTATGTATGTACACTACAAACATCGTTATTATGATGTATATAGCTGTATTTATTAACACATATAGTAATTACATGAAGATTTGGGTAAGATTTGGGTAGATTTGGGTAAATCGTGCCACCCGTTACAAATGCATGTATGGAATATTAAAGCATAAACTGAGCGTTAACTTTTTCAAACACGGAAATTTCTAAGTCAGTGACCTTGACCTTTGGGCTTAGCGGGCACCATGGGTTTTCTGTAGAATGATGCAGGATGATGTCACAAATGCATGTATGGAATATTAAAGCATTCCATTGAGGGAAACAGAAGTTACAATGAATTAACCTGAGCATTAAGTTTTAGAAACTGAGCTAAACGCAAAAACTTAACGTTGAATGCATGTGAAAAGTAGGTCAATGAACCATGAAAACTAGGTCAAGGTCACATGGGCTCCCTCTGTGTGACATGGTTACACCACAGTGTTGATGTATACCAAGTATGGAGGTTGTAGAAGTTATAGTGTTCTGGAAACTGAGCTAAACGCAAAAACTTAACATGAAATGTTGACGCTGCTGACTCCGACGGAAAAGCCATGCCTATGTCCCGCTTCTGCTAAAGCAGGCGGGACAAAAACTAGAGTACATGAACGTAAGAAATAAACGAAACTCTATTCTTTGTGAAAGTTATAAGTTTTTGTAACTAACTTTTAGAGCACCCATAAAATACATGCGTCTCAGATGGTACCTCCGAAGATGCATCAATGAATGTTATATGAATACAGTCCAAACTTGGTCTTGGTCATAAGCATACATTTGTCGGCTACTTATCGCATTTGCGTATCAGCTTTCGATGTCCTAAACACCAAATCGAGGAAATTTAACTTGGCTGTAGTGCGATCTATCAGTGGGAACCCTGCTAGTAGTGATGTAATTCCTTTCACTGATTCAGTTACCACCGATTCCTGTTTTTCATCATACAAGACACAAAGGCACACAAGCTTGAAACTCTTCAAAAACATTCTTACAATATATTTTCACCATTGCAAACTTCTAAATAATCACCACAAACACTAATACCTTAACACACAATGTATGAGCACGATAAGCAAAAATAACACTTTCAACACTCTTTTTAGGTGACCCATAGGTCGTATATGTTCAGAAAAAAAACCGATACAAATATACCGTGATCTGCTTTTTTACCAACTGTTTTTCTTACATTTCATACACATCCTAGACACAGGGCCTATAAAAGCAAACAAACTGTGAAACCATGAACATTTCTGACAAATGATTTGATCAAATACAAAAAAAAAACGCTCTTGAAAGTTATAGATATATATTTAAATATTATTTCATAATACATGTATAGAAAATGTAAACACGAACAAGGTAACAAATCACTAAATGCAGGTTTTGAACACACACATGATGGCTGCTATTCTATTAACCCTTTCACCCCTAAATGACTGGAATGTATTTTAATATGGTAATGATTTTCAGGCTAGTCCATTTATGAAAAGGGAATGTTTTTGTTCTCATAAATATGAAAATTAATGGCAAAAAGTGCAGATCCTGATGTGACGGCTCGTTACGAGCCGGCTCATCTGGATCTACACTATTTGTCAAACCACTATACAGGTCTGTATAGCCTGGTAGCGCGAGGCCGATTTTTGGCCTTACCCACAATGCTCTGGTATAGTTTTTTGTTGATTATTCATCACTGGGCATTTGGTTCATCAAATCCACTGCGATGTGGATTCTCACCTTTGAGCATTTTTTTCTCCAAAATAGCCGCCATCCAAAATAGCTTTTGTCAATATCTCGGTCTGGGGGACTCGTAGTTATAATTTTGGTGTATATACCTAGGTTTTCAGGATCAGTGAACATGATAAGAACATCAATAATAACATTGGGTGATGTAGTTAAGTCAGCCATCTTGAATTTCAAAATGGCCGCCATCCAAAATTGCTTTTGTCAATATCTCGGTCTGGGGGACTCATAGAGCAGGGTTCAAGCTATGTGCTCTGGGTGGTACCATGGCCGGCAACGGGGACAGTACAAGATTACCTGGATCTGTTCCGAGGGCACATCCACACTCGCTTGAAGATCAGTGATGTCTACCTCGTTTTTGATCGGTATGTATAATACAGAGGCACAATTTTATACGAGCACAATATATTCACTCCAGGGAGTCGCTGAATACCACACTCAGGAAGAAGATATTGCGCCGAGCTGTTAATTTGTGTCACATACATGGCCAGTAAATACACTTATTACAGTTATCAGTATTCACAAATACCCTGCATATTGGTCTATAACACTTATGAAAACAGTACAGTGGTGCATATTTATTTCGAATGCCAGCATCTAAGATGAGTACATGTATGTTAATTTAATCATGCTAGATGTGTTCAGGAATTTGAGTGGAGTAACATACTTTGTCGTTCTGTTTTTCTGATCTTATGATTAGTCCGCCATATACATGTATATCCAGGTATAGAGAAAGCAGTACCAAGGAATCGACCAGAATCGGAAGGGACAAAGGGGCTAGCAGGGTCTACGCATTGCGCACTAGTTCTCGTCTGCCCGCACAGAAAGTGATATTGACTGTCACTACCAACAAATCCCAACTAATTGATCTCATCTGTGAAGATCTCATAACACACAAGGATGAATTCACACTACATAAGTTAGATGTAACCAGCAGCGACCCAGTGCCAGTCGAGATAAACAATGGACTAGTTATCAAACGAAACGATATAATCACTACACACGAAGAAGCTGATACCATTGTAGTACAACAAGTGTCCAGTGTGGGGGCCAAAGCAGCTTTAGTAATTGCTGATGACACCGACATATTTGTATTGTTGTTACATTTCTGCTACAAAGGTGACCTTCCATGCCAAGTAAAGATGGTTTCTCCGTCGCAGGATCGAGCAGTTATCGACATTAATGAAACAGTGGAAAAGCACAGAAACATTATTCCAGATCTATTAGCTGCTCATGGTCTCACTGGATGTGGCACAGTGGCCTCATACTATGGGATTGGCAATGGCGTGACTCTGAAAGTCTCAAAATCCAGGTCGTATTCACTTAGCTACATTGGTGACATTGATATACCTCTATCAGACGCAATAGCTCAAGCCACGCCATTTATGTTGGCCTGCTATGGTCAGACTCGATGTAAATCCCTGACGGAAGCCCGACACAAAATATGGACTTCAAAAGTAAGCCGGAGTGTCGCGTGTGCACCAAAACTTGCCTCTCTACCCCCGACAGACGAAGCATTCAGAGAGAATGTTGCCAGAGCCCACATGCAAGTTGTAGTATGGAGGAGTTCCTTAGAGCCAGATCCACCAGCTTTAGATCCAGCTGTATATGGATGGTCCAGAGAAACAACACACAACTCACTCACCCCTACTACTATCCCAGATGGTAGCCCATTAGCACATGTGGAGCTGTTGAAGCTGATAAAATGCTCTTGTGCCAGTCACATGCCATGCAAAACTAAAAAATGTTGATGCCAAAATTCGAACTTGTCGTGCACTGTTTTCTGTGCTTGCCAAGGGGGACAGATGTGTTTAAATGAGAGAACAAAACAGGTCCAAGATGCAGATGATGATGAGGACTGACTAACTAGTAAGTACATTAAGTACATTAAGTTCTAAGTTGAACGAGTTGATACTGTGGTTATTACCACCATCAGGAGTCATGTTTTCGGATATCCCATCGTGTCTTGTATGCCATAGTTAGCCATTTGTATACGTTCCAATATAACTGAACATACAATGTTCTACATTATCTGAGTTACGTGCCTATTTACTTTGACATTGTGTAATACAACATGAATCACTTGGCCTTTTTGAGTGATTATTAGTCATATATAATGTGCATTGTATACTATTGTACCATTGAGATGTATTGCTTAGTTACTAGTCATACGTGTGTGTAATAATCAGCCACCATTGAGATGGATTGAGTGATTTCTAGTCATATATTATATATGTCTATTGTGTAATAATGAGCCACCCTTTAGATGTATCGAGTGATTAATAGTCATATATATGTATGCATTGCGCAATAATGAGCCACCATTGAGATGTATTGAGTGATTTCTGGTCATATGTATGTACATTGTGTAATAATGAGCCACCATTGAGATGTATTGAGTGATTTCTGGTCATATATATGTGCATTGTGTAATAATCAGCCACCATTGATATGTATCGAGTGATATCTGGTCATATATATGTGTGTTGTGTAATAATCAGCCACCATTGATATGTACATGTATTGTGTGATTTCTGGTCATATATATGTGTGTTGTGTAATAATCAGCGACCATTGATATGATTGATATGTATTGAGTGATTTCTAGTCATATAAATATGTGCATTGTATAATAATCAGCCACCATTGAGCTCTATTGAATGATTTCTAGTCATCTATTTTGTGCATTGTGTAATAATCAGCCACTATTGAGATGTATTGAATGGTTACTACTTTACTAGTCATTATGCCTCCACGATTCCCCCAGACCGAGAAATTGACAAAAACAGTTTGGATGGCGGCCATTTTGAAATTCATGATGGCTGCCTTAACTACATCACCCAATGTTATTATCGATGCTCTTATCATGTCCACTGACCCCGAAAACACCAAAAGTATGCCTCTGAGTCCCCCAGACCAATATATTGACAAAAACAAGTCTGAATGGCGGCCATTTTGAAATTCAAGATGGCTGCTTCAACCAAATCACCCAATGTTGTTATTGATGTTATTATCATGTTCCCTGACCCTGAAAACCTAGGTATAGACACTAAAAGTATGCCTCTACGAGTCCTCCAAACCGAGATATTGACAAAAGCTATTTTGAATGGCGGTCATTTTGAAAAATGACCGCCATAAAAAATGCTCAAGGGTGAGAATCCACATCGCAGTGGATTTGATTCACCAAATACCCACTGTTGAATAATCAACAATAAAAAAACTATACCAGACAAAAGGGGGTTACCCCCTCCAGCTGCCAGACTAGTAGTGTCAACAGGGTTAATAATCATTAATAGCTTGGCTGCTATGCTATTAAACACATGTAGCACATTCTGACAAAACGGGGCTCATTGTGACCAGTGTAGACCCAGACCAGACTGCACATTTGCACAGTCTGATCAGGGTCTACACTGTCCACCAATTAACCGTACATTCAACCTCTAAGAGAACAATTTGATAATCAGATTGCATGAGCGAGACAGCAAATCAATGTATACGTTGGTCGGAAATGAAATAAGCAGAGTTTTGTCAGGTATTGGCTCACCCAATGTAGCCACACCTGAAGATGTGCTGAATAATAATTGCTGCATGCCAAGGTAGTCTGAATTGTTATAACATCATGTGGAAATGGCAGCCCATGAACGTCTCAGTGATATAAAAGACAGACCTTGGGTTGTCAACAGCTCGATCAACTTTTGTTAAATTACAATTAAATTTAAAATTTGTTGGCTATAAATAGATAAAAAAATAGCAGATGACAATTCATGATATTTTCCTTTATTTCTTCGTATAAGTATGCCTTGGAATTTCATTAGAATTGAGTCCAGAGGACACAATTGTAATGAAATTCCAAGACATATTTACATAGAGAAATAAGAAACAAACTCGTAATTTGTTGGATGTTATTTTCACTGCTAGCATGCAAAGAGTTAAATTCTTTCAACCTGACCGACTATAAAGCCAATACCGGTATTGGTATTGGCAAACACTGTACATGTAGATCCAGATGAGCTGGCTCATAACGAGCCGTCTCTCAGGACCTGCAGCATTTGTCAGTATTGTTCAAAGTCTAAAAAAACATGTTCTCATTTATTATGTAAAAGTGAAAGTGAATGGGTTTAACGTCCCACCAACAGCTATGGTCATATAGAGACGGGAACAGAGTTTAAAGTCTCATCCAACAGACCAGTGGGATGGAAATACTGTGAAAGTATTTTTTATGCCTAAGGCAAGGTTTGAACCCACAACCTCCGGATTGGAAGTCAGTGTTCTAACACCTCGGCCGCAATCCATCCCTCATTTATTATGGAATAGTCAAAAAATTAACATGGAAAATCCAATGTTGACTATTTAGGGGTGAATTGTTTATTGGTGTTTAACGGCCTATCAACAGCTAAGGTCATTTAAGGCCGGGCCAATAGGTTCGATCCTGTGTTTAACCTGCTGCATTGGGGGGAAAATCCCAAAATCAGAACAGAATATTTACATCGATAAAAAATATATTCAGCCCTGAAATTAGAATAACCTGACCTGGTGCCAGGTCCATACCACACCAAAGTCACTTGGCCCCTTCCCCTAAAAGTAATAGGATTAGGAATAATCATATTACTCATATACGGGGTATAACCAGATTAAACTCTAACATACAAAATGCCAAAGACGTACCTTAGAGCCAACCCAGGGGGCCGTTTCACTAAACTTCGTCCGACTAAAATGTTTGTAAGTGTAAACTTATGATAGTCTGTAAATTTCAAATTAACAATGTTTTCTTGTAAACAATTATTGGATTTACATTTATTGAGCATAAATGTAAATCCATCAATTTAAATTTACAGACAATCCTAAATTTGCACTTACGAACATTTTAGTCGTACAAAGTTTACTGAAACGGCCCCCAGGTCTCCAGTCGGGATTCGGTAAGGATGAATCCCGATCGTTAAATTACCCATCGCATGCTCCCACCTGCCACCCACTATTTAGGGGGTGAAAGGGGTTAACTCTTTTATCCCAGAGATCAGTAGACAACTGGGAAAGTATTTGTGTGTTTGTTTGTTTGTTTGTTTGTTTGTTTGTTTGTTTATTGGTGTTTAACGGCCTATCAACAGCTAAGGTCATGTAAGGCAGTGCAAACGGGTTCAATCCCATTTTAACCTGCATTGGGGGGAAAATCCCAAAATCAGAACGGAATATTTACATCGAGATAAAATATATTCAGCCCTGAAATTAGAATAACCTGACCTGGTGCCAGGTCCATGCCACACCAAAGTCACTTGGCCCCTTCCCCTAAAATAGGATTACGAATAATCGTAATACTCACTTAAAGGGGTATAACCAGATTCAACTGTCACATACAAAATGCCAAAGACGTATGTGAGGGCCAAACCAGGTCTCCAGTCGGAATTCTGGTAAGGATGAACCCCGATCGTTAAATTACCCATCACATTCTCCCACCTGCCACCCACTAGTATTTGTGTGACTGAACCAGAAAGTTGGACATAATCCAGTAGTTGTGTCGAGCCATATGTGACCCGCCATGACAAAAATGGCATATTGAACATTATTTACCAGTGTAATTCCAGGTTAGTTTGAAAACTATGTTTCAAAATAAACAGTTTAAGCCCCAACTTAACCCTTATACCCCTCAGTATCTGGAATGGATTTTGATATGTTAATTTTACAACCAATCCAACAGTTACAAAATGGGGTATAAACTATAAAGGGGGTATATTTTGCTCTGAAACATATAAAAAATTACTTTCAACTAGATGGCCGCGGCCTGCATGTCACGCCTTGTGGCGAGGCATGGACACTAACAATATATAGTATAACGAAAAACTTTAACCAAAAAACTTAACCAAAAACTTTAACCGGACACACGTACGTACGTACACGTACGTACGTATGTACGTACATACGAAAAAGTGCCGACTATATCGCGCTTTCCGCAAGCGGGCGCGAAAAAAACTTTAACCAAAAACTTCAAAGTAATTTGACCTTGACATTGGGCACAGGGGCCGCACGGGAGGGGGCTAGAATGAAAATATAGATGATGATAAACACCCATGTGAAGTTTCATGGGCAAAGCAGTTGCAGAGATATAGTACATGTATAATGAAAAACTTTAACCAAAAAACTTAACCAAAAACTTTAACCAAAAAGCTTAACCAAAAACTTTAACCAAAAAACTTAACCAAAAACTTCAAAGTAATTTGACCTTGACATTGGGCACAGGGGCCGCACGGGAGGGGGGTAGAATGAAAATATAGATGATAATAAACACCCATGTGAAGTTTCAAGGTAATGGACAAAGCAGTTGCAGAGACATAGTATAACGAAAAACTTTAACCAAAAAACTTCACCAAAAAACTTCACCAAAAAAACTTTAACCAAAAAAAAACTTAACCAAAAAACTTAACCAAAAATTTTAACCAAAGAACTTAACCAAAAACTTCAAAGTAATTTGACCTTGACATTGGGCACAGGGGCCGCACAGGAGGGGGTAGAATGAAAATATAGATGATGATAAACACCCATATGAAGTTTCAAGGTAATGGGCAAAGCAGTTGCAGAGATGTAGTATAACGAAAAACTTTAACCAAAAAACTTAACCAAAAAACTTAACCAAAAACTTTAACCACTTTAACCAAAAACTTTAACCAAAAACTTCAAAGTAATTTGACCTTGACATTGGGCACAGGGGCCGCACGGGAGGGGGGTAGAATGAAAATATAGATGATGATAAACACCCATGTGAAGTTTCAAGGTAATGGGCAAAGCAGTTGCAGAGATATAGTATAACAAAAAACTTTAACCAAAAACTTTAACCAAAAACTTTAACCAAAAAAGTTACTGTAACCAAAAAAGTTAAGCAAAAGCTTTAACCAAAGAACTTAACCAAAAACTTTAACCAAAAAACTTAACCAAACAACTTAACCAAAAACTTTAACCGGACACACGTACGTACGTACGTACGTACGTACGTACGTACGTAAAGTGCCGACTATATCGCGCTTTCCGCAAGCGGGCGCGACAAAAAGTGCAGGTCCTGATGAGACGGCTCATTATGAGCCGGCTCATCTGGATCTGTACTGTCTGCATAAACTGCTATAGCGGGCTTTCGGGTTCAAACGGTTAAGCCCTGATTGGATAGCATGGTTGCAGTCTCAGTAATCTCCTTTTTGTCTTGGTCAACATATCGATGGTCTAGTAACATAAGGTCGTAACTGCTATGCTTTAGCATAGCAGTTACGACCTTATGTTACTAGACCATCGATATATCAGGTGCAGTCATAAAGTTCTAGGACTGTTCATATTTAAAGAAAATGGCCGCCAAAATGACAAGTGCAAACCCCCGCTAATGAATCAGAATAAAATGTACCAGACTGAATAGAAGTAATGGATCATTTTAATCCATATTCAAGGTATATGATCACTTGGTTAAAACAACAACAACAAGTACTGAAACTTCCAGAAGCCCTCCGACTCCAAGTACTTACTCATTTATTTCGTCCTTATTATGTAACAGATTTTGATGAAATATGGCGCATCAAACGCATCTTGTTAAGCTGCATTTGGTGGTCTCGGTACTTTGACCCAAATTTATGTCCTTTTTGCGAAGAATCGATTCACGGAAATAGATTCTTCGCAAAAATGACATAAGTATGTGCCGAACTCACGGGATCACCAAATGCAGCTCATGAAGACGCATTTGCTGCGCCATATTTCATCAAAATCTGTTGCCTATTAAGGAAAATATCAAATAATACTTACTTTGGAGTGGGCGCTCTTTCAACACTTTCAGCCATTGTTGTTGTTGTTGTAACCACATGATCATGCACGTTGATATTGTGAGAAGTAATATACAATCAAAATGGCATCCAAGATGACAGCTTACATCTCTAACTCAGTTTGAGCAGACATGTGGAGTATTTGGAATAACAATATTGAAATACATTATTATTTGGGTTATTAGGAGACATTCCAACTATGAAATATATTTAATACATATTTTATTATGTAAAAATTATAATCAAGATGGCCAACAAATTGCGATAAATATCACAAAATGACATATGAGGTGCAGTCATAAAGTTCAAATCAGTTGTGAAATAGGTCATTAGAAAGTTGGTGCAGATAACGATTATTCACAGGCATCTAGGTCGCCACGGAGCAGTTTGATGTCGTCTAATCATTACTGTAAATTATTAAATAACATTGTTTCGCTTTCAAACTGCCATCCGCTTTTTTCATCCAATGTTCTAAATAATGTTGATGGAGTGGCACTTGTATATTTGCTAGCGCATGTTTGGTTACCAGGTGTTTTCTATATTATAATGCCATTCAATGCTTGCAATATCAGGTCTCTGGCAACCAATTGCGGCAAGGTTGCGGCAACCTTGCGGCAAGGTTGCGGCAACTAGTTGCGGCAAGCTTGCGGCAAGGTCGTATTTCGTATGCAAATGAGGGTTCTGGCACATAGTTGCGGCAACCTTGCGGCACACAGTTGTGGCAACCTTGCGGCACACAGTTGCGGCACACTTGTGGCAAGGTTGCCGCAAGGTTGCCGCAAGGTCGTATTTCGTATGCAAATGAGCGTTCTGGCACACAGTTGCGGCAACCTTGCGGCACACAGTTGTGGCAACCTTGTGGCACACAGTTGCGGCACACTTGTGGCAAGGTTGCCGCAAGGTTTCCGGAAGGTCGTATTTCGTATGCAAATGAGCATTCTGGCACACAGTTGCGGCAACCTTGCGGCACACAGTTGCGGCAACCTTGCGGCACACAGTTGTGGCAACCTTACGGCACAGTTGTAGCAGTACGTTATATTTGCAGCATATATAGTTGTGGCACATATAATTATTCTGGCCATATATAGAACGGACGGACATTTGCAACACTATTATATACACCCTTTTCTTTGAAGGTGTGCAAAATAGACATGTAGTGTGGCTCAGTGGTATCGAAGCGGGAGAATAATCTATATGTTAGCAGAACTTTTGTTCATTTTTATCTGGTCGAGAGTTCGAACCTCACAAAACGCATTACTTTGTCGATATCATTCTGTTATATTTTATGATTGCCTGCTGCATACGGGAATACGTGAATAGGCAATGATTATCACTATTGTTATATGACCTCAATGTGACACGATCGGCGAGAACATACTCCAGATTCTTCATGTACACATATATGAAATGATGTGCATTTAGTTATTAGTTTTCTTCAAAGCGAGATTAACGTTCTACATATAATCTATCTCATGCTTAATTAAAGTAATTTGTAAGAGCAACACACATAAAAAAGAAATATGTAATAAAACATAAACAAATCAAAATATACATGTATGTATGAACAACTAAGATTCAAACTCACTACCCCTATGAATGGATGGGGGTATGCGGATATATTATATCCCTTTGCAAATTGTTTGTAAAAGTGTTTGCAAAGTATGTTCTACAAATATTTGCAGAATATATTCTGCAGTCTGTAGTGTACATTTGGAACGACGTGTGCAAACAGACTGCAAACAGATTGCAAATTAAGGGTATGCGCAAGAACTTCAACAACCTTTGCAGAAGGTTTGCCGCAAATAGATTGCAAACCTGCATGTGCAATTACTTGGCAAATAAAAAAACAATTACACTGCAATTATTTTGCAAATGCTCTGCAAATATATTGCAAATAGATAACAAACACTTCGCAAATAGATAGCAAACACTCTGCAAATACATTGCAAACACTCTGCAAATAGATTGTTATATTACCCGTTTCCAGTCATGAAAGATATTTTGCCAAATGTGTATTTGAATCATGCAATATATATAGCTTTTAGTTAATGGCATTTACCTGCTTCTAAAATCAGTTATTACAAATGACGATCTGAAAAATTCTACGTTGTTACTGCAGCATTTCTGTCTGAGAATATGCCATCGTTGTATTTAGAAAATAAGTGCACATATAACATAAATTTACTTCTTGCGTTCGGAACCATGGACCTCTCTGGACATTTTCATGCTTTGAATATCTATGAAGACTTAAATGGAGATCTCAGGAAACTGTTTCATGCATGGGTCACAGAATTTTGAAATGCAGATTGCAAATGCCAGTTCACTACTTCAGAAAATTCTCCAAGAATGAAAATATGATGCACACTAATAAACAGGGATCGCACCGCACATCTACCATAAGCTGACCCATCCTAGAGGCGATGGACCATGGCAGAACAAGACTGCAAGTTTCCGAGGAAATAATTTATTTTGGCCGACCACACATACTAACATTAACTCAAAGTGAGAAAGATGCTATTTACTCATATATATATAGGTTTGAATGTTAATGAAGTTGAACAGTTCTAATAGTGTGGGACAGATTGATTGCATGCATGAACATAAATATGCTACATTTGTAAATGCCCAGATAATGCAGATGTAGATGATTTGTGACCAAAACAGATTGCCAAAAAAGCTTTTCACAGCGGATTTCTATTGGTTTCCTTAACATATATGACCCTGAAAATATAGATAGAATATAGAGATAGATAGATAGGCAGCAATACGTGGAACAGACAGTAGCTAGCTATATATATAGTTCATTTGTTTATGAAACCTCTTACTGTAGTTTGGTTGTGTGCCTAAATTAATCAATCGTCATGTCTGTCAGTCACAGTAGTGTGTCAGTCTTTTATCCAGTTTGTATTATTATGCCTGTCTTTTGATTTGTAATTGTATTGTGTCTTTAACACTGGAAAGTGATGGAATGCGAGTCCAATATCGCATACGTTGTTTACTGGATCCAGTCGGTTACTGGTTAGTTCTTTCATAATTTGGAACTCAAAATTTTCTTATTAGATTTAAGTGATACATAGACTAGTCTTATTAATAACCTTTCTCTGAGTCTAGTTCATTGATTGTGAAATAGTTTACTGTGGTTTGATTGTTGACTTACATATTGAAGTAATTCATGTTTAAATCATAAATAATTTAAACCATGTGACAGCTTAACTTCTAGTTGTTGTTGTTGTTGTATGTCTGTAATTCAGGCGCTTATTTTTCGCCTCAATCTCTCTGCAGCCACAAAGACTGCGAGAGCATTGTTCCTAAACATGTGTGTGCATAATCATACGTGTGTGTTGTGTGTGTGCGTGTGTGTGTGTGTCTGTGTCTGTGTGTCTCTCTGTCTCTCTCTGTGTCTCTCTCTCTCTCTCTCTCTCTCTCTCTCTCTCTCTGTCTGTCTGTCTGTCTCTCTCTCTCTCTCTCTGTCCACATGTGTCTTGGAGGTTAATAATTCCCTGACATTTCAGTGAAAGTCTACATTGATATCTCAAATGGTAATTTCAGTGAGATCATAAGGGTACACATTCAAGAGCCACCAATATTACTAACATTCTCTAAATTTCCATATTTAACACAAGATGAAACTCCTAAGACTTGGGACATTTAGGAATTTGTAATGTGTAAACATGGCTTAAAAATTCACTCGCCCCGCTCGCCATGGCGATTCAATTTTCATGTTGGCGAGAGGATTTTCACTGGTCCGATTTGGCGAGTGACACATCGGGCAAGGCCATTCTGTATTTTCAGAAAACTAAGAAAATTTGATTAATTTCCAGCTATTTCATATTATTTTCTTTATTTTACTGGTTTTAAGCGGTTTATGAATTATTTCTGTAACTTTCATACACCCTATAGATTTCTGTTGTGAACCATCATGTCTCACCATTCGCGTTGACAGCATGACTTTGCATAAAAAAACATATCGCCGTTTAACATTAGCCCAGCACAGATTACTGTCTATTCAGTGTCATTCCTATAAAATTGTTTGATTTTTGTCTTCGTCTGGTGCTACACACCAAACAAGGAGTTCGAAGTTATACAAATTTGCACTAAAAACAAACTTTCTAGACCAAAATGTGCGTACGTGACAGTAGTCTTGTTCTGACTTAGGGGAGATAACTCTTGTTTACTAATGGACTTATTATAGTGGAACATTTATTTTTGAAAATAACTTTATAACAAATGGATAAAGAAGTAATAATACTATATAATCTTAATAGTATGTACATTAGTACTCGTTTAAAGCTGTAGAAATATAATTGTTAACAAATTTAAATAAATGATTTTGTGTTTATTATAATACTCCTTTTTAGGCACCATCTCGTTATTACATTCTAACACATGACTCCATTTTCTCGTCCAACATGAAAACGCGAACCTAGTACAAAATAATTCGAACAAATTGGTTTCCCAGTGAAGGAAATTTTGTATTTTCATTGTTAAATATACAAGGAAGCTCTCACACCCCACACATTTTGCTGTTGAACATACTGCAACACCATTGGCAATACCATCAGTCATTATTATGTTCTTATGCTTCACATTTTGAACAAGCTAGTATAATACCAATCTAAGGGTCTGGTCATTATTTATGACCCAGGGGGTTGGGGTGGGAAATGGGGCTGGATAAATTTTGTTAACTCACCTTAGAAAAATATAAGCCCCCACCTTTTCCAACAGCTTTTCATTAAATGTTCAAGGCCCCCCCCCCCCCACCCCCATTGAACAATTAATAATGTTCAAACGAGAACGGTTCAAATGAGCGGTAACAACACTCCCCCCCCCCCCCCCCCCCACCCCACATCATTGAACAATTAATAATGTTCAAGCCCAAAACGAAACGGTTCAAATGAGTGATATATACGTTTTGTAAGAACTTGTAGCCAAAGCCCATTGTATGTACCGTATTAAAGTCTGCATTGTATGTATTACTATGTTTATGTTTATACTTTTTCCGATTAAACAACTTAGCCCTTTCAGACAACCTTGTGCAATCTGCTATTTCAATCTCACACAAAGTTTCTTTTGTGGCAATGCTATGGCACGCTTATGATGTGCTATCTTGCAAAGTAACGGTTGTGGCAACTTTGTGGCAACCTGCTATTTTCAATCTGGGCAACAAGTTTCATTTGTGGCAATGTTCTGGCACGCTTATCATGGGTCATCTTGCAAAGTACCAGTTGTGGCAACTTTGTGGCAACCTGCTATTTAAATCTTGCACAAAGGTTTGTTTGTGGCATGGTTCTGGCACGCTTATGATGCACATTTTGTATAAAGTACCCGTTGTGGCAATGTTCTGGCACATAGTACTATTTTGTGGCACACTTGTGGCAATGTGAGACTGGGGCAGAAAAAAGGTTGCCGCTAGCGGCACGTATCTGCAACCTTGCGGCACAGTCTTCTGGCACACTGATCAGGTTGCCGCAAGGTTGCGGCAACCTTGCGTCAACCTTGCGGCAAGGTTTTCATTTCTCTAAGGGTGATTCTGTCCATCATGTCAAAATACACGCGACTCACTCCGTTCAGAGATTTCTTTGGTGGAAGGAACAATGCATCCCATTCAATTTCATTTTTTCCTTCGTTTATATGCCGCGTAGAAACGATAATTAAGAACCTTAAATTCAATTTCCACCCCGTGAAGGAACATGCATGTATTTCTCTAAAGTTAGGTTTCTTGGCCTGTCGACGCAGTGAGACGAAAACGTTAACATACATAAAATAAATCAATAACCATCGATCGCCGCAGAATATTTTCGC
>CM055265.1:59459797-59536694 GCA_029237695.1 Conchocele bisecta | reverse complement strand
CACAATGTAGCGATTTATTCCGTTATTTTCTCCCTTAACGATTCTCTTACGGAATGAATCACATAATATGGAAATGAGCTAACCATTAGTTAATTATATTTGAAAAACACTTATCCAAGTGTCTTAAATTGGGCGGTGGGAGGGTTTCAGCACAACACAGCAACCTCACAATGTAGCTCTCGTAAGTACGGACGGACGGACGGACGGACGGACGTTCTTACTTTCAGGTAACTATGTGGCTTATCGCATGTTAAATATTAGCCACATAAAACCATTTTGATATCTTAGGTGGCTAATTGTAACCAACCCTATCCTTTAACAAGTCCATAACCCTGTGGGGCTAGCCACATAAGTACCTGAATGTCTGCCCGGACGGACACGTACCGACGGACGGACGGACGGACGTACGTTCTTACGGTACTATACTTATGTGGCTTATCACATGTTAAATATTAGCCACATAAAACGATTTTTAGCCACATAAAAGGATTTTTTAGGTGGCTAATTGTAACCAACCCTATCCTTTACTAAGTCCATAACCCTGTGGGGCTAGCCACATAAGTACCCTAATGTGTGCCCGGACGGACGGACGGACGGACGGATGGACGGACGGACGACGGATGGACGGACGGACAGACGGACGGACGGATGGACGGATGGCAGTATACTCCCTAGCAACGATTTATAATAAATGTAAATCCATTAAATTGAGATTTCCAGACGATCATAAATTTGAACTTACGAACATTTTAGTCGTACAACATTTAGTGAAACGGCCCCCTGGTGTACACCACTAGCAGATGCTGTTGTCAAGTTTGGTGGTCGTAGCTGTTACCAAAAAAAAACTTTAACTGGACATACAGATGGACGTAAGTATGCCAATGTGCCGACTATATCGCGCTGTCCGCAAGTGGGCGCGGCAAAAATGGGTGGAACCTCTCTAAACTGGACACTGTGGAGGTTCCCAGATGGCTCAATTGGAGAATGTGCTCTAAAGGTAATATGTGGCTGTGACTGGAGAAATAGGGCTTATGGGTTTTGAGACCAGTGTAGATCCAGACCAGCCTGTGCAGTCTGATTAGGATCTGCACTGATCGCCATTCCATCAATGAAACACCCTTTATGCTTCTAACAAGTAATATAGATCAGTATCAGGCTATGAGTGTGTGCTATTTTATCAGGAGCTACACTGGCCACAGATCACATAAGCCCCATTTCTCCAGTCACAGCCACATATAATCGAGTTGACACTTGCCTTGATCTTGCACAAGAAGCAAGTTTTCTGACGACAGGTCTGGCATGTCATTCCGAGGATATCTGGCCGCTCCCACAGGAAACCTGCCGCACACTGAAACAACAACCCACGCACAATAACCAGGCAGCAACTTCCAACATGGTTTGCTCTGACCAAATACACGCCGACTCATCACTGGATGGCCGGCCGTTGCCAGCATATCATTCCCACAAAGGTATGTATGTGATTAGAGTCGGATTATGGAGATATAGTGTACTTAAAAACATTAGCGTAGATTTTACAAGAATACTTTGACACCTTTAATACCTTCACCTTGGGCATGGAGGTGATATTGGTGGCTATTGAATGCATCTGGATGCTGATAAAGAGGTATGTGCAGTTTCAAGTCTATTGTGGAGATGTTTGTTACATAAAAACACACAGATGCCGGATGCAAATGCAAGACGCACATGCTGGACTCACACCAATAGCAGCGACTATACCACACTGACCTCAAGCGGGAGTGATACAAAAGTAATTTGGGCCAGCAGTTTTCTATATTTCTCTGGCAGGCCGATATGAAAATGTTGTCGAGAAGACTGCCGTAGGTGACAACTTACTAGCTACACGAGTTGCCTACGATATGGTATCTAGTGGAGAGATAGATACCTTGTGGAGAGATAGCGTAGCGGGGTAGCAATTTTGTTTCTAACAACTTACGTGGGCACACCAGCGGAAGTTTGGGTCCTTCTGTAGATGCCAGTCGCGCAGTTTCGTATCAAACAGGTTCATAATCTCCTCATCTACCAGGGACTGGAGCTGACAATATAGAACGCAACACAGTAACACAGGTACCATAATTACCATAAATATTCGGACTTAATTTGTCTGAGAAACACATATAATAGAATGCTCCTTAAACAATTGATTGATTGGGGTTCAACAGCAAGGTCATATTGTCGCTGTTCTTCTAAACCCTCGTAAGTCAAATCTGTCTACTTTTCAGGAACCAAATACTAAATATCTTCCGACTAAAAATTAATATTGGCATAATATTTCGATATAACTACTACATTATATATGGTTTTTAACTATATCAATGTTAGCTCTTACAGTTAAATGGTCAAGACTAATCAAACACTTACGAGCTTTCATTTCTAGTGTTATTTTTTTTCTAGTTATTAGAGATACAAGTTATTCCAGATTTTCTCACCATTTCATTTGTATTTCATGACGTGTACCTGTTTTTCGAATTGTCATTTTTATGTGTAAAATGTTAATACTATGTAAGAAATTAACATACACTCACCCTAGTATATTCACCCTAGTATCCGTTTCTGAATGTTTTTGGTTATTTTTTTGCAATTTTGCGATACCGTGCACCAAAGAAGTTATATGAGGTTTGAGAAGATAAAAATGTGAACCAATAGATTTATTGGATTTGGTCACATGACCATTAAAGTGCCAAACGATTGGCTAAAATGTCCGGTATTTTATACCAGATGGCCGCGGCCCACATTTGATGGTATTTTTGAAAACTTTAACGCAGATTTCGGATGGACGCACGGACGCACGGACGCACGGACACCCGGACGTCATTGTGATCACTATGTCTCGCTTTCCGCAAGTGGGCTCGACAAAAATAATGTTTTTTGATTTGGAATAAATATTTATCGTATAATAATTTTGGTGCTGAAAATGAGTTACAAGGTTTTCAAAGAACAGCGATGATATGTGGCTGTACCTGGAGAAATGGGGCTCATGAGTATTGCTATCAGTGTAGATCCAGTGAACCACCCGTCAACAAGCAAATAGAGAGAATAGTAGGTTAGTGCCGTGAATGGGAAAAAATATCTGGCAAGGCTCAGGAAACGGGATGGGCGAGGCTCTGCCGAGCACATCCCGTTTCCGAGCCGCGCCAGATATTTTTCCCATTCACAGCACTAACCTACTATTCTATTTATTCCGTCAACATCTAACTTTAAAATGCCAAAAAATAACCCCAGCCGCATCGTCAAAATCGGCAAATCGACTAGTATGACAACCGCACATATTCATACGCAGTGATGAGGTCGTATTTAACAGGATATCAAATATGTTTCACGGAACCGTGTTTCACGGCACATATGCACTGTGTCTACACTGGTCATAAATCCCATAAGCCCCATTTCTCCAGTCACAGCCACATATACAAACGGGAGAGCACCGTACATCGAGCACTAAAATTACAATAAGAAATGTGGCCATGACTGGAGAAATGGGGCTTATGGGATTTATGACCAGTGTAGCTCCTGTTCAAATAGCACACTCATGTAGCCTGATAGAGATCTATATTGTTTGTAAGAAACATGACGGATGTTTCATTGATGGAATGTCGATCAGTGCAGATCCTGATCAGGCTGTGCAGATGCACAGCCTGATCTGGATCTACACTGGTCGCAAAACCCATAAGCCCCATTTCTCCAGTCACAGCCACAAATCAGCAACACAATTGGGGGATGTACCACTCGAAAATTTCAACGCAAATGCTGCATGGGTTGGCTATAGAATGAAAATATGGATGGTAAATAGTCCCGGAAATTTCAAGTCAATCTGACTTAAGTTTAACAGATGGTAGGCAGCCGAAAACTTACGCAAATCTCGGAAAGACAGACGGACAGACAGACGGACAGACAGACGGATAGACAACTACTGTCTGTTCCACGTAGTTTCATCAATAACAAAAAAGTCACCCTCCCCAAATTTTTTGCATTTCATTGTGAAAAAATTATTTTACGATGGGAATTTAACATGGGGCCTAAAAATATATATTTTTTTTTTTTTATTTTTAAATAATTTTTTATTTGTTGACCGATTTTCAAAATCTAACTTTTGTTTTCTTATTTATGTAATTTCCAAGCCATCTAGAAGGTTTCAGAGACAATTTCCAACATTTTTCGTTTTTTGACTCCTCACCCACTGCTGCCACCTCTTTCCCCCCCCATGTTAAATTCCCATAGGCAAATTGTTTTTTCGCTATAAAATCAATAATTGATGGAATTTCATCAAACAAACAAAATTGGGGAGGGTGACTTTTTTGTTATTGGTGAAAAAATATTTTTTAGATTTAATGTGTTTAATAGCCAAAAGTTTGTCGGCAGAAAAACGTGGAACAGACAGTAGAGCAAGTGAGTAGAGGCTCATAGATACACCCGACCGCTGCCTGGACCAACAAATAAAACTTTAACGAATCTTACAAACAAACGGACGTAAGGACGAAAACTATATACCCCTCGACATACTTGGTATGGGGTATACTAATTTACAATGAGCTGGAGGCATACTCAGTCTCAGCCAACCAAATTTCCTGATTTCGAGCACAAGAACCGACTACATTTGACCTTAATCTTGGGCATGTGGGCCGCATGGGTGGGCTATAGAATGAAAATATGGATGATAATAAGGAATTATCTGAAGTTCAAAGTAAATCGGAGTAAGTGTTGTGGAGATACAGGTAGATGTATGTAAAAACTTTAACACAAATTAATTTGACCTTGGGCATGTGGACCACATGGGCAGGCTATAGAATGAAAATATGGATGATGACAAGGAAGTATTGGAAGTTTAAAGTAAATTTGAGCAATGATTGTGGAGATATAAATAAGGTATGTAAAAACTTTAACACAGATTTTATAATAACGCAAGCTTTCTAGTGCACAGGGGCCGCATGAATGGGACACAGAATGAATTTATGGATGATGTCCAATAAGCATACAAAGTTACGGTTACAGAGCTAGTAGGTATTTGAAAAGTTTAACGCAAATTTGGACAAAAACTTAAACTTCCAAGTCATTTGACCTTGACCTTGGCGCACCGGGGCCGCATGCGTGGGACACAGAATGAAGATATGGATGATGACCAATAAGCATATGAAGTCATTTGACCTTGACCTTGGGACACAGGGGCCGCATGAGTAGGACACAGAATGAATATATGGATGATGACCAATAAGCATACAAAGTTTTAGTCAAGCAAATCTGACTTACGGTTACAGAGATAGTAGGTATGTGAAAAGTTTAACGTAAATTTTGACAAAAACTTAAACTTCCAAGTCATTTGACCTTGACCTTGGCGCACCAGGGCCGCATGCGTGGGACACAGAATGAAGATATGGATGATGACCAATAAGCATATGAAGTTTCAAGCAAATCTGATTTACGGTTACAGAGATGGTAGGTATGTGAAAAGTTTAAACGCAAATTTTAACAAATATTTAACACAAACTTCTAATTCATTTGACCTTGACCTTGGGAACAGGGGCCGCATGAGTGGGATACATCATGAATATATGGATGATGACTAATAAGCATATGAAGTTTAAAGTCAAAGTGACTTAGGACTGCAGAGACAAAAAACATGGGTTGTTGCGTTTACTGCAGTATGAAAAACATTTGGTCTGTTTAAAATGCAGTGTTTAAACAGACTAGTGGTAGTGCGCATGCGCGGATATTGTGCAGCAATTTTCTTTCCTCTCTGGATTAAACCCAATTATTAATTAAATAACATGGATTAATTACCCAAAACATGTGAAGAGTGTGGGGAAAGTGTTCGACAATGTTCTTGTAAAATCAAAATTGCGATTTTGACGGATTTACTGTGTATTTAAATGGATATTTCACTTTCCTTTGTGTAATTATCCGGAGACAATGGATTCCCGCGTTGTGTCCACACACGTAGAGTGAGATGACCATTACGCTGTGTTTTATGTTCGATATCTAAAGTGTCTTTCATTGTGAAGTGGCTACTAGAGTATATACATAACACATAACAGTCGCTACAAATGCCGAGTAGATCGAAAGCTCACAAGGACAAAAAAGCGTAAGCCCAGTGGACCCGCTACGCCGGCATCCCCGTCTGAGAGTTTTGGACGACAAGAACCTGAGGATCGACAGCTACTTCAGAACTGCCAACCTAGAACCCGACTCCGATCGACTCTCAGAAGCGTCATTCTGCTCCGCAGACGAAACCCTAGCCGACGAGACGCTGCCAAACATGTCGCTGACAAAGGCCGACATTCCCGACATCGCCAGCCAAGTGCAGACTTACTCTTACCAGAGCTAAAACGTGGGTTAAAGGACGAGCTGGGTGACTTTTTCGCATCAGAACTGAGTAGACTCCGAGAATCCCTCGATGCCGTCCTCCATGATAACTTAACTTTGAAGCGGACAATCGCCGGCCTGGAGCCCCTGAAGGACGAAGTCGCCACGCTGCGAAACGAGAACGCCGCGTTGAAAGACAGCTTGGAGAACCTGGAAATCTCCATCGATAGACAGGAGCAGTACTCCAGGCGAGACTGCCTTCGCATCAACGGGGTACTGGGTGACACGGGCGACTTCAACGAAAATACGGACGCCAAACTCCTCCAGATGGCTGAAGCGGCGAACATTCCACTACAACACTTGGATATTGACAAATCTCACCGACTTGGAAAATTCCGACCGGAGTTAAGTTTCAACAGGACCATTATAGTGAAGTTCACAAACTCCAAAGCGAGAGACAGAGTGTGGATGGGCGCAAATCGGTAGGAGGAATTTACATAAACGAGGATCATTTTCGCGCTACCGACAAAATCTCGCATTCGAATCGCGCAAACTAGTTCGAGAGAAAAAACTTGAACAGTCATGGCTCGGGCGCGGTGGAGTGATTTTGGAAAGTTTCCCCGGTGGAGATAGGTTCCAGATCACATCGAAACAGGACATTGAGGCTGTAAAGCAGGGCAATATGCCACGCCCGACCACCCACGTAAGCGCAACACTTTACGTAACTACATGTACATATTCTACTTCCGCATATTTCATACGTGCTCTGTGAACACGAACTGACGTGTATGTGCTCAAAGCCAATTAACCTAGCCTTAAAATTAGACTCACAGTTAGCCCATTGTCCATCAGCTGACCACTGTCTGTCCATTGTTTACTTGCTGGCTGCTATATAACCTGATCACATCAGTACAAACAATACGGCAACTACCGAGTGTATTTACTCAATACCGTATATAGCTATAACAATGTATGCACTGACCATGCATGACGATACCCATTCACTAAGTTCATTCGACATTATCGACTGTGTATGCCCTGATGTGACTGCGAATTTGCCCAGTAGCACCTGAGCCGACCAGTCCATAACCTCTTACGAGCAAACTGGAGATGTCAGCCAATTCATGCCTGTCCATTAATTAGCCTTCTACTAGCTGTCATCAAGTAATGTTGATCAGGTCGCGCAGTCAGCATCTACACTGTGTCTATACCTGATCTTAGCAGAACAATATGTACTCGAATCATTTATCTCGACACTTAACGATAAACATATCTTGGGACTGTGTAGAACCGGCTCAGACAGTGCAGACTTGCAAACTGATCATGCCCTACAACGACCACGTTATGCACAGGCTGAATACGTGATACTAGTCCTAACCCATGGCCCGGCCATAACAGATTATACATGTCGACAGACCGTGAACACCAATAATCAATCACATGCAACCATGTACATATTTATGTGAATAACTATCGAAATACGTTGTATATGATATATAACAATTGTAAATAACTATTGATGTCCATGAGTATATATCTTGTAAATAATCGACATCCATGATGCACATAGTTTTGTAAATAACCATTATGTCCATCCGTTGACTATTGACGATCTGGGACTACACTGGTCACACATGACTTGGAGACCTTATGCCAGCCATTTGTAGAAAACATTGATAGTATATATACTATTTGAGAACTTACATCATTGAGAATATACGAATTCCATTAGTCCTGCACACTCATACAACGCGACCACATTCCAAACATTTTGCTAGCATTGTTTTCGACATATCAGTAACTGAACGATGAACTGCGTAAGCCCTGTTCAGACTGCGCGAATGCGCCGGCTGATCTGGGACTACACAGTCCACACACGATGGGGGACCTTATGCCAGCCATTTGTAAAAATATTGACATGTATATATACTGGTTGTTATCGCATTTATGTAATGTTTGTATCATTGAAAATATACGAATTCCATTAGTCATGCACACTCATACAGCGTGACCAGATTCCAAACATTTTGCTACCATCGATTTTCGACATACATCAGTAACTGAACGATGAACTGCGTAAGCCCTGATAGAACTGCGCGAATGCGCGGGCTGATCTGGGACTACACAGTTCACACATGCTTTGTGGACCTTATCTCAGCCATTTGTAGAAATATTGACATGTATATATACTGGTTGTTAGCGCATTTATGTAATATTTGTATCATTGAAAATATACAAATTCCATTAGTCATGCACACTCATACAGCGTGACCAGATACCAAACATTTTGCTACCATCGATTTCGACATACATCAGTAACTGAACGACGAACTGCGTAAGCCCTGATCAGACTGCGCGAATGCGCGGGCTGATCTGGGACTACACAGGTCACACATTGAACTTGGGAACCTATTCAACGATTTGTAGAAATATTTACATGTATATATACTAGTTGTTAGCGCATTTAGTAATTAAATGTATATCAAAGAGAACATCCAAACACCATTATCCTGCACACTCATACAGCGTGACCACATTCCAAACATTTAGCTGCCATCGTTTCGACATATCAGTAACTGAATGATGAACTGCGTAAGCCCTGACCAGACTGCGCGAATGCGCGGGCTGATCTGGGACTACACAGTTCACACATGCTTTGTGGACCTTATCTCAGCCATTTGTAGAAATATTGACATGTATATACTGGTTGTTAGCGTATTTAGTAATATTTTTATCATTGAAAATATACGAATTCCATTAGTCATGCACACTCATACAGCGTGACCAGATTCCAAACATTTTGCTACCATCGATTTCGACATACATCAGTAACTGAACGATGAACTGCGCAAGCCCTGATCAGACTGCGCGAATGCGCGGGCTGATCTGGACTACACAGGTCACACATAACTTGGGACCTTATCTCAACGATTTGTAGAAATATTGACATGTATACATACTAGTTGGTAGCGCATTTATGTAATGATTACATCAATGAGAACATCCGAATTCCATTAGTCCTGCACACTCATACAGCGTGACCACATTCCAAACATTTAGCTACCATCGTTTTCGACATATCAGTAACTGAATGATGAACTGCGCAAGCCCTGATCAGACTGCGCGAATGCGCGGGCTGATCTGGGACTACACAGTTCACACATGCTTTCTGGACCTTATCACAGCCATTTGTAGAATTATTGACATGTATATAAACTAGTTGTTAGCGCATCAATGTAATGCTTGTATCAATAAGAATAACCAATTCCATTCGTCATGCACACTCATACACGTGACCACATTCCTAACATTTTGCTAGCATTGTTTTCGACATATCCGTATTGGAACGATAACTGTGTAAGCCCTGTTCAGACTGCGCGAATGCGCCCGCTGACCCTGGGAACTAACGCAGTTTACACATGCTTTGGGGACCTTATCTCAGCCATTTGTAGACATATTGACATGTACATATACTAGTTTGTTAGCGAATCAACTGCGTAGGCTCTGATCAACTGCGCGAAAGCGCATGTCATGCTCATCTGGACTACACAGTTCACACATGACTTGGGGAAATTTTCTTATTCAAGCGTGAACATGAGATTAATCATGTCTCCCCCCATACAGCAGCTCATTTTAGGTGACGACTAATGTTATCTGTTTGGTTGTATATGCCTGCACACTGTTACCCATCTTACTCCACCATCCATGTATTTGTTCTTAGCAAGATAGTATGTGAATGTAAACTATATGTCGATATTGGACGATCAATTTATCGTGCAGTCGTGGTGCTGTGTAGAGCCTGACCAGACTACTCTCGCGCAGTCTGAGCGGACTCTACAGAGATCACACCTCACTTAAATTTCGATGTGGAAAAGTGTGAATGCATTAACTCATAACCAATATAGAACTGGACCAGCAAGTATAGTCATGACACGAGCCTATCTGTCCCGACGTAACCACAATTTGGAGTCGCTATCCATTGCCGGTGCGTGGAAAGGTGAATTTTGTTAGTCAAGTTTTCCTCATGAACAGTATAGATTCGGACAATCATTTGCTTAACGTGCACAACGAGCCGTCTCATATGAATATGCATAGAAGGACATGTGGCGGAATAGTATTGGTTGTGTCTCATCCCGAGATAGTGTGCACAATCTCGCAGTCCGATGCTGATCTATTCTACCACTTGCATGACTAATTACTAATGAGCTACTAAGCGAATAGCGCTGGCCCCGGTCAAAACAATACGGACGTGCAGGCTGACCTGGGACAATAAAGTTGTCAATCTAGTGATGACCCCATTTTCCCGTGGTGAGACACAACTATTCATACAATAATATTCATGTGTGTGTCAGTAAGTCTGTGGACACTTGTTTCGTGTCAGCCATGTACAGCGAGCGAACAGTTATATATTGATATTGACGCATTCCTATTATTATTTTTGTGTGCTATTCGTAAATACTAATCACCATTCAACATGTATCACCGTCAATCCATGCATTATTGTGACAATGAACATTTCATGATGAGTAAAATCAGTGCGTGCCTGGTGTAAGTCGTTGAGCTGATGCATGCATGTCCCAACATAACTTCGTTCACTCAACAAAATACTACTACTGGTAGGGAGAAACCATTGACTACACTCAGCTTAGTCTGCTTATATCATCAGATCACAACAGCGTGATTTTAAATCACATGCCCATCAACCAATGGCTACATATCTTCACATATCTACACTCATAAGGCGCTCATGTTTCGCTTTCGATGAGTGCCCTCATGTGTTATAGCAAACTGCTCGTCGCGGTTCCCGACTTTTCTCTCTCCAAATAATACTGGAGGGGGATTCCTACGGGACGACCGACTAAAATACATATGTACACGGTATGGCGTGTCGTCTTGAGCTATATAGACACGATCATGAGGTTGAGCTGACCAACTATTCCATGTCACAGCAAAACCCTACTATTACGCGTAAGCAAGTTCACTTGAAGTAATGTAATATTACTAATTACGAGTATGACTACAACGGGAATACAGGCATCTGCTCCGCGGTTCTACACCAACCACTCAGCGCCATTGTGACCATTATAAGTATGAGTACGCACCCAAAACCCATTATGTCTGCAGTTTTATGCTTGAAACTAGTTTTTTCTTTTTTCAATAACTCTCATGTTGAGATTATTATTATCCCAACATATCTGGTGACTGCTGATTCGGGGGGCCCTGTTGTGTGTTGTTGCATGCGTCTATGCTCGTGTCGATGTCTGTCGTGCTGCTGTCGTTGTGCCCCGGGCGGACTCGGGATAGTAAGTATACTGACCACATTTAAACCTAAGCTGACCTCCCCGAGATTGCCCTGGGCTCGCGGCGATAGTGGTGCGACAGGCGCGCGATGGCAATATAGACGGCTTTATCCGAAACCACTTATCTGGCTCATATTGACCACCATACTTCTTCGCGGAATAGCACAATCAACCGTAAATGTACTTAGCATAAAACACGCACTTGAATCTACCACAAACCTGTGTCGCTGTACACCAAACCAGATAAAACTCGAACGCAACAAAACATTTACACGTCAAACATTAGCCATATTTATATCGGTTACTGCCCTATCTATACTCGCATTCATCTTGCAGGGGACAACCTTAACATCACTTACTAAACTACTCCTCATTTTAGCAGGTGATATACATCCAAACCCGGGACCAGCTCCAGATAATGACTCCTCCCTAAACGACTCAGCATCTTCATATTCCAAACTCATAAATAGTGGACTGAGCATAATGCACCTTAATATACAAAGCATAAAGCACAAAATCGACATATTAGAAGTAGAGGCTCAACCTTATGATATCTTAATATTCACCGAAACTTGGCTTACACCAGACACATTAAATACAGAACTGTGCATACCTAACTTTAATCCTCCTTTTCGGTGTGACAGAATAGGCAGAATTGGTGGCGGAGTAGCTATATACGTTCGGAATTCACTTTTATCTAAACAACGCAGCGATCTAAACTTAAACGGCATTGAATCAGTTTGGATCGAAGTAAACACTCACCAACGTAAACTATTAATTGGTGGCATATACAGGCCACCAGACTCGAATAATGCTCACTGACGTTAATGGAAGAAAACATTGATCGTGCATTTAACGAAACGTGTGACAATATCCTGATAGCATGCGATTTTAATATTAACACACTTAACTCAACATCTAACAAAATTAACAGGCTTATATCTTCGTATAATGCCGAGCAGTTAATTACTTCACCAACACACTACACGAGCACTCATCATCCCTCATCGACCTAATGTTCATAAAACACACAGACCAGATTCTCACCAGCTTTGTCGCGGATCCATTTATACCAGATCTTGTCCGATTTCATTGCCCAATCGTTTGTGTAATGAAATTTAATAAGCCCAAAATATCAATCTATAAGAGACGAATTTGGCTTTATGACCGAGGAGATTTTAACGCTTATAGAGATATACTAAAAAATCATAACTGGCTAACTTAATTCAACCTGACGATATTGAAACAACGATAAAGTCATTAACCGATATAATTACTGATGCTGCATCCAATCTATACCAAATAAACTTGTAACTATTAGACCTAATGATATCCCATGGTTTAATAATAGCTTACGCCGACTAATAAAAAAAACGACATAGACTCCACAAAAAAGCAAAATCGTGTAAAACCGAAAGCGCCTGGGCCAACTTCAGAAAAATAAGAAACGAAGTGACAAGCCTCCTACGAAAGTGCAAATTAGAACATAAAAACAAATTGATAGAAACAATCAATACGAGTGACATTCTAGCAAAAACATGGTTTAAAATAGCCAAGCAACTAACAGACAAAGCCGGCTCATCCCACAAATACCAATACTTATAGAAAATGGAACTGAAGCCAATTCTGACCTCGAAAAAACAGAGATGCTTAACGCCTACTTCTGTAAACAATCTTCTATTGATGACAGTAACCAAGTTTTACCACCTCTACGCTACCCCAACACAACATATCTTCTATTCACATATCACAAAGAGATATATGTGACGCTATATCCCGTATCGACCCGTCCAAAGCATGTGGTCCAGACCTTATAAGTCCTCGCCTATTGAGAGAAGGTGCAAACGAGCTTTCATCACCTCTTTCTTAATATTCAATATATCAATCAACTCCTCGCAATTTCCGTGCATGGAAACTAGCTAACGTCATCCCAATATTCAAAAAGAATGATCCTTCAAATCCACAAAATTATCGGCCTATATCACTCTTAAGCTGTATCGGGAAGCTCATGGAACGCTGTATCCATAAGTATCTATATTAATATAGTTTAATAATAATATTCTCACACCATTCCAATCGGGGTTCGTCAAAGGAGACTCAACAGTAAACCAGTTACTATATGTTATACAATGATATATGTAAGGGCTTTGGATGACGGCAAAGAAGTTCGTGCAGTTTTTTGTGATATATCGAAAGCTTTTGATAGGGTCTGGCACCGAGGCCTTCTTTATAAGCTGTCTTCAGCAGGCATTACTGGCAATTTGCACCGATGTTTACATCTTATCTATCTTCCAGGCAACAGAGAGTAGTTTACGCAAACTCTTCATCCCACTGGTCCACTATTAATGCCGGCGTTCCTCAAGGGTCTATCCTAGGCCCACTCCTCTTTTTACTTTATATAAATGATAGTCACGGAAATCAAATCGAATATTAGACTTTTTGCCGATGACACGAGCTTATACATCATAGTCGACGACCCCCCGAACACCTCCGCCATTTCTCTTAACGATGACCTCAAAACAATTAATCAGTGTCGCGAGACTGGTTGGTCACGTTTAATCCATTAAAAACGGAAACAATGATATTTTCTCGAAAACAAAACAAACCGCAACACCCAGATCTTATCATGAACAAATGTAACACTAAACCCATTAGCGAACATACACACCTAGGTTTAACATTATCAGAAGATGGTAAATGGAAAACACACATTTCCCGCTGCATAAATAAAGCATGGCAACGAATTGGCATCCTACGTTCATTGAAATTCCTCCTAAAATAGATCGGTCTTGAACGTTTATACTTCTCATCCATTCGACCTCTCATAGAATACGGCGATGTCATTTGGGACAATTGCACTTGTGAACTGAAAAATGATTTGGACGCAATTCAAAATGAAGCCGCGCGAATAGTAACAGGACCACAAAACTATGCAGTATAGAAAATTTATATCGCGACTTAAAATGGGAAACGCTAAGTACCAGAAGAAGAAAACATAAACTAATACAACTCTTTAAAATGAAAAATAATCTTACACCTAATTATCTACATACTCTATACCGACTCAAGTACAAAATCGCTACGCACTTCGCAACGCGGATGATATTCCACATATTCTTTGCCGCACTCAAATGTACAATAACTCATTTCTACCGTCTGCTATACGAACGGAATAACAACATTACCCTGCAGAAAATTAGAAACTCACCTAGCCTATCCATCTTTAAGTATCGAATGAACAAAAACACATCTAAATCAACACAACTTTTTAACATAGGCAACAGGAGAGACCAAATATTGCACGCTCGCCTACGACTAGCTTGTAGCTCGCTCACTACGACCTATACCGAAAATCAATAGTAGATTCCCCTTTATGTTCTTGTGGATCACAAGAGACTGTAGACCACTACCTAACAGCATGCACAAACTATGAACTACAGCGTCAACAATATTTAGCTGGGCTGGATTGTCCAGTCATTGCCGATAACCTTTTAAACGAAATGAGCACCTTCATTAGAGAAAAACAAACACGTGTTCCTACAAGTTCACAAATATATTACAGCAACTATGCGGTTCTAATCGTATTAACTATATTCATCATTATATGTCAGACCAAAATGTATTGCTGGGAGGGGGGGGAATACTACGCATCGTCTTCATCATAAGTCGCGCCGGCAGCCCCGAGTAGTAAGACGCATGGTACAGTCAGTTAACAGAGGTTATCCGATCAGCTCTCACCATCAAAATCACCACTCCTTTCCTCTCTTTTTTATTTCATTATATTATCTTTGTTCCTTCTCTAACACTACGTTTATAAACAATATAATCAGTCAAATTTGTATATTGCAATGCGCACTACATATGATTTGTATGTTACACTGTCTTATATCTTGTAGGGAGATGAATTCATATAAGCTTCTAGCTTGTTTTCAAATCCTTGTATTTTGTTATGTAACATGTATATTGTACATTTGCCAATAAAATATTGTTTAAACTAAACAGACTATTTGTTTTTCATACTACAGTAAACAACCACACTGAGTGCGACATCACATGCTCATGTAATGTATTGGAATATAAAGGCAATACGTTGAATGGGCGTGTCAATTATCAATTGATGGAAGGTGTAAATATTTAGACGTACAATGAGCTGCAGCAACTCGAAGTACTGCGTGGCTGCATCATCATCCTCCAAGTCTGGTGACTCACACAGCGGACAGCCCCAGTTGCGTACATGACGCTCTCGCACCACCACCTCGAAGTTCTGCTTCACACACGCCGCACACAGCTTACAGTTGCAGCAGCCCAGACTCCGTATCTACAGGGTACAAGGTTTATATTACTCTACATGCTACCCAGTGATTTACCGTGATTCTGGAGGGATTTATTTCCCTCCGGTCATTTCCGGTGAAGAAACAGTTCATACGCTAACGTCAAAATAGTCAATTTACTATTTTGACAATGTTTCCAGTTATAAGCTGGTCTAAGAGCAAATTTCACATCTTTCGAAGAGCATGTAATATACAATTTATTCCACTACCATTTTAAAATACCCGACGATTTTCCCTTTACATCTGTAAATTCAACAAAGAAACTTTTGCACCGCACTCATTTCTTTATCGGATTTCCAGATGTCTCGGGAAAGAAATCTAGTATTTCAAAATGGCAGTTGAATAAACTCTATATATCCAATCATGGGCCCACAAAGGACATATAACTTCCTTCTTTGATTACAATACAAGCAGCCTTAGTTGTGCTTCAAACACCCGACACACAGCTTACCGTTCCAGGGGCCGTTTCACTAAACTTTGTACGACTAAAATGTTTGTAAGTGCAAAATTATGATAATCTGTAAATTTAACATTAACAGTGTTTTCTTGTAAACGAGTATTGGATTTACATTTATTGAGCAGTGGCTGCATATGCAGCCTCTGCTCAATAAATGTAAATACATCAATTGAAATTTCTAGACAATCCTAAATTTGCACTTACGAAAATTTTAGTCGTACGAAGTTTAGTGAAACGGCCCCCAGCAATACAGACCCGCATCCACAGGGTACAAGGTTTATATCCAATCATTGGTCCACAAATGATATATGTGGCTGTGACTGGAGAAATGGGGCTTATAGGATTTGTGACCAGTGTAGCTCCAGATCAATAAGCACACTCATGCAGCTTGATAACGATCTATATCGCTTGGTAGAAGCATGACAGGTGTTTCATTGATGGAATGACGAACAGTGCAGATCCTGATCAGACTGTGTGGATGCACAGGCTGATCTGGATCTACACTGGTCGCAAAATCCATAAGCGCCATTTCTCCAGTCACAGCCACATACAACTTCCGTCTTTGATTACATGTAGATCACATATCTTGGATTAGTTATAATTTCCATTATTTGTTTTTAACAAAAGTATGCACATGGTGTAGGTATATGAAATATATTTAGTATGTTGTTTTTTTTCTCCAAATGTTTTGATTGTGGTGGTGGATAAGTCTCGAGTAACATCGAGAAATGGTATTTTGTATTAACCCCACAAGTACAAGTTCAATTTTGAAAGTGTTTTTTATCATTTGTTCCCTATTTAAAAAGGTAGAGAGCAATATTGGAGATTGGCTTAATTTACTATTGTATTGCCGAAGGCATGGAGCAATATTGGAGATTGGCTTAATTTACTATTGTATTGCCGAAGGTAGTGAGTAATATTGGAGAGTGGCTTAATGTACTATTGTATTGTCGAAGGCATGGAGCAATATTGGAGATTGGCTTAATTTACTATTGTATTGCCAAAGGTAGGGAGTAATATTGGAGAGTGGCTTAATTTACTATTGTATTGCCGAAGGCATGGAGCAATATTGGAGATTGACTTAATTTACTATTGTATTGCCAAAGGCATGGACCAATATTGGAGATTGGCTTAATTTACTATTGTATTGCCAAAGGCATGGACCAATATTGGAGATTGGCTTAATTTACTATTGTATTGCCAAAGGCATGGACCAATATTGGAGATTGGCTTAATTTACTATTGTATTGCCAGGGAGCAATAGTGTTTCTAACCTTGGTCATGGGGTAGAGGACGTAGCAGATGCCGCACTCTTGCTGCAGGTAGACGAGGGAAGACTTTCGGTCGCCACAGTTCCGCACCGCCTCGATAATGTCCTCCAGGGAACACTGGAGGGGCGGATCCCCACCGGCCCCGGTTGCCTTGGTAACGTGACTGTCCAGGATGGAGATGACCGTTTCCGCACGGCCCCAGCTGCATAGCTTCCCTTCCACAAAAATCATCCGGATACGCCGCTGTGATAAATCAGGCAGTCTGTATATCTTTTAATTTTATGGGTTTCATTTGTATGTATTAATGATGATAATGTATGTTCAAGTTCGCACAGCCGCATACCTGAGCATAGTCATATGTCTGATTTACAGAGGAGCATCTCTGAACCAGACACCCTGGGGACCTCCCAGGGTGTCCAGTTTAGAGAGGTTCCACTTCCTTTGGGACCACCCAGTCCAGTTTAGAGAGGTTTACTGGGGACTTGATTCCCAGGGTGGGGTCCCAGTTTAGAGAGGTTCTGTACTGGGGCCTCCCAGGTGTCCAGTTTATTTAGAGGAGGGGTGTTCCACTGGTTACTCTGGGGACCTCCCAGGGGTCCATTTTAGAGATTCCACTGTACTGGGGACCTCCCAGTGTCCAGTTTAGAGAGGTTCCACTGGTACTGGGACCTCCCAGGGTCCATTAGATAGGTCCACCCGTCTTTGGGGATCAGGAGTGTCCAGTTTAGAGGTTCCACTGTACTGGGGACCTCCCACGTGTTCAGTTTAGAGAGGTCCACGTACTGGGGACCTCCCAGGGGTCCAGTTTAGAAGATCCACTGTACTGGGGACCTCCCATAAGAGTTCTGTACTGGGACCTCCAGGTGTCCAGTTTAGAGAGGTTCCACTGTACTGGGGACCTCCCAGGGTGTCCAGTTTAGAGAGGTTCCACTGTACTGACCTATTGGTTCCAGTAGGGGAGGTGTCCATTTGGTTCCACTGTACTGGGGACCGCCCAGTGTGTCCAGTTTAGAGAGGACCTCCACGGTTACTGTGGACCTCCCAGGGTGTCAGGTTTAGAGAGGTTTCCACTGTCCCATTCAGGGGACCTCCCAGTGTCCAGTCCAGTTTAGAGAGTTCCACTGTACTGGGGACCTCCCAGGGTGTCCAGTTAGAGAGGTTCCACTGTACTGGGACCTCCCAGTGTGTCCAGTTTAGAGAGAGGTTCCACGGTACGGGACCTCCCAGGGTGTCAGTTTAGAGAGGTTCCACTGTACTGGGGACCCAGTGTGTCCTCCCAGTGTCGGGGACCTTAGAGAGTTGGCCACGCACTGGGGACTCCCAGTGTCCAGGTTTAGAGAGGTTCCACTGTACTGGGGACCTCCCAGGGTGTCCAGTTTAGAGAGGTTAGTCCACTGTACTGACTCCCACCTCCCAGGGTGTCCAGTTTAGAGAGGTTCCACTGTACTGGGGACCCTCCAGTGCTGTCCCTCCAGTTTAGAGAGGTTCCACTGTACTGGGGACCTCCCAGTGTGTCCAGTTTAGAGAGGTTCCACTGTACTGGGGACCTCCCAGTGTGTCCAGTTTAGAGAGGTTCCACTGTACTGGGACCTCCCACCCAGTGTGTCCAGTTTAGAGATTTGGTTCCACTGTACTGTGGGGACCTCCCAGGGTGTCCAGTTTAGAGAGGTTCCACTGTACTGGGGACCTCCCAGTGTGTCCAGCTTAGAGAAGTTGCACGGCACTGGGGACCTCCCAGGGTGTCAGGTTTAGAGAGGTTCCACTGTACTGGGGACCTCCCAGGGTGTCCAGTTTAGAGAGGTTCCACTGTACTGGGGACCTCCCAGGGTGTCCAGTTTAGAGAGGTTCCACTGTACTGGGGATCTCCCAGTGTGTCCAGCTTAGAGAAGTTGCACGGCACTGGGGACCTCCCAGGGTGTCAGGTTTAGAGAGGTTCCACTGTACTGGGGACCTCCCAGTGTCAAGTTTAGAGAGGTCCCACTGTACTGGGGACCTCCCAGGGTGTCCAGTTTAGAGAGGTTCCACTGTACTGGGGACCTCCCAGTGTGTCCTGTTTAGAGAGGTTCCACTGTACTGGGGGACCTCCCAGGGTGTCCAGTTTAGAGAGGTTCCATTGTACTGGGACCTACCTCCCAGGGTGTCCAGTTTAGAGAGTTCCACTGTACTGGGGACCTCCCAGGGTGTCCAGTTTAGAGAGGTTCCACGGTACTGGGGACCTCCCAGGGTGTCCAGTTTAGAGAGGTTCCACTGTACTGGGGACCTCCCAGGGTGTCCAGTTTAGAGAGGTTCCACTGTACTGTGGACCTCCCAGGGTGTCCAGTTTAGAGAGGTTCCACTGTACTGGGGACCTCCAAGGGTGTCCAGTTTAGAGAGGTTCCACGGTACTGGGGACCTCCCAGGGTGTCCAGTTTAGAGAGGTTCCACTGTACTGGGGACCTCCCAGGGTGTCCGGTTTAGAGAGGTTCCACTGTACTGGGGACCTCCCAGGGTGTCCAGTTTAGAGAGGTTCAGTGTGGTTCCACTGTATTTATTTAATGATGTTTAATGGCTGATATGCCACTGTAACACGGCGGACACGTGACTACACAAATGGACAACAATTGAGATAATAAATAGATTCTCTTCTTTCACTTGATTTCAGAGCTCAACTGTTGCTGTGACTGGATAAATGGGGCGTATGGGATTTGTGACCAGTGTAGATTCTGATCAAATAGCACACTCATGTAGACTGATAACAATATATAGCACTTGCTAGAAGCATGACAGGTGTTTCATTGATGGAATGAAATGACGAACAGTGCAGATCCTGATCAGACTGCGGATGCACAGGCTGATCTGGATCTACACTGGTCGCAAAACGCATAAGCCCCATTTCTCCAGTCACAGCCACAATAATTACAGACGGGAGAATTACCTGAATGGGGAGAATTGCAATGCTCCTCCCACTCAGGTACATTCCCTGGTCGGTAATGAGGAATCGTAGTTAATTATTTCCCTTTGCAAATCTATTTATAGAAATCCGGTCCCCATGGTTTTATTTAGCATTTTATTTGGGGGGGGGGGGGGGGGGGGGGGGGGAATTCTTACTGAATACTGCAAACAGGGTAGACCCAGATCTGTGCATCTGTGCAGTCTGATCTCAGTCTACACTGTTTGCAATAACATAAATAAGTGTCAAAATATGAATCTAGCAAATAATGCAGTTCCGGATCAGATAATTATGTAGGATAACCTGGACAGACAATAGTTGAAAACACTATAATGGCTCCTTTACACATCAAATCGTGCGACAGTCGCCTTTTTTTTCAAGCAGTAAGACCATAAAATATACAATTTGGACTGGATTTTTATTAAATCAATTCAAAGGGAAATAACTAGCTACGATCCCTCATTGACCTTGCTGCTGAATGAATAGTCGTTAAACTCCTTTCAATCAATCAATCCATAATGAGACAAGCCATGTGATTTTCTACCTAAGAAGGTGTTCGATATCACATGAAATATATTTAGAAAGTTTACAACATTTTCTGTAAATGATGATGAAAGTTGACAAAATGTTCAGAGCAAATGCTGAATAGAAAAGCCGCATTTGCTATGAAAATTTCGTCAACTTTTGACGTTATTTACATAAAATATACGTGTACTTAGCAAGATAAATGTACTTAGTCAGATCTTAGCAAGATAAGCATACTTAGCAAGATAATTGTACTTAATAAGATCTTAGCAAGGTAAGCATACTTAGCAAGATAAATGTACTTAGTAAGATCTTAGCAAGATAATTGTCCTTAGCAAGATAATTGTACTTAGTAAGATCTTAGCAAGATAAGTGTCCTTAGCAAGATAAATGTACTTAGTAAGATCTTAGCAAGATAAGTGTCCTTAGCAAGATAAATGTACTTAGTAAGATCTTAGCAAGATAAGTGTCCTTAGCAAGATAAATGTACTTAGTAAGATCTTAGCAAGATAAGCATACTTAGCAAGATAATTGTACTTAATAAGATCTTAGCAAGATAAGCATACTTAGCAAGATAAATGTACTTAGCAAGATAAGTGTACTTAGTAAGATCTTAGCAAGATAAGCATACTTAGCAAGATAATTGTACTTAATAAGATCTTAGCAAGATAAGCATACTTAGCAAGATAAGTGTACTTAGCAAGATAAGTGTACTTAGTAAGATCTTAGCAAGATAAGCATACTTAGCAAGATAAGTGTACTTAGCAAGATAAATGTACTTAGTAAGATCTTAGCAAGATAAGTGCACTTAGCAAGATAATTGTACTTAGTAAGATCTTAGCATGGTAAGTGTACTTAAGCAAGATAATTGTACTTAGTAAGATCTTAAGCATGGTAAGTGTACTTAAGCAAGATAATTGTACTTAGTAAGATCTTAGCATGGTAAGTGTACTTAAGCAAGATAATTGTACTTAGTAAGATCTTAGCATGGTAAGTGTACTTAAGCAAGATAATTGTACTTAGCAATATATGTGTACTTAGCCAGATAAGTGGGAAAATAAGTGTACTTAGCCAGATAAGTGGGAAAATAAGTGTACTTAGCCAGATAAGCGGGCAAGATAAGTGTACTTAGTGATTCTGGTATACCTCGAGGTCTACGTGGAAGTCATAGACGACCTGCTGGAAGTCGTCATCCTCGACTACACTGTTGGCCACGCTCTGGTTCATCTCGACCATCATGGGGTCAGGGATCGCCACGTCGCCTAGCAACCACAGCCGCTCCATGTACTCCACCAGGAGGCCCTGGTTTAGCTGGTCGAGGGCCGGCCCCCGTGCCCCGCCATGCTGGTGCAGGGCAGTCAGGATATCCTCCTGTTTGTACACGCCCTGCCCACTCAGGTCCGCGAACTGAAATGGGAGACAGAGACTAATCACGGGTGAAAGACTCGGACACGTGACATGAAAAAATATTTGAAAAAACTCATGTAAATCTTTCTTGAGTGGGAATCGTTTGTTTCACAGGTGATAGACTCGAAACTGTGACATAAAGAAAATGCTCATTGAAAAAATCCCATTAACCCACCCGCCTGTTGTCGTACAGTACGTTACGTTTCCGGAGATTCGGAGGGTATGCGCATATTAACTATGAATCTGTCTTTAAGGATTCACATGTAGGAGCCATGTGATCCAGTGTACATTGTAGCAAGAGTGCCTGTCACCAGATCAGAGCATTGTCTTTCAGTGCTGAAAGATTTTACTACCTTGTACCCATGTAGCTGCGGAGTCTGGATTGCTGCAAGTGTAAGCTGTGTGTCGGGTGTTTGAAGCAGAACTAAGGTTGCTTGTATTGTAATCAAAGAAGGACGTTATATGTGACTGTGACTGGAGAAATGGGGCTTACGGGATTTGCGAACAGCGTAGCTCCTGATCAGAATAGCACACTCCGGCTGCCTGATAATGATCTATGTTGCTTGTTTGAAGTATAACGGGTGTTTCATTGATGAAATGGCGAACAGTGCAGATCCGGATCAGACTGTGCGGATGCACAGGCTGATCTGGATCTACACAGGTCGCAAAACCCACAATCCCCATTTCTCCAGTCACGGCCACATACTACTAATACAAGATCTACCCATAAACAGATGGGATCCAACCGTGCGATTACATATTTTTGGTTGGCAAACGTTTGGTTTGTTTGTTTATTAGGGTTTAACGGCCTATCAACAGCTAAGGTCATTTAAGGCCGGGTCAATGGGTTTAGTACTAAATCCCATATATTACCTGTATAAGTACATGTACAAGTTCAAGTACATGTACAAATGGGGGGAAAATCCCAAAATAAGAACTGAATATTTACAATGAAAAAACTATATATTCAGCCCTGAAATCAGAATAATCTTACTACTTTCATAATGGGCAATAACCCAATTCAACTCCCAGGTAACAAAAGAGCCAAAGATAAAAACGTACCCGAGGGCCAAACCAGGCAAATCGTGATTCCTATAAGGAGGAACCCCTACCGTTAATTTACGCCTTCACGTTCACCCGACCAACCACCCACGGTTGGCAAACATACCGTGTCTTGTCGCTGGCTGACACAGCGTACCGTCGCATCGTCAACGTTGCCTTTACTCTCAATCAGGGCGGCCTTCGCCTCTGCTGATGACATCTTGCCCACATCTTTCTTGTATGCCACCCGGCCCACCTCCGCAGCCTTGACAACGACAATGTCAACCAACTGTTGCCAGGTGTTGGTGAGCCAGTCGAGGGGGTGGCCACGATGGTCGATATTTTGGTCCACGGCAATCTCCACCTCGGCCATGCTGAACCCTGCCTTCTCCGCATTCTGACACACAAACATGGCCAGATTATACGAGACAAGACATGTGGTTTTGTACCTAAGAACATGTGCGATATCTAATGAAAATTTGTTTTCACAAAATTTAGGATATTTTCCGTAAATGACATCGAATGTTGACGAAACTTTCACATTTGCTATGTTTCGTCATCTTTCAACGTCATTTATAGAAAATATCACAGTTTCTGTAAATATATTTCAGGAAAAATCACACGTGTTCAAAATCGCACGGTGTGTCTCATATAAGGCCCTGGGCATGTGCTTATAAGAATCTGAGAACACATTTCGTTCTCATGAATGAAATCTCGATCTTTGATTGGTAGTGGCTGAGCTGTGTTCGAAGTCACGAAGTTTGATTGGTCAAATTTCATTATTTTGAAACCTTTAAAAGTAGTGGCCCAAGTAGCCCAAGTGGCAGGTTGAAAATACCTCAGGACGTGTGGCTGTGACTTAAGAAATGGAGCTTAAGAGTTTTGCGACCAGCGTATATCCAAATCAGCCTTTCAATCAATGCAACACCTGTCATGCTTCTTACAAGCAATATAGATTAGTATCATGCTACCTAGTGTGCTATTTAGTTTAAACAATATTTGTTTCAAGTTATGGCAAGTGAGATATATATACATTCAATTGAGAACAGGATGAGAAAACAGGCTTTTACACTTATGTGAATTCTTCTCCTAAATCGATCAGTTTTACAATATGGCTAAGGAACAAATTGGTGAAATATAACATTGTTTGAACAAACCAAAATCAAAATGTGTATATCAAAATGAATGCGTCACACCATGATGGAAGCGCATGTGGTGTTCAGACGTCACACTTACGCTGGACAGTTGCGATCAGAAGGGACCGAGCTAAACAGCAGACCGCTTTATCATGCTACATGAGTGTGCTATTTGATCAGGAGCTACACTGGTCGCAAATACCATAAGCGCCATTTCTCCAGTCACAGCCACATGTGATTGATCAGTGCCGATGCTGAGTTTGTCTGTATCTACACAGTTGATACACTGATATAAATTGGTGATATAAATATGACTTGATTGTCTACCATAAATGACGACCTGGGGTTTTCATTAAACCTTGTACAACTAAAATGTTTGTGATGGCAAATAAATGAAGATTTTAGTTGTACGAAGTTTAGTTAAACGGCCCCCAGTATGTCACCAAGTACTTTGAGGGAGAAATTTTCAATTTAATAATAAATTTATTAATGTTTATTATACTGAATTTATTGCATTATTACATTATAACATGCTGTTACAGTGGAATCTCTCTTTTCTTCAGGCACTCATAAACATGCATAAATTAATGCGGTTCTACTGTGCTGTATGCCAGATAGGTAGTGAGACAACGATAATGTGGCTACCTAATGAGGCTATCCTTAATTGTCTGGTTAGCACATGTGCGCTGCTTACCAATACCAAAGCTGCCCTGGTTCGCTCCTTGGCCGGGGTCGTATGTGAGAACAATTAAAGCGAATAGTTTAACATCCCAGCTAAAGTTATTTAGAGATGGGACTTATGTTTAAAGTGTCATCCGAAAGACTAACTGCATGCAAGACAGTATGGTGGTTGCCAGAACAGGTAAGTGAGTTGGACCACCATTACACCTTCATCTGTGCCAAAAAGCATTTGTATAAATGCTCATTTGTAATCAGTGTGTAAAATAAATATGTTAATCCTTAGAATGTGGGAAACAAAAATAGTTTTTTTCATATATTGTCTTCATTCTCAATAAAAACATGGTTTGACAGCACTTTAGAATCATTTCCATTTCCATTGGAAATGATTCTAAAGTGTTGTTAACTCATGTTTCTCATAAGAACAATGGATGATGCAAAAATAAATAGCAGGCAACACAAAGCTACCTTAATCAAGCTGATGTAGTCTCGCCCATCCACACTCATCTGCTCCTGCGCTCGCTGCAGGTTAATATGCTCAATCGCCTCAGCAAAGTTGGGCGCCATGCCAACCTTCTTGTCACCATGGGTAGCCTCAGCCTCCAATACCGGTACCCCTCCTGAGTCCGCCCCTGCCAGCCCTGGCTTCGCCCCTTCCACATTCTCAGGAGCGTGGCTAAAACTGCTGTGGGCGGAGTTATAGCTGTCACTGCTTTCACTGGATGGCCTATGGTCCGATGGCTGCTTTAGTCGCTGAAAACTCTCTACAACGATACACAAACAGATAAGTAAGGGGCGTGGCCAAGACTGCTGTGGGCAGAGTTATAGATGTCACTGCTGTCACTGGATGACCCATGGTCCGTGGCTGCCTTAGTCGCTGAACACTCTCTACAACGATACACAAACAGATCAGTCAGGGGTGTGGTCAAGACTGCTGTGGGCGGAGTTATAGCTGTCATTGCTTTCACTCGATGGCCCATGGTCCGATGGCTGCTTTAGTCGTTGAAAACTCTCTACAACGATACACAAACAGATAAGTGAGGGGCGTGGCCAAGACTGCTGTGGGCGGAGTTATAGCTGTCACTGCTGTCACTGGATGGCCCATGGTCCGATGGCTGCCTTAGTTGCTGAACACTCTACTCTCTACAACGATACACAAACAGATCAGTCAGGGGTGTGGCCAAGACTTCTGTGGGCGGAGTTATAGCTGCCACTGCTGTCACTGGACGGCCCATGGTCCAATGGCTGCCTTAGTCGCTGAACACTCTCTACAACAATACATAAACTGATCAGTCAGGAGCATGGCATGTACTCTGTTGTCATGCTGAAAATCCTGATGTTTGATTGTTTGAAGTTTGTAATCACAGGCCTGGGTTGATGTCAGAACAAACTATCATTTGCTAGCAGTGTAGATTTTTATCACTGCACAATCATACAGGGAAGTCCTGGGGGCTGTTTCACTAAACTTTGTATGACTAAAGTGTTCGTAAGTGCAAACTTATGATAGTCTATAAATTTCACATTAACAGTTTTCTTGTAAACAATTATTGAATTTACATGTACATGTATTGAGCATATGCTGCCTATGTTCAATAAATGTAAATCCATCGTCAAAATTTCCAGACTATCCTAAATTTAATCTTTCCGCAACAATATATGTTGAACAATTCTGCAAAAACCAGGAACCCACTTGGAAAACTGGTTTCTTGGTTTTTGCAGAATTGTTCAACATATTGCATTTACAAATATTTTAGTCGTACAAACTTTAATGAAACGGGCCCCTTATCTAATCAGGTTAGACATGTAATAGATATACAACTACAAAATCTCTGAGCCTCTGATTATAAAATGCTTGGAGTATGTACTCATTAGTATTAAAGAAAGTGATATAATCACAGAGTGAGATCAGATGGAAGAAATGAATTGAAAACTATTTCAACAAAGATAGCAACAGAGATAACTCTTGGTATGTTTCATGACCGACCCATGCAGACCCGGATCATCCTGTACACTGCAAGTGTCACTGTTGCAGCCTCAGATAACTTTCTTCCCTCAACGAAAGATAGATTGTTTGCTAACTGAATGACGAACAGTGAAACTCTTCATTCTACTGGTCACAAAGCAAAACATCAATGTTGGCGCACCATGATAATTGCAGTTGACCAAAGCACATGTCACTGGTGTTAAAGGGACTATGTCTCAGATGATGTATCAGTTATTTTTCAGTACTACAGTAGAACCCCTCTAAACCAGACAAAGAGGAAAGTTAGTTGAACTTAATTTGGATATATTACATTGCCCGATAATAATGTCTGTTCATGATTGCTAAGCAGCCAAGTCTTGAAGTATTTATATGTCTGTTTTACAGTGGAACCTCTCTAAAGGGAGGTCTGCAGGGTGTCCGGTTTAGAGGGGTTCCACTTTATAAACATGTTTTACTAATCCAGGTTGTCTCAGGTGACACGTGTGTATGATTGGATTTAGAAATAAGATACAAATCTACATTTAAAATCGTTTTTACTAATCCATTTTAACACTTTCTGTGCATATCCGAGACCCCATGCCTTTAAGAGTTGACAAGCACATACTTGGAGTGGGGCTCTTGGCCCCTGGTTTCTGGGCCTCTGTGCCAGGCCCACTTCCAGGGCCCTCCAAGGGCAGTCTATCGGCCCCGTCACCTCCCGCACCCGCAGCACTCGCTCGGTTCCTCCTCTCAAACTCAGCCCAGGCGCGTTTCTTCTCCAACAGAACCTGCCATAGTGACAAAAGTGAAAGGGTTTAACGTCCCACCAACAGCTAAGGTCATATAGAGATGGGACCACAGTTTAAAATCTTATCCGACAGACCAGTGGGATGGAAATACTATTATTGATGCATGAGGAGAGGCTTGAACCCACAATCTCCAGATTGGAAGTCAGGTGCTCTAACCCCTAAGCCACAAACCATCTCTACTTAAAATGACGATTTTGGCACTTATGACTAGAGCCTGATCTGCTGGCTCACTCCTGCAGCCTGGTAAGGATCTACACTGTTAGAAGCATGATGGGTGCTGACTGAGTGGCGAACATCATTGCAAATGTTGATCATGCTGTGTGATAATCAGTGGCAAAATGTATGTAAATCAAGAGCGCCTGTGTCCGTGCTTATAAAACTTTCCAAGCAGTTTCTCGAAATGTGTACCGTCAGGGCTGTACAAATTGGAACGCCCGACGCCCGGGACAAGTCGGTTTTAATCTCGGGCAAGTGCATCTATACTGATATTTAGTCCCGGGCAAGTCACTATTTTCTGTTAGAACGTCCCGCCACAAGCCCGTTTTTTTTGGAACCGGACTGTCAAAAACTTAATCCCAAAACTGACCACTTTATCGATCGATAACGCAGCGGGCGTCCTGGCGATTCGCAGCTACTGTATTACACAGTACCTATGTATCGCAAGAAAGTGATATAGCAATCTACAGCGACCCTGATTATATTACTTTAATCGAATTTGAAAGTAATTAGCGAATCAGTGAAAATATTCTGCGGCGATCGATTTTTATTGATTTATTTTATGTACCGTATGTTAACGTTTTCGTCTCACTCCGTCGACAGGCCAAGACACCTAACTTTAGAGAAATAAATGCATGTTCCTTCACGGGGTGGAAATGGAATTTAAGGTTCTTAATTATCGTTTCTACGCGGCATATAAAAGTGAAATTGAATGGGATGGACATACTATGAAGGTATGTTTGATTCTCAAGACGATGTTTGAACTCACAACCTCCAGATTGGAAGTAGGTGTTCTAAGGCCACAACCCATACCTTATAAACGAAGAAAAGAAATGCCCCTAACGAACGACCATACGTACTTAGAATAACAGCTGACGTAACGCGCGGTAAACTGAAATGGCCTACGTGACAATTGACATTTACGTTCCAACAAGATTTTCACGGTGTGTAATCGATCGTATTTCCTCGCCACCATATGAAACCCGACTCGAGAAACACAAATTAAGTTGTGGATTTCAGAATTTGTCAATTGTTTGTACGGTCTAAGAAATCAAACAAATGTGACAATTCTTTTTACAAAATATTAGAATCGTCTAAGGAGACAATTCTCATGTGTTGCCAAAACATGTTTTATTAAGACATCGGACAAATGTGAAAACAAAACCCAAATACATTGATATTTCTTTACAAAAACATATTTTGACAAAATTTGAGAATCGTCTTAGGAAACGATTCTCATGTGCTGCCAAATCTTGGTTTTATCAAGAAATCAAACAAATGTGAAAATGCACAAGCTAATGCGTAATTATCAATTCATCGGCTATGCGATGACGTGAGCGACTACATAGCGTGGTTTTGGTATGTTTGTTTCCACCGAATTCTAAAGGTCATTCACACTTTGCACGTGAAACTGGATTACCGACTGATGATTGTAAACACCATCAGGTGTGCAGCTAGACCGAAAATGATATGTCGCAAATGTGCTTATTGGGGATGGTGGGTATGGCCATATTTTTTTTTATGTTACAATTTCGCGTTTTTGCGATCTCAATCTCGCCTTCCGCTTTTGGAAATACGATTTGCCCATGCATGTGTAGACAGCATGGGTGTTGGATTTGCGTTCTACGTACGTACATGCATATAAAGCATGCTAGTTCGAATTACATTCTACGTACGTACGTACATGTAATGTATGTGCAAAACTGAATTTCAACACGCATGCATTCTACACACACATAATGACATGAACAAATATAGATGTTTGTCCACATTTGTTCTATTTCTTAATAAAAACGTTAAAATGTTTTTGCAGCACATGAGAATCATCTCCTAAACAATGTTTACGTGTCATATTAGGGACATGTGGCAACCTCGCGTTTTCAAGCTTTCGATATTCAATCTCGCGTTTTGCAAACACGCCGCACATGCATGAGCAAAACTAATCCGAATTTTTCAAAAGCGGAAGGCGAGATCGCAAAAAATGCGAGACGATTCTCATTATTTTAGGACACGATTTTTATGTTTTATTATTGTCGATAAGTGTGTTTTGAGTATGCACTCGTCGCAACGTTATGTCCGCGGTGGCATAGTGACAAAAAAAACACAAGAATAAATATGTACTATACAATGTTTATTATTATAGATATTTAATATAATATGTATATGTGCCAAGTGCTCAATTGTATTATATTTAACAACTATGATAATAGTTTTTGTTTTGGGACAGTTTCGTATAAGAAATCTAATGAGGACAAGTCACTTTTTCAAAATTACTTGCCCTGAAAATTATATTTTCCAGGACAAGTCAGGGCAAGTCACTTTTTTCAAGTCACTTGTCTGGGACAAGTGGCTAAAAAACCAATTTGTACAGCCCTGACCGTACTAACCCTAAAGATTCGGACACAACCGATTCTAGGAAATCCATATAAATATCGGGTTTTCCAAAAGACATGTCCCAATGATTAGCATTAGTACGGTTTTACTAGTTTATCGCAATAACGATATATTGGATACAATTTGTTTTCGGAAACAATTGTGTCCGAATATTTAGGGTTATTACAGTACTCTAAATCAAAGTATGATTGGCAAACTTCCCGATTTCACGTATGAGAATGGAGTATGAATTCACAATTCGGCAGTGTAATTGGCAATGTTTGTAAATCATGTGTAATTTTGTGTGCTTATGTGCACATGTTTATACATTTTTGCGGCCATGTTCTCGAAATTTGAAGTAAAAATCCGACAGTGTGACTGGCCAGGACTGAGCACAGGCCAGCCATGACCAACCGTACTTCAATACTACTATTATGAGAATCGAGGATTATAAGCATGGGCCCAGACACAAATTTGATCAGGTAATGAGATTTGTATTGGCCTAATACGTACTGACTGATAACATATTGCTGTATCAGGCATCAACCTGATATGAATATAAAGGTTACAACAAATTGAAAACTAACATTTCATTGGTCGAACGATGTCACTTGATGTTACTGAATGATACCAGTGGAATGATGTCACGGAAACAAGTCCGAGTTCTTTTCAATGAAAGCCACGTCATAATTGCTCATTCTGTAGCCTAAAATGTTACCTGATAAAAATAGAATACTATGCTAGTGTCGTTTGATATCAAGTTTATCAGGCTCGTCTTGGAAATGGTTGGAATTCCTCGACGAGCCTCAGAATTCCTACGCGTTTCCTAGCCGTGCCTGATAAACTTGACATAAAAAGACACTAACCTGGTATTCTCTATAACCCACCTGGTCTTGCTCCTTATTGATGAGTTTCTCCAATCCCACCCCTATCCCCGATCGCCCACCCTCTGCCAGCAGTGTCGAGAGATCAAGGGGAGCACTCCCCAGACCTGTGCTCTCTTCACCACCCACAGCAGATGTAACCTGCATCTCAACACCTGGAGCCCCTCTCCTTGGGCTTACATCACGGCCTGCAGAAGACGGTATCTGTGTCGAGACACCTGGGGGCCCACTCACAGGTAAGGGGCTCACTTCATGGCCTGCAGCAGACGTAATCTGTGTATTTACACCTGGGGCACCACTCGCCGGTTCCTGGCTCACATTGCGCCCTGCAGCAGATGCAACCCGAGTCTTGTTGCAGACGACACACACCTTCATGCCCGGCGGGTTCTTGTACGTACAGAACTGGCATGGTTCCTCGTCAACCTCGGATACCGCATCCGCTGTGACATCATAAAGTATCTGTATATTGTCCGAGGTTTTGCTGCAGATGGCACACACGCGGCTGTCCATCTCGTTCTGGTAGGTGCAGTGCTCACACGCCCAATGGACGTCTGCGGATGATTTGGGTTTACGCAGTGTGACTGGTTCCTTGGCGTATGCCACGAGGTTTGGAGTGGACTGTACATGTTTGCTGGTGGCCATGTTGGGCATGTTCGCAGGCGGTGCGGCCACGTTGGATAGTTTATTGCTGGCCTGTGTCTGTATGGTCGCAGCTGGGGGAGGGATGTTGGGTTGTGAGGCACTGAGATCTGCGACCACTGGCGGTGTTGTAATGTCCGACAGTGAGGGAGGATAGACCACCATGTCACTGGGGCTAGTGATCGTCATGTTCGGCTGATCCCTACCAAGGTCATTAACAGGAATGTTCAACCTCATTTCCTGTTTATCGCTAGCCGTCTTTGGGGTTTGACAAGAGCTTGGATCAAGAACTAGCATTCTCCGCACATCAGCCATTCTGCTGTTCATTTCATCTTCATTTGTCAATCCTGAAAATGATGTATTTTGATTGGCTGGCTCGGTAGACTGGTTAACAGGATGGTAATAGACAGGCCTGTTTGGAGTGCCGGTAGCCAGTCTGGACGATGTGTCAGCCGGCGGTGGACCACCCTGGGTCACCGACATTCCCTGGCCCGGCGAGGCTGCTACAGATGCCAGTACACCCGGACCCCAAAGTAGGGCTCGGTGGCAGAACTGGACCACCGGGATACAGCGGAACATTCGGGGCGTACGACTGGTACCCGACTGAGGAGTCCGTCTCTCCGGCTGGTATACGAGCATGGGGCTGCCTGTGTCCACTAGCAGCCTCGTGTGTCGAGCCATCCGCTCTCCGCTCCAAGTTCTCGTTGTTCTCCAGCTGACAACTGAAGGTATGGTTTCACAAGTGGACACATTTGTGGCTGTGACTGGAAAAATGGGGCTGTTGAGTATTATGAATGTCAATATTGCAGTTACTTGATTATTTCCTTTGTTAATCGATAGGAGAACAAGTCAATTTGATAAAATAATTACTATGATCAATCATTGTTGTAACCCTTGTTGTAATACTATACGGGAAGGGCTGTAACTCAGTCATGTTAAAACTGATAGCCAGGGCCCGGTTGCTCAAAACATCCGTTAGCTTAACGGGCTGTTAGCCTAACTGAACAGTTAAATCCTTAACTGATGGTTAACTAACAATCCGTTAAATATTGGTTGCTGAAAACATTTTATCGGATCTGTTAGTTAACAGATCTGTTAACTCTTAACCGTTCAGTTAACGCTTAACCATATCCCATAATGCAAAGCACTGACAGGTGCCCACTGAATTTTAAAATGGCCAACACAGTAGACAAAACATTTTGACAATCACTGTTTCACACTAGAAAGATCTAGCAATGATACTTTCATTGGTTGACTGCTCTTATTAGTGAATTGCATAATCGTAAATGTACAGTAGGTGGACAGAAGTAATTTCCCGAAAGTTAAAATCCTATAGACTTGCATGTATTTCCATCTTTACTCTCAAATATGTAGCTCAGTGCATACTTTACCAATTTGAATGAAATATAAAGTGTTTGAAAGAAAATAGATTCATGCAGAATATGAACGTTTTGGTTACTGATTATCACAAGCAGTTCGATAGATACATGTTTTTAAATATGTGTGATTTCACTTTTTGAGTGACGTCGCTATTGACGTCAATGGGAACAGCATTTCCAAAATATTTCCATATGTTTAACTCCATGCATCTTGTAGACAACTTTGAATATTGAATACACGTATGAATCAAATTCTGCGCAAATCTATTGGCTATTCAATGCATTTTATTTCATTAAAATCTTTAATGTATATTTGAAGTAACATGCTAACAGGCACAGTTACAAATACATGCAAGTCTATGGGATTTCAATGGGTGGGAAATTACTTCTGTCCAACATCTGTACCTGTATATTGTCGACTAGAGAAATAAAACATGTTAACCCTTTCAACCACGCAGACCTTGATTCCTATATTTGCAAACACTGTGGATCCAGAGAAGCCGGCTCATCTGGATTTGCAGCATTTATCCTTTAAACAAATAGAAAATGTGCCCAGTCGACGCACTTAGGGCCTCCATTTGAGTAACTGTTACAAAACCTTTCAAATAAATAAACAGACAGCCGGACTGACATTCGATCAGTAGCGAAGGTAATTGTATATATGTGGATAATGTATAGTTAATTAGTAATGCATCTGTGAGATAAGAAGATATTAGGCAAACAGAAATTATTTGAGAAACCCTTCCAAAAACTTTCAAAAAATAAAGGGACGGGCGGACGGGCAGACGGGCGGACGGGCGGACGGGCAGACGGGCGGACGGGCGGACGGGCGGACGGGTGGGCGGACGGGTGGGCGGACGGTGAAACCTATAGGGTTTTTGTCGTCTGCTGTTTTTTTTTATTTTAAATTTTTCTCATCAGAAGCATGCTTTGTCAACACTTTAGAATCAGTGGAAACGATTCTAAAGTGTTGCCAAACCATGCGTTAATTGATAAATAAGACAAAATAAAACTAGAAATATGGCCTGTCGGCACACGAATGCCCCCGCTGGCAGCCAAAGAAAATGAGGCATATTTGATTATAAGCCATTTACCTGAGCGTTAAGATTTTGAACGCACCAAGTCTGTGACCTTGACCCTGGGCTTAGTGGGGGCGGGACGAATGTGGATTTGTCACAGGGCGGTAGAGGACCATTGTAGCAATGTGTGTGTGAAATGTGAAGCAGATCCAAGCAAGGAAACAGAAATTATAAGCCATTTACCCAGCATTAAGGTTTCGAACGCACCAAGTCTGTGACCTTGACCCTGTGCTTAGCGGGGGCGGGACGAATGTGGATTTGTCACAGGGCAGTAGAGGACCATTGGAGCAATGCGTGTGTGAAATGTGAAGCAGATCCGAGCAAAGACACAGAAATTACAAGCCATTTACCCAAGCGTTAAGGTTTGAAACGCACCAAGTATGTGACTTGACCCTGGGCTTAGCGGGGGCGGGACGAATATGGATTTGTCACAGGGCGGTAGAGGACCATTGGAGTAATGCGTGTGTGAAATGTCAAGCAGATCCGAGCAAGGAAACAGAAATTATAAGCCATTTACCCGAGCGTTAAGGTTTCGGGACGTACGTACGTTACGTACGTTACGTACAGTTACGTACGTACAGTTACGTACAGTTACGTACGTACGTACGTTACGTACGTACGGACGCCGGTAACACTATATGCCCCCCTCACCATTCGGATGTGGATTTCTCACAGGGCGGTAGAGGACCATTGGAGCAATGCGTGTCTGAAATGTGAAGCAGATCCGAGCAAGGAAACAGAAATTATAAGCCATTTACCCAGTGTTAAGGTTTCGAACGCACCAAGTCTGTGACCTTGACCGTGGGCTTAGTGGGGGCGGGAAAAATGTGGATTTGTCACAGGGCGGTAGAGGACCATTGGAGCAATGCGTGTGTGAAATGTGAAGCAGATCCGAGCAAGGAAACAGAAATTATAAGCCATTTACCCAGCGTTAAGGTTTCGAACACACCAAGTCTGTGACCTTGACTTTGGGCTTAGCGGGGGCGGGACGAATGTGGATTTGTCACAGGGCGGTAGAGGACCATTGGAGTAATGCGTGTGTGAAATGTCAAGCAGATCCGAGCAAGGAAACAGACATTATAAGCCATTTACCCGAGCGTTAAGGTTTCGGGACGTACGTACGTTACGTACGTTACGAACGTACGTACGTTACGTACGTTACGTACGTACGGACGCCGGTAACACTATATGCCCCCCTCACCATTCGGTGGCGGGGGCATAAAAACAGCAGCATTCTAAGGGTGGAAACTTGCAACAGTACCTGTATGCCTCGAGTTCCTGTATCTCCTGTAGGTGGTTACGTTTCTTTTGGTTCAGGTCCTTGTATGTCTTGTCCTCAAAGAAGTTTGGGTTCTGCAGGATGACCGCATTTATCTGCTTATCCCAGTCGACCATGTCGTTCTGCAACGTCATCAGGCTGACGTCCAAACGCGCCTTCCGTTTCTGCAGATCTTCTATCGACTTGATGCGCGGCAGTAGTTTAGACTCGGACCGCTGGGCTGTATCGGGTTTCATCGAGCCTGATGTCCATTGAAAGCTGCGGTCGTGGTCAGTGTTCGATGTAGCCGGCCGGAAGAATTGGTCGCTGTACTCCGTTGACGACACAGTGTTGGGAGATGGCAGAACGGCTCCGGATGAGCCAGAGCTGCTCATCATGCGTCCGTACACATACTTGCCGGTGTCGGGATCATGGTGCTGGTACTGAAATGACGGCGGTACGTACGGCGGTAGGTGCGCTAGGATAGGATGCATCGAGATGTGCGTGTCTACCGGGACCCGATAATGTGGCACCATCGAGTAGGAAGGCTGGGCGGGTAGGTGGCTAGTCATGTGACTGTTGGCCGGCTGATGACCGCGTCCAGGGTAGTTGGCTGACCAATCGTGACCACCATGGTTACCAGTGACCTCGGTAGCCAGAGGAAGGGCTGGGTTGACTGTGCCAGAGGTATAGAACATTGTGTCTGCTGGGCCGTATCTACAAATAAAATAAGCAGAAGTAGAAAAGATAGGCAAGATAGCGATAATGCACATATGTGGCTGTGACTGGAGAAATGCAACGAGTGTAGATCCAGATCAGCCTGTGCATCCACAACATAATTTGCTTGATTTGAGGGCAATTTACTTGGGATATTGAAGACTGTTGTTAGAAAACCTGCCTGGAATACTAGCATGTGGCTGCTGAGAAAAATGTATTGAGACAGGGTAAAACACGTCTGAAAAAACAGTGGGATCCACTTGTCACATGGGTGGGAAAATATTTAACCTGATCTCAGATTGATTGTTTGAAGCAAAGAAAAATTAACCCTTTCAACCATACAGACAATAAACCCAAATTATCAAAATCTTATCTGGACCTGCAGTCTCTGGTTATTTTTAAGATTTTGAACACATACCTTTTTTTTTTATTAATGGAATAGATCAAAATTAACTTGCAGCACACCATTTTATAAATTGAGCGGTGAAAGGGTTACAGGATTTTTTTGTTCTGGAGAAAAAATTAGTTCCAAACTAGATGTGTCAGTAAGCGAGGCTATAACATATTTCTCTGATGTTAAGTTTTGTAAAGAGACTAAGTATTTGACCTTGGGATCAGCGGGGATTGGATGGTCGTGGATTTGGTGTAGCATGGTAGTAGTGCCTTACAGGAATGCATGTGTGAAATATTAAGCATTTTAGATGAAGGAACTAGATTGGTCAGTAAGCGAGGCTTACGGAATAACCCCTGCGTGGGCCCAGGTATCCCTAAATATGTAAAAAAAAAATCCAAGTGTGTGGGCTTGTGACCTTGACTCAGGGCTTAGCGGGGGCGGCATGAACGTGAATTTGTCACAGGGTGGTAGAGGTCATTGGAGCAATGTGTGTGTGAAATGTGAAGCAGATCCGAACAAGGAAATAGAAGTTATAACAGATTTCTCTGATGTTATGTGGTGTAAATAGACTAAATATGTGACCTTGACCTCGAGATCAGCGGGGATTTGTCACAGTATGATAGTAGAGCCTTAGAGGTATGCATGCATGCATGAAATATTAAGAATTTTCAATGAAAGAAATAGAAGTTATAACATATTTCTCTGATGTTCAGTTTTGTAAAGAGACAAAGTATGTGACCTTGGGATCAGCGGGGGCTGGACGGTCGTGGATTTGTCACAGCATGATAGTACAACCTCAGAGGAATGCACGAGTGACATATTAAGAATTTTCAATATTTCTCTGATGTTAAGTTTTGTAAAGAGACCAAGTATTTGACATTGACCTTGGGATCAGCGGGGGTTTGACGGTCATGGATTTGGTGCAGCATGGTAGTAGAGCCTTACAGGAATGCATGTGTGAAATATTAAGCATTTTAGACGAAGGAAATAGAAGTTATAACATATTTCTCTGATGTCAAGTATTTCAGTATACCAGTATTCCAGTATACCCACCACAACTCGGTGTGGGGGTATACTAATTATACGCTACTCACTGTGGTTGCGGTGGCATATAGCGTTGGTGCATAGATTCCCGATTGTAATGTACGGTCGGGGCAGATTGGGCACTCACTCGGCCACCTGCTGCAACAGCTAAAAGAGAAAAGGTTAATTTTGTTGACTGCTGTTAAGATTTTGTGAAACATTTTGTGGATTTGTTCATATTTAATGACTCTTACATGTAGGTAGTAAATGACAACATTAGTGATCACAATTAATGTGCTATGTAACAATATAAAAATCATCGTACAAACGTTTTTATCGTCTGAAGTTTAGTGAAACTGGCCCCAGGATGACAGTTTGTTTGTTTATTGGTGTTTAACGGCGTATAACAGCTACGGTCATGTTAGATAGGACAAACGGGTTTTGGAATTTTCCTCCCAATGCAGCATGTTAAAACGAGATCCCGTTTTAACATGCTGCATTGGGAGGAAAATTCCAAAATCAGAAATCAAAATGAAAATATATTCAGCCCTGAAATTAAAATAGCCAGCCCTGGTGACAGGTCCATATTTCAAGTCATTTGGCCTTGACCTTGGGCATGAAAGCCACATGTCTGGGCTATAGAATGAAAATATGGATGATGATAAAGACGTATATGAAGTTTCAAGTCAATCTGACTTACGTCTGCAGAGATATTGTGTACTAAAAAACTTTAAAGCAAATATTTCAAAAATTTAACGCAAATTTCAAAGTAAATTGACATTGACCTTGGGCCTGAAAGACGCATGGATGGGTTATAGAATGAAACAAGAGTGCCAAAGGTCACAATATACAAGGCCAGTCAACAAGGGGAGATAACTCACTGAAAACCAATAGGGTTCTTCATCTTGACGTGATAAACATGCATACTGAATTTGGTTACGATCAGTCGAGTAGAACAGGAGTTATTGCGTGGACAAGGATACAGAGTGTGAAAATAAAAAATGACCTCCAAGGGGAGATAAGTTATTGGAAATATTTGAAAATCAACAGGCTTCTTCGGCGTGCCATAATAAACATGTAAACCGAATTTGGTTATGATCGGTGAAGTACAACTTGAGTTATTGCGTGGACAAGGATACAGAATGCGAAAAATAAAAATAGCCAACGAGGGGAGATAAGTCATCGGAAATTTTTGAAAATCAATAGGCTTCTTCGTCGTGCCGTATACCGAATTTGGTTACAATCCGTAAAGTAGACCTCTAGTTATTGCGTGGATAAGTTGTGCCCGCCTGCCCACCCGCCCGTACAAGGTGAATACATAATGCGTATAAAAAGAAGTACATGTATATGAAGCTTCAAGTCAATCCGACTTACGGTTGCAGAGATAATGAGTAAGTACCCAAAAACTTTAACAAATATTATGAACGGCCGGAAATGTGAAAACTATATACATGTGCCCCTCGACATACTTTGTATGCTGGGGATATAAATATTGTTTCTTATTTATAGGTACATGTCCACTCAATAGACACAGAATGTTCTATATAGGAATTAAATAAGTGTATAATTGTGTCACTATTCCACCAGTTCTAAAAATTACTAGTGCCCGCTATACACCATTACCCCATGTAATGATTGGCATTATTATACATTTTATATCAGACATAAATTTCCACCCTGATATGAGGGGCGATAACCGTGTCTCCTCAAAATGTTAACGGACATTACTATTTATTTTATGTATTTACTTTTCATGTACAATGATCATACTTTATAATTTGTCGAAAATATTATTTTTTCAGGTGACGCGATTCAATAGTATAAACAATTAAAAAAAATATCATGCCTCATTTGCATATAAAAATATAGAGGATATTTGTTTTCTTCAGTGTAAGATCGAATTTTATTTCATCTCGTGGACGAAAAATGTCGGATTGAAGCCACTCGTGAAAATCCGACATTTTTCGTACACGAGATGAAATAAAATTCGATCTTACACTGAAGAAAACAAATATTCTACAGCTGAAACTCGTTATCTCGATATCGTTTATCTCGATATACCGGCTTATCTCGATATACGTACCAGGTCCCAGCAGAATTCCCTACATAGATCATATATTTTACTCCTGATAACTCGATATCGGATATGTCAATATATCGGTTTAGTCGAAGTGGAAATCGATTTATGAAAATCCGGAAATAAAGTAAAGGCATTTCTGAAGCGATTTTGTTCGAATTGTTATCTCCAAGTTCGGATATGTCGATATATTTTCATCAGTCCATTCGACTTCGAGATAACGAGAGCGACCTGTATTTCTTTTATGACTATATAACACCCCTTTTACAGATTTTCGCATTATTTAATTATTTTATGTTCCCGCTAGATACCTTTCTTTCATAACCCGTGGGGTGACTCAAATTCCAATTTCCTCTTTCACACGCCGCATTACAAAGTAGTTACATTTTTGTGGAGGAGATTTAAGACTAACAGAACTATCCTGTGTCTATAGAAGATACTAAATCATATTAATAGGAAAGACTAAATACGCTTTAACATCGATGTGTATACTTTATGTATTTTCTACGCAAAAATACCGCCATGGCAACAGCAACATGCGGAATAATATGTTACATGAATATATAAACATGAATATATAATGAGGCGAGCAAACAAAAGTGCCGCCATCTTTTATTTTATGTTTATCCAACTAACGAGAATAGTGTCACAAAAAGTTGTTTAACAGTGTTTTGAACAGCATTTGATGCCTACACATTCCCTATTCACTATTCACAGGCGAGGAATGAAGTGGATAATCATATCGTGTTGCGGAAACTGATGTCGCCATTTTAGAAACAACAGGGTCAGGATTTGTGGTATTTTGTTGGGATAGCGACGGGTTCGAAAACGTGAAGCTAACATTTCCGTTGAATGTTGGATTAACAAAAAATCCTGGAGAGATGAGAGACTGTTTGGCGCCTTGATTAATAATAATATTCATTTGTGCGACATATGTAGGGGAGGTGGGTGGGGTATGTTTTCTCAGATGTTGTATTGTAGATTCTGCTTTTTTTTGTTGGTTACAAAGGATGTCGGAGATGTTTCTTGTTTGCACAAGTGTTGAGATGGCTGTAGTTGTTTAAATAAACTGTTAACATTTTAATTGTGGCTTTATATTTGTATTATTTGATTTTGTGGCACGCCATCATCGTTCAACTTTTGGATCAGTTTTTTCTGGCACTGAAAGGAACAATAATAAAATTAATTAATTGTTAATTCTCAAGTTGCTTTTCATTATTTTTGCTCTTTATGTAGCACTCTGTTTCGATTTGTCAAACTGAAATTACTGGTATGTGGACAACTCTCGGTGTTTTATCTTTCTTTTTGAGACAGCCTGTAAAAATGTAGTTGCGAAAAGTAACTTGCATTCTACTCCTGTACCATCCGTAGGCTGAGTTACGATTCCACTCATATGCCTTCTCCGCAGAATAGCAAATCGGATCTGAATCGCACTTTAGCAGTTAATTGTGACATATTGGAGATATTTTCGGAATTTCCATCTGAAAAAAATATTAGTATTATAAAAGTAATACATACTAATAATTCTGAAACAAATTTTACTATTGTAGGTTTAGAAAAAATGGACCCCATCTTAACTTTTACATGTTGAATTTGGCTGCCGCTGACTGGATCACTTGTTGATAACAGCTTAAATTTACTTTATCAGGTCATCTACATATGTAAATTTATGTCATGAGTACTTGAATATGTTATTTTCACAAGAATTCCGCGGAATCAAATGTCTCGCCTTGTCCCGCCGCCTTGACCTCGAGCCTGGGCTAGAAAGCAATTTTCACTGGCCCGAACATATTATACAATTATTGACTAGTGAGCCATATTCTATGGCTCACTAGTCAATAATTGTTTAAGTATATGATAATAGTAGGTATATAGCACTTACGACCTTATGCTACTAGACAAAAATTGAAAAATAATTTGAAAAAAACAAGAAACGAGGCAAAGCCACGAAGGCCAGGTTTTTTCCAAGCATAGACACTTGGATAACATAATTATACCCACTTTTTGTAGACTAGATGGCTGTGGCCTGCATGTCGCGCCTTGGGGCGAGGCATGGACACTAAAAAAAGAGATATAGTAGATGAAAAAACTTTAACCGGACACACGGACGGACGGACGTATGCCAAAATGCCGACTATATCGCGCTTTCCGTAAGCGGGCGCGACAATGATGATAAACACCCATGTGAAGTATCAAGGTAATGGGTGAAGCAGTTGCAGAGATATGGTACACAAAAAAACTTTCAAAAAAAAAATCAAAGTAATTTGACCTTGACATTGGGCACAGGGGCCGCACGGTTGGGGGGTAGAATGAAAATATGGATGATGATAAACACCCATGTAAAGTTTCAAGGTAATGGGCAAAGCAGTTGCAGAGATATAGTATAACGAACAAGAAATGCGTCTGTCGAACGCGGATGCCACCTGCAGCATATTTGAGAAACTGTGACAAAGTGGTTAACCGAAAAGTGTGACGGACGGACGTTCTTACGAGAGATACATTGTGAGGTTATTTCCTTTGATGTTTACACTGTGGGGTTAACCTCACAATGTAGCAACTTATTCCGTTATTTTCTTCCTTAACGATTCTCTTACGGAATAAATCGCATAATATGCAAATGAGCTAGCCATTAGTTAATTATATTTGAAAAACACTTATCCAAGTGTCTTAAATAGGGCGGTGGGTGGGTTTCAGCACAACACAGCAACCTCACAATGTAGCTCTCGTAAGTACGGACGGACGGACGGACGGACGGATGGATGGACAGATGGATGGACAGACGGATGGACAGACGGACGGTCCAAACACTATATGCCCCCCGTTTCTTCAAAACCCGGTGGCATAAAAACTTTAACCAGACGTACGTTAAAAAGTTAACGTTGAAAATGGCTAAGTCAATTACGTAGAAATAATAGGTCAAGGTAAAAACAAGAAACGAGGCAAAGCCACGAAGGCCAGGTTTTTTCCAAGCATAGACACTTGGATAACATAATTATACCCACTTTTTGTAGACTAGATGGCCGTGGCCTGCATGTCGCGCCTTGGGGCGAGGCATGGACACTAAAAAAATAGATATAGTAGATGGAAAAAGTTTAACCAAAAAACTTTAACCGGACACACGGACGAACGGACGGACGTATGCCAAAATGCCGACGATATCGCGCTTTCCGCAAGCAGGTGTGACAATGATGATAAACACCCATGTGAAGTATCAAGGTATTGGGTGAAGCAGTTACAGAGATATAGTACACGAACAAACTTTAACAAAAAAAAGTAATTTGACCTTGACATTGGGCACAGGGGCCGCACGGTTGGGGGTTAGAATGAAAATATGGATGATGATAAACACCCATGTGAAGTTTCAAGGTAATGGGCGAAGCAGTTGCAGAGATATAGTATAACGAAAAAGTTTTAACCAAAAAAAGCAGGTGCAACAATGATGATAAACATCCATGTGAAGTATCAAGGTATTGGGTGAAGCAGTTGCAGAGATATAGTACACGAAAAAACTTTAACAAAAAAATTCAAAGTAATTTGACCTTGACATTGGGCACAGGATCGCGATTTCCGCAAGCAGGTGCGACAATGATGATAAACACCCATGTGAAATATCAAGGTATTGGGTGAAGCAGTTGCAGAGATATAGTACACGAAAAAACTTTAACAAAAAAATTCAAAGTAATTTGATCTTGACATTGGGAACAGGATCGCGCTTTCCGCAAGCAGGTGTGACAATGATGATAAACACCCATGTGAAGTATCAAGGTATTGGGTGAAGCAGTTGCAGAGATATAGTACGACGTTTAAAAAACTTTTAACAAAAAAATTCAAAGTAATTTGACCTTATGACATTGGGCACAGGATCGCGCTTTCCGCAAGCAGGTGCGACAATGATGATAAACACCCATGTGAAGTATCAAGGTATTGGGGTGAAGCAGTTGCAGAGACATAGTACACGAAAAAATTAACAAAAAAATTCAAAGTAATTTGACCTTGACATTGGGCACAGGATCGCGCTTTCCGCAAGCAGGTGTGACAATGATGATAAACACCCATGTGAAGTATCAAGGTATTGGGTGAAGCAGTTGCAGAGATATAGTACACGAAAAAACTTTAACAAAAAAATTCAAAGTAATTTGACCTTGACACTGGGCACAGGATCGCGCTTTTTTCCGCAAGCAGGTGCGACAATGATGATAAACACCCATGTGAAGTATCAAGGTATTGGGTGAAGCAGTTGCAGAGATATAGTACACGAAAAAACGAAAAAACATTAACAAAAAATTCAAAGTAATTTGACCTTGACATTGGGCACAGGGGCCGCACGGTTGGGGGTTAGAATGAAAATATGGATGATGATAAACACCCATGTGAAGTTTCAAGGTAATGGGCGAAGCAGTTGCAGAGATATATGATACGAAAAATTTTTAAACCAAAAAACTCTAACCAGACGTACGTTAAAAAGTTAACGTTGAAAATGGCTAAGTCAATTACGTAGAAATAATAGGTGAAGGTAAAAAAATGGTCACATGTTGGATAGTTGTATGTGGTAGGCACCCCTTGGTTATGAAGCTGTGAAAGTTTGGTGGTCCTAGGTGGTACAGTACCAAAGAAATGGACTTAAACACGAAAACTTAACATTGTAAACGCGAAAACTTAACATTGAAAATGGCTAAGTCGACTACGCGGAAAAAATGGGTGAAGTTTAAAAAAAAAGTAACATGTTGGATAGTGATATGTGGTGGGCACCCCTTGATTATGAAGCTGTGAAAGTTTGGTGTCCTAGGTGGTACAGTAACAAAGAAATGGACTCAAACACGAAAACTTAACATTGATTGTGGAGCCGCCGCCCGCCGCCCGCCCGCCGCCGCCGCGCCCGCCCGCCCGCCCGGCTTTCGCCAATCCAATAGCCTGGATTTTTTTAAAAAAAACCTGGCTAAAAATGGTCACATGTTGGATAGTTGTATGTGGTGGGCACCCCTTGGTTATGAAGCTGTGAAAGTTTGGTGGTCCTAGATGGTACAGTACCAAAGAAATGGACTTAAACACGAAAACTTAACATTGTAAACGCGAAAAGTTAACATTGACTGCGCGGAAAAAATGGGTCAAGCTCAAAAAAAGGTAACATGTTGGATAGTGATATGTGGTGGGCACCCTTTGATTATGAAGCTGTGAAAGTTTGTTGGTCCTATGTGGTACAGTAACAAAGAAATGGACTCAAACACGAAAACTTAACATTGATTGTGGACGCCACCCACCGCCCGCCCGCCCGGCTTTCGCCAATCCAATAGCCTGGATTTTTTTTCCAAAAACACCTGGCTAAAAAAGGAGAAAAAAAGTTAAAAAAAAAAAAGTTTAAAAATTAACAAAAATAATGCTCGCTACTGGAGCCCAGAATTTTTATAATACATGTAGTCCTATATTTATCTACATATCATATCTGCACAGGTCCACATATTGCCACAATATTGTCAACACAGTTTACGGAAATGTAATACCCAGGTATAATAATTTACCTGTATAAATTACCTGCAATAATTTAGCTGGACAGTAATAGTGGTCTATCTGGACATTTGCACATGCTTGCACATGCACAAGTGTTCAACTGGAGAAGGCTATTGTTCTCTCTACAGGTAAGGTGTACAGAGTGCACGTGAAAACGGGTCTTCATGCATTAATGTTCAGTTTGTAGCATAGGAAAGAAATAGAGTTTGACCTTGACCCTGGAGCCCGGAATTTTTTTTAATAGTCCTATATTCATCTACATATCATAGTAAAGGTATGTATAAAGTTTGATGACTGTAGCTGATAAGGTGTTGAAGTAATGACCGTAACACGAAAACTTAACATTGAACAATGACCGTAACACGAAAACTTAACATTGAATGACGCCGCCGACGCCGACTCTGGAAAAGCAAAACCTATGTCTCGCTTTCCGCTTCGCGGGCGAGACAATAATATTAACACTCATTTCAGTTCAAAACTATAGAAAATCTTTCACAATTAACTGCTAAAGTGTGAATCAGACCTGATTCGCTATTCTGCAGAGAAGGCCTATGAGTGCATATATGAGTGGAATCATAACTGTGGCTATGGACGATACGGGAGTAGATTGCAAGTTACGGTTCACAACTACCGGTAGTCAAAATGATGTTTGTTTCCTTATTGCTCTCTGAAAATTATGAAAGTTCACGATATATTTGGAGGTTATTTTCACCACTAGCATTCAAAGAGTTAAATTTGACATGCTTTTCTCTGACTACTGTAGTATAGAGATTTAGGATAAATGACAGAATCCTATATAAATATTTCAGTGTCGCTCTGGTGGATTACACATAAAATGTCAACATTGTCGTACAGGTTGCAAATGTCCGTTCTTGGGGCGACTGTTCTTTTGAATATAAAGTAGAACAGTTGTGTTACAACAAGCACCTGATTCATCACAGAGAATTTCAAGATCAAGAATGAAGATTGCTGGATATGTTAAGATATTCATCTGACATGCTTTATTTGTTATTTTGATTACCATTACTTTTTTTACTAAACATGCTAAATGTAGGGCAATGGTGTTATTTGATGGTCCTCATGTTTGATTCGTATCTATTTGCAAAAGTAAATTGTCCAGTTCCGCGATTTCCTCCTACATGTTGATACTTCGGTAGCAGATAACAAATATTGCTCGCGTGCCAGGTGCGCGCATCCAGCAAGGTGTGCAAGAGACATAATCATGCAACTACTAAAATTACCCAGTTGGGCGGAGCCTAAGAAAGTAGTTCGGCAAAATCATGTCATTTGAACAGAAGTTAAAGTAATTATTAATAATGACTATGACATACAAACTTGTATTAATGTATTAAACATACGAGTTATTTATAAAATCATGCTTATTACGTTGTATAGTGCTCGCGATAGACAGACGCTTATTACAATGTATACTGCTTGCGATCAACAGGCGCTTAAAAGAATTAATTGATAATAAAGAATGGTCACGATTAGCTGTTGATACATGCATAATACCAGGATGTGGGGGTCACGTGATCTATTGTTTACACTGCAAGTCATATTGATCAGTGAAATTTACGCGAGACATCATGATTGCCGTGGGCTGCAGTGTAAATAATAGACCATGTGATCCCATACCCAGATAATGCTGAATGTATTATTTCAGATTGCACACAAACACCAGTCTATTTATAGAATGCTAAATATTACACCCGTAGAGTAAAATAGAGAAAGGCGACCGAACACGCAAACATTTATTAGCAACAATTATGTGTCAACACGGATATATGTCTCATAACATTGACATTACTTGGTAACAAAAAGCGGTAGTTATCTTATATTTAAATGTGGGAACTGGTTCAAGAACCTTCTAAACCCGGTATGACATCCACGGTAGTTGTACTTTGATCACTGTCACAAACATCGCGTTTCTTCTTTTTTCTCTATTTTTTAAATATTTTTTTGGGATCCACGAGAGACCCGCGTTATAATGGAGATCGCGCTATACGCGATCGCGTTATAATGGAGCTGCAGTGTAGTAAATTTATTGAACATACTTACGAGGAAGTTTGTTGTATATAATTCACCATATTTGCCATTCGCAATGCACTTATTACCAGTAATCGCCAACACACAGCTGCCATGTGTCAAACTGCTTCCCCAAGGCGATATTAAAATAACACAACATGATAAATGGGCCATAAACAATTCACCCCAGGCAAATATTGACGCTGTGGACACACCGTGGATATACGTAGGTACAGATAGTGTGTATTCACTGTTTATTGATTAGGTTTAAAAATAGACATAGTGGTCGCTAATATTTAAAGGCCCTGAATGGCTCAGTATTACAATTTTCCGATTTTTTCAAACACAAAAACATGTTTGGTAACTGATTTAGCACACAAAACTAACATATACTGCCTAATAGATACATCTCAAGTCTTGAGATTTACATCTTAATCGCAATGTGAAGACAACAAAAACTTGTTTTGTGTACCACTCAGTGCAAAATGTTAATATTGACAAATTAATTTCCGTAACCCAACAGCTTCGGCTCGGAAGCGAGTCGATAAACTCCGGCTATCGAATTCATCGGCCGCGAATCTGGCAGTTGAGGAGTTGACCCGATCGTCTATCGGAAAATCAATCGGGCTTTGAAACACGCACCTGCTGTTTGTTTATCAACAAACATTGATATTTTCATCGACTACAAACTCATTTTTGTACCAAAATGAATGCAAACAGTTTCAAAGTGTGTGTAAATAGAAACCTGTTGGATTTATGTGTGGGAAAACCCAATAGGAGGCCAAATTCGGCAACTTGAGCCGTATAGGGGCTTTAAGGTACTACCTGAATACACAACATTCCAGCATAGCCCCATATCAGTGTATGCGCAGGCGAATCAGGGGCTATGCTGGTCGCACATGTCATAAGGTATTGATGCGTGGATACTTGTCAATACTTTACAAAAATATTAACACAGTCAGTCTAGCAACTGACGGACAACGACCATTACCGAGTGTTACCGAGTCACTGTGATCTGAATGTGCGCAACGCTTGATTTAGCATCTAAAATCTTACATCAAGCGCTTATGGGATTGAGATAATCGGTCCTCATTAATTATTCACAGAATGGCAGATGTGTGACGTCACTTAGACAATTTACAACCAAACAATAACAGGCAGGCAACATTTGACCGATATGAGATTGGGACATCAGTGTAAATCCAGAAAACATGTAAATTTCCTCTAATACACGTAGCCTCTTATGTTACGGGCCTGGCTATATTAAATCACCCCCAGAAAATAGAAATCAAGTTCAAGACGGAAACAAACAATGTCAATGGAATTGAATTGGTGTTTAACGCCCAATGTGGATAAATGTGGCTTTGGATGGAGAAATGGGGCTTATGGCATTTGCACCCATTCTTACCCATCATATTTTTTCTCTTGTTTCACACTATGCGTATTTCAACGTCATAGCAGACTCATGTCAAAAATCGATATTTCCATTACCGCGCTTGTTTTGATTGATAAAAAATGCACAAAACTGGCACAGAAATCAGTTGGAAAAAATGTTTGAAATGTATACCTACCTATAACACGCAGGATGACTTCTGGATTAAAAATGCGGGTGAAAAAGTGCGCGCAATACACTGCGAAATACGGTACGAATAACTGTGAATATTTATCCCACACGACGGTGGCTATAAGATTTTTGTAAATATAATTTTGAACACGGCATTATTTATCATGAATATGCGAAAAATCTTACCGAGCCCAGAATTGCTCCCTATTGCCAAGGCCTTGCCTCCACACGGGTTGGGCGGGGGTAGCTGGCCCGGGACCGCTCGACCCGGAATCTGGCATGTCTTGTGGTTCTGCCGTTTCGGGTGACTGTGCCACTTGATGTCACAACCGTTACAAAGCTGCTTCTTGTCGCACATCTCGCACACGCATCCGCAGCATACGCCCCGCATATATCGCACACTACAGAAATGATGAAAGTAAGTGTTAACGCTAACAATGCTGAATGTCAATTTTGTCGTCTGCTGTTCACTTGTTATTTTCTGTTTTTCTCATTGAAAACGTATTTTGGTATTAAAACATTTTCAATGTAATGTCTGTACAAACACGGTGTATATTTACTCATAAACAATATGTGAAAGTTTCCCGCAAATAACCGCAGTAGTGTCAGATCAGTAGCCGATTTCATCAACATTGCAAAGTATACTTTAGTAGCAAAGTATACTTTGAGGGAGAAATTTTCATTTTTTTTTTAAATTTATTAATTTTTATTATACTGAATTTATTACATTATCACAGCCATTAATGGCTGTGATAATGTAATAAATTCAGTATAATAATTCTGCATACTTTTAATCATGAAATATATGCATTTGTTAGTTCTATGTGAAATAATGCATTTCTGGAAAAATAAATGATTACTCCCTCAAAGTATACTTTGCTAGTAAAGTATACTTTGCAATTTTGATGAAATAGGCTACTGAACAGCATAAAGGTAACCCACTGTTTTATGGATAATGGATCACCGATACAGTATGCATGTCAGATAGGAGACACACCATGTGATTTTGTACTAAGAACATGTGTTATTTATATACATTGCATATGAAATACATTTACAGAATCTGTGATATTTTCTGTCAATGGCGTCAAAAGAGAACAAAATTTTCATAGCAAATGCGGAATTCTATTTGTTCTCTTTTGCTATGAATATTTTGTCACCTTTCGAAAATATCGTAAATTTTATAAATATTTTTCACGAGATATTGCACATGTTCTTAGGTACAAAATCACATGGCATGTCTCATACGACTTATTCGGGTGTAGCTGAGTAGCTTATTGGTCTTAAAAAGTGACATCAATTAACCTGATAATGGCGTCTCCAGGCTGATGTGAAGGTGACCAGTCTGGACATTTCTGCAGTGGACATTTATGAGATTACCTCTGCTCAAATGTTGCACATTTCAAAATATTAAGTTTCAATAAAAGTAGCCGAAAATACCAACCGGATGATGTGATCCATTCCTGATTAACTAACCATTTCACCCCAAAGTAACTGGAATGGATTTTGATATGTTAATTTTGCAACCAATCCAATGGTCACAAAATGATTTTCGGACTAGTCCATTTATAAACAAGAGGGCCATGATGGCCCTAATTCGCTCACCTCACTCCATGAACACCAGAGGAGAAAGTGACATTGAGTTCATGTGTTTTAAAAAAATTGTGCTATTTTTATATGGCGGTCATCTTGGATTAAGCGATGACTCTCATTTTACCAAATCTGAAAATGCTTCACCCAAGGATCTTAACTTAATATGAAGTTCGGCCAGTATCGGCCATGTGGTTCCTGAGAAAAAGACGTTCAAGATCTCGAATAAATGGACCATTTGGAGGCCATCATGGATGACATAATCATTTGATTCCGACAAATATTGCACCAGAGCAATCGCCTCATTGATACCTACAATTTGATATATGACAAGAGCATATTCGGTCAAAAATAACATTTTACCCCACAGGCCACACCCATTTTTGACCCCGGGGTCACCATTTTAACACCTTTGAAAGAGTATTCTACGTCGATCATTCCTACCAAGTTTCGTCGAAATCCGGCTGGTGGTTCACGAGAAGATTTTTTAAGAATTTGTGCTATTTTTAGACGGCGGCCATCTTGGATTAGCGACGACCTCTGTTTTAACAAATCTGAAAAGGCTTCACCCATGGACCATAACTGAAGTTTGGCCAGCATGGGCCAAGCGGTTCGTGTGAAGAAGAATTTCGAAATCTCTAATAAAAGAACGACCTTTTGACCTTTCGGTGGCCATCTTGGATGACATGACCATCCAATTTCGACAAAAAATGTACCAGAGCGATCTCCTCTTTGATACCTTCGATTGATATAGACATGACCATATTCGGTCAAAAATAAAATTTGACCCCATGGGCCACGCCCATTTTTGACCCCGGGGTCACCATTTTAACAACTTTGAAAGAGCATTGTACATCGATCATTCCTACCAAGATTTGTCGAAATCCGCTTGGCGGTTCTTGAGAAGAAGATTTTTTAAGAATTTGTGCCATCTTGGATTACGTAATGATGTCATTTTAACAATTTTGTAATCCCCCTACCTAAGGACCATAACCATGAAGTTTGGTGACTATAGGCCCAATGGTTACCGAGGAGAAGACGTTTGAAAATGTTCACGGATGGATGAACGGACGACGGACGGACACATTGAGGTAACAATAGCTGACATGAGCTTCGCTCTGGTGAGCTAAAAATTGGTGTTTTTTGTTATCAAAAATGTGAAAATTACTTGCAAAAAGTGCAGATCTCATGTGGATCTACACTTTTTGCCAATACCACTACACAGGCCTGTAGTGTTGAAAGGGTTAAAGTATATATTCATACATAAAGGGGTGGGTGTAGTAAACTAGTATTTGTGCACAAAGTATCGGTTGGTTGCTAATTTTTATATTTATATTATTAGAAATACAAATTATCTAAACTATGCAAGGTCACTGGTTAGAAAAATAACATGAATGCCTCACATGCAGCAATTTAATTACTATAAACTATATACATGTAACTGTAAATATGGAAAATGTTTTTTCAAACAATTTCCGGCGGCGGGTCATAGTGCCTGTGATTCAGAATGCTGGCTGTAGATCTAATGCTATTGAAGATACAAGCTCTTACAAAAACTTTAACCACAGGAAATAACTACATGTATGTAAATATTGCAATTGTAGGTCAAGGTACACAAAGGTCATGTGTTTCACACTGGGTTGTGTTGCACATCACTGGTTCATGATAGTGTGCAACTATTGTAGCTGTAGGCCTAATACTCTTGACGATAAAAGCTCTTACCAGGGTAACACTAACTGCCCCTCCACTATCGTGGTGGAGCATAAAACAGCAGATGAAAATATGGAGATACAGTCGAACCTGTGAACAACGACCGGCAAAGGGAAGTGGCCAAAGTGGTCGTTGTTGACAGGTGGTCGTTGTTCCAAGGGTCAAACATTTTCCCGGTTTCACAACAAAGTCGGCCATGTATTTAACATTTTATTGTAATCTATATGCATGCATAGAAAACGTCTTGGCTGTATACACTTCCACCTGACGATTCGCTATTGCACGATCGTGGAGTGTATCTGCTTTTCATCAATTAACAAGAAACGAGGCAAAGCCACGAAGGCCAGGTTTTTTCCAAGCATAGACACTTGGATAACATAATATACCCACTTTTTGTAGACTAGATGGCCGTGGCCTGCATGTCGCGCCTTGGGGCGAGGCATGGACACTAAAAAAATAGATATAGTAGATGGAAAAACTTTAACCAAAAAACTTTAACCGGACACACGGACGAACGGACGGACGTATGCCAAAATGCCGACGATATCGCGCTTTCCGCAAGCAGGTGTGACAATGATGATAAACACCCATGTGAAGTATCAAGGTATTGGGTGAAGCAGTTGCAGAGATATAGTACACGAAAAAACTTTAACAAAAAAATTCAAAGTAATTTGACCTTGACATTGGGCACAGGATCGCACTTTCCGCAAGCAGGTGCGACGATGATGATAAACACCCATGTGAAGTATCAAGGTATTGGGTGAAGCAGTTGCAGAGATATAGTACACGAAAAAACTTTAACAAAAAAATTCAAAGTAATTTGACCGTTGACATTGGGCACAGGTGGGGCCGCACGGTTGGGGTTAGAATGAAAATATGGGATGATGATAAACACCCATGTGAAGTTTCAAGGTAATGGGCGAAGCAGTTGCAGAGATATAGTATAACAACAACTTTTAACCAAAAAACTTTAACCAGACGTACGTTAAAAAGTTAACGTTGAAAATGACTAAGTCAATTACGTAGAAATAATAGGTGAAGGTAAAAAAATGGTCACATGTTGGATAGTTGTATGTGGTAGGCACCTCTTGGTTATGAAGCTGTGAAAGTTTGGTGGTCCTAGGTGGTACAGTACCAAAGAAATGGACTTAAACACGAAAACTTAACATTGTAAACGCGAAAACTTAACATTGAAAATGGCTAAGTCGACTGGCGGAAAAAATGGGTGAAGTTAAGTTAAACAAAAAAAAAGTAACATGTTGGATAGCGATATGTGGTGGGTACCCCTTGATTATGAAGCTGTGAAAGTTTGGTGGTCCTAGGTGGTACAGTACCAAAGAAATGGACTTAAACACGAAAACTTAACATTGTAAACGCGAAAACTTAACATTGAAAATGGCTAAGTCGACTACGCGGAAAAAATGGGTGTAAGTTAAAAAAAAAGTAACATGTTGGATAGTGATATGTGGTGGGCACCCCTTGATTATGAAGCTGTGAAAGTTTGGTGGTCCTAGGTGGTACAGTAACAAAGAAATGGACTCAAACACGAAAACTTAACATTGATTGTGGACGCCGCCCGCCCGCCCGCCCGCCGCCCGCCCGCCCGGCTTTCGCCAATCCAATAGCCTGGATTTTTTTTAAAAAAACCTGGCTAAAAATGGTCACATGTTGGATGTTGGTCCTAGGTGGTACAGTAACAAAGAAATGGACTCAAACACGAAAACTTAACATTGATTGTGGACGCCGCCCGCCCACCCGCACCCGCCCGCCCGCCCGCCCGGCTTACGCCAATCCAATAGCCTGGATTTTTTTTCAAAAAACCTGGCTAAAAATTGCATGAAAATGGCTAAAATAGTCAATTTATTTTGTTTTGTCATCTTGTTGTTAGTGTTCTTAACCCAGCCTCGCTTTGGAAATTATATACAAAGGGGAGTAATTATCTTCACGATAAGTATATCCCGCGGCTTGCTTTGGTGCACCATTTAATAGCTGGTCGTAATTACGTGTAAGTGGTTTAATTTAGCATGACCATTAGTATTTTGTTTTCTTATTCTCAATTTCACACCATCAATTGAAATTAATAACGGTCATATAGTCTTTATTAAAACGATAGCCTATGTGGCGCGGCCTGTGAAAACCGCGAGTTTTTTTATAACAAACATATTTCATTGAATGCGTCAAGTCGAGTAACCCACACGAGCTAGGTGTCCAAATCAGGAGAGAAAACCAGGCTTATTTGCTTTCTGTCCAATGTATACTATCCTGGTCAAGCCCGAATATTTAAGCAGCCTATGACGAATTGGCAATGTCTGCTGACATAATTACTGATGTTTTTAATTAGAGATTCGCGAGCATTGTAAACCATGGGTAGACTACGCGAATCCACTGCCTGGTCTGGCCGCTAATGCAATAAGCCGGGAATTGTCGGAGATCGAGACCCAATTCATATAAACATGTTTGTCGTGTCACTTTAGACTGGTTCCCGGTCGCTAGGAATAACGTTCGGGTATGAGCCCATCCGATAGGGTACCAGTCTAGTGTGGACTACGTGACTGACGTCAGCAACCGCGTGTATTGATCTTTGATATGGCCTTGTGCCCCGCGGTGTGAAATTTACACTTGACAAGCGCGGTGTGTTTTGAAGTCTTAGTATTTGTCACTGTAGACGAATCAGCATCGTGTAAACAGTTTGCCAGCTAATGATGGAGTTTTATGACTTGCGCGGAATTGCATTATGCCTATTGGAATACACGACACGGAATACATATCGGGAATTACCGTTAATGGAGTTATGCAATATGTTTCATGGAAAATGTTTAATGTCGCCAAAATGACCTACAAGCCGACCATATCGGGCAAGGTAAATGTTTTCAAAAGAATGCGAATGTAATTGATGACTAATTGGTTACGACCAGTTGCAATTCAGATGATATCGAACAGATTTTGATGAAAGGAAAATAGCGATTGTGGTGCTATTTTATTTTGCCGACAAAAACATGACATGGTCGCTGTTCACATACAAAAATGCCGTGTGGGAATGAAAATAGCTGGTCGCTGGTCGCTGTTCGGGGGTGGTCGTTATTCCAAGGACAAAATTGGACAGGGGGTTTTTAACTGGCCGTTGTGGACAGGTGGTCGCTATTCCTAGGTGGTCGTTAACACAGGTTTGACTGTATTTTGTACGTAAAAACCTACAATACAAACGCCGGACACACATCAATAGCACCGATTACTGGCAGACGACAATACAGAAGAAAAACATGACAATATCCGGTTCCCGCCTTTTAACCCTTTCAATACGACAGGCCTGTATAGTGGTATTGGCAAAACATGTAGTTCGTTACGAGCTGGCTCATCATAATCTGCACTTTTTGAGAGTAATTTTCATATTTTTGAGAACAAAAACACCCCCTTTTCATAAATGGACTAGTCTGAAAATCATTTTGCGACGTTTGGATTGGCTGCAAAATTAACATATCAAAATCCATTCCAGTTTCCAGGTGAAAGAGTTAACTAGCGCAAGTGGATGAAATGACCATACAAACAATATACTGGTACTCACTGAGAGTAGAGGACACAGGTTCCCCATTGTCTGCTGGCTCCCTACTCGCTGACGCATTCGGCTGAAGGGAAAACAATGCAGTATTTATTTAACGATATTTACGGCCTGTCAACTAGGGTCATTTTAGATATGGGGGTGGCAATATGTCAGTATTTATTGTCAGAATGTAAATACATGTACAGTGGAAGATCAATCTCTCGAACCAGCAACGACTCGAATAAAAGTTTGAGTCAGGCGTAGTTCGAGGGAAAGAAAATAAATACTAGTCAGTGATTTCATTCCATTTAGGAATGACACCATTGATTGATGTTTGTATGGGACTATGGCCTTCTGGAAGAAATATCAAATAAACAAATATAAAGAATTAATTATTTTATTTCAATATATACATGTATGAGGTTTAATCCTGATTGTCCCACATTTGAGTGTCCAGTAGTCCTGATTGTCCCACATTTGGTTTTTCCAGGTAACTGGATTTTGCAGATTTCAGGCTATTGTCTTTTTCAATGAAGTGACACTGTATGCCAGTTATACTTGTATATATGTAAATATACATACAATAAATATATTAATACAAAATAAAGTGGCATACAATGTTGTTATAAGTTTTAGTTTAAATTAGTGTTTCAAAGTGTGTATTGTTAAATAATCCAATTATCTACAGTTCTTTGATGATTAGAGACGACAAAGAGAACGACAGTGTACATCGACTGGTGAGAAGGGCATCTGTACTTCCGTTGGTTCCAGTAGATGAAGTTTAAGACGTATGGTTTGAAGCTTTGGAAGCTGCTGAAGCAGAAGAGCTCCCAGTTGACGTCACCCCCTTCACTGACTACGTCACCGAGCAGTGGGTTGACAGGGGCTACAAGGCCATATGGAATCACTATGCCACACAGGGACCCAGGACAACTATTAACCATCTAGAAGGCTGGCACAACAAACTCAAGAAGGCAGTTCATCACGCACATCCAAACATCTTTTGCATTATACAAATCATGCAGCAAATCGAGGCAGCATCGTACATTAAGATTCTACAGTTTGAGGCTGGAGGTGCACGCCCTGTGAAACGTAGACAGTACCGACAGATCGAGCAGCGACTCGGCAACTTGAAGATGTGTCTGCAGACTGGCGAACTGACGATGATGGGGTACGCTGACGCCGCATCAAACCTGCTCCATATCTAGACGTCATAGACTGATATATATGTATACTATGTACTATATGTGAAATAAGTTTGAAATATAACTGGAATTGGATTTATTAAAAAATCGAGACGATTCTAATTAATGTACTGATAATGTACTGACAAAACAGGTATATTTTCTTATATATATAACTGGAATAGCTTTATCAAAAGTTTCTTATCAACTTCTGTTTCTCATTTTAATCCTGTATCTCCAACTTGAAAGTGGAAACAGAGCATACTCCAAATAACCCTAGGGCTATGATATTACCTGTAACAAAATCCTGATTGTCCCACATGGAAAATGACCAGATTTAACAAATGTGGGACAATCAGGACTACACCATGTATGCATACGTAAATAAACAAATTGTTAATTAAACTCAATATTACACACCCTCTCGTCTTTGTTGTTTTTTTTTCATATCGAAACCGGAAGTTGTCGTCAGCAGCATTCCCATTGTAAACTTGTTTATTTTACTATAATTCCAGCACAAAAATATTTACACAATTACCTAACATTGGATTGGCCCGTAGCAAGTCTCCGTCCAAAATTTATATCCCAGTAAACTCCCACGCCAAACTACTTTCCGTAACCGTGAGGCGCAGCTAAAATAATTCTTCAGAAAACAGAAAATAAACACATTTTCTTGATGAAATTATTTCAAATGCTGGAATTTCCGGCCTTCGTCCAGTATTCCCGCGACTTTTCCAAGTTTATACCCCGATAAATTCCACAAAAAGGCCATTTATTCCTATAATGCTATAAGCGTGTTTATTTTACTATGCTATAAGCTTGACAACCACAACTTCACAACCATGGACCATTTGTATTGCTAGTGAATGTGTTTTTTTATCATGGATCATTTGCATTCACAAGCAGTAAAGTGTTTGCAAAAGATTGGCGTAAAATAACATTCAATAAACGAAAGTAGATGTGAAACATCATATCCCAAGAATGTATCTATAAATAGCACACTGGTTTATTAAATATACAAACTGTACAAATAAAATTTAAACGAAATTGCACATTTTGGCATTTAAAAATGTTAAAGGCAGAATATTATTTTCTAAACATTCGTCACTCAGGAATACAAATACGAACATGTCCCTTCATATTAAAACGTCCATGAATATTTCTAAAAGCGAAACAAATCAAACAGACCGCCAATCGTGATATTCACACCTCATTAGGCAAACAGATCAGCTGGCGACAGACTTACCTGTACGAGCTATCAATAGCATTTTACGTTGATTGACTGACCAAGGGACCGTGACTTCGGTTCGAGAGTTAGAGTTTTAGGTAGAAAAATATATATAGTTCAAATTTTCCGGAGTGTTCGACAGAGACCGGTTCGAGAGATCGATCTTCTACTGTATTGCAATTGTAAGGTCACACAAAGGCCATTTGAATCACAGTGGGTTGCTGTGTACATCTCTGGCTCATGATAGTGTGCAAATATGGGGCTGTAGATCTAATAATATTGAAGATACAAGCTCTTACAAAAACTTAAACCAAGGGAAATTTATGTAAATATTAGAATTATGGGTCAAGGTAACACAAAGGTCATGTGTTTCACAGTGGGTTGCTGTGTACATCACTGGCTCATGATAGTATGGTGGCTGTAGACCTAATAATATTGAAGATGCAAGCTCTTACAAAAACTTTAACCTTATGACGGACGGACGTATGGACGGACAAGGGTAACACTAAATGCCCCGTCCACTATCGTGGTGGGGCATACATATTGGCAAGGTTAGCACAGGTGGTGGTGGTGTAGTAATACATTTTCAACCAGGCATAAAAATATATGAATAAAAAGTTTCAAACAAACATTAACCCTAACAATGCTGAATTAAATCTTGTCATCTGACGATTCTAAAGAACTCCCAACTTACCATTTTTGATGAAGACCTAAGAAAAATACCTCGAATATTTGGTCAAATTACGCATCTTAACAAGAGCTCTGTATACCATCAGGTCCTTAGTTTGCAGACTAGATCTGGGTATGCCAGCAGTTTGGCTAGACATGACAGCTTCCGAATCCTTGTCTGCCGGTGGATGCTCGGATTGTGGACGGCCAGACGGTGGGCGGTGAGACTGTGGACGACGGTCAGACAGTGCGCGGTCAGCTGTACGTGGTTGTGGAGTAGAAGCCATGCTTGACTGCGACAGTACCTCACTGGGAAAAGGTTCATAGAAAATATCAGGCTACTGTCTTTTGATATCAGGCAAGGCTAGGAAACGCGTAGGAATTCCTACCGTTTCCAAGCCGAGACTGATAAACTTGATATTAAGACAGTATCCTGGTATTCTATTGATCAGGTAACATTTTATGCTCAAAAATGTGTCCAGCTTAGAGAGATTCACTGTATATTTTAAATCAGTAACAGTGATAGGTGTACCCCACAAAAACGTTACACAAATTTCAAAATTATTTGACCTTGACCTCAGGGGCTGCATGGATGATGCCAGATGTGGCTGTGACTGGAGAAATGGGGCTTATGGGATTTACAGAGATGCCAACTTTTCATAAATGGTGATAGTATAGTAATGATTGCCTTTGGCAATCGCGGCGACCGCCGTATGCGGTTGCGGGGGAGGGTACGGGACGGGGTTACCCCCTTCTGTTAGACGGGGGGGGGGGGGGGGGGGCATTTGCTGCATTCTGGTGTATTCTGAAGCCAAATTTTTTTCAATTGTGTTAAACTACAATGTTATACATATACTATTATTTGTGACATGGTTATATTAAAAGGATGTGCATGTACTCAGTAGAATTATTATTTATTAACTGAACAATTTTTTAGCAACGGTGACCTTGACCTTTGGCGGATGCGACCCATTTTCAATAGGTAGCACCAATTGATATGAATGCACATACGCAGTATCACGAAGATCGGACACACAGAAGTAAAGTCATAGTGCTCTGTTGGCTGACCGTCTATGTAAATATCCCCCCGGCCAGGGAACAGCAGAGTCCGAAACCAACAAAAATTGGCCATGACTCATCTTTGGGCGAAGCCACATTTGATATTTTTTCACACCCTTTTCACAGGCCTGTATAAAGTGGGGGATTGAAGATAGAAAGAAAGAGGTGGGTGGGGTAATCCTAGTTCTATGTGATAGAACGGGGGCAAATCTATTTTTGCAATCTGTTATTCTCTTTATTTGCACACAAACACAAAGTTGCTGAGATTTTGTCACACAGAACTAGGGTAATCCATGCTAAACTAGAAATGTGGCCTATCGGCACACGAATACCCCCACTGGCAGCCAAAGAAAACGAGGCATTTTTGATTATAAGCCATTTAGCCGAGCGTTAAGGTTTCAAACGCATCAAGTCTGTGACCTTGACCCTGGGCATAATGTGATAATCCATGCATCGGTGTAGAAGATATAGAGTGGAAGGGAATTTCAATAGGTTTGACCTTTGACCTTCAACTATGACCCTGACCTTGGACGTAGGTGCGTGGTTATTGATCGCGACACACCTCATCCTGAGAAAGATTTGTGCCAAGGCATTTGATAATCCATGCATCGGTGTAGAAGATATAGAGCGGAAGGGAATTCCAATAGGTTTGACCTTTGACCTTCAACTGTGACCTTGACCTTGGACGTAGGTGTGTGGTTATTGATTGTGACACACCTTCTCATCATGAGAAACATTTGTGCCAAGCCATTTGATAATCCATGCATCGGTGTAGAAGATATAGAGCGGAAGGGAATTTCAATAGGTTTGACCTTTGACCTTCAACTGTGACCTTGGACGTAGGTGGCGTGGTTAGCAATTTGATAATCCATGCATCGGTGTAGGAAGATATAGAGCGGAAGGGAATTTCAATAGGTTTGACCTTTGACCTTCAACTGTGACCTTGACCTTGGACGTAGGTGCGTGGTTATTGATCGCGACACACCTTCTCATCATGAGAAACTTTTGTGCCAAGCCTATTTGGGAATTTCAATATTTTTGACCTTTGACCTTCAACTGTGACCTTGACCTTGGACGTAGGTGCGTGGTTATTGATCGCGACACACCTTCTCATCCTGAGAAACATTTGTGCCAAGCCATTTGATAATCCATGCATCGGTGTAGAAGATATAGAGCGGAAGGGAATTTCAATAGGTTTGACCTTTGACCTTCAACTGTGACCTTGGACGTAGGAGCGTGGTTAGCAATTTGATAATCCATGCATCGGTGTAGAAGATATAGAGCGGAAGGGAATTTCAATGGGTTTGACCTTTGACCTTCAACTGTGACCTTGACCTTGGACGTAGGTACATGGTTATTGATCGCGACACACCTTCTCATCATGAGAAACATTTGTGCCAAGCCATTTGATAATCCATGCATCGGTGTAGAAGATATAGAGCGGAAGGGAATTTCAATAGGTTTGACCTTTGACCTTCAACAGTGACCTTGACCTTGGCCGTAGGTGCGTGGTTATTGATCGCGACACACCTTCTCATCATGAGAAACTATTTGTGCCAAGCATTTGGGAATTTCAATATTTTTGCGACTTTGACCTTCAACTGTGAACCTTGACCTTGGACGTAGGTGCGTGGTTATTGATTCGCGACACACCTTCTCATCCTGAGAAACATTTGTGCCAAGCCATTTGATAATCCATGCTTCGGTGTAGAAGATATAGAGCGGAAGGGAATTTCAATAGGTTTGACCTTTGACCTTCAACTGTGACCTTGACCGTGGACGTAGGTGCGTGGTTATTGATCGCGACACACCTTCTCATCATGACAAACATTTGTGCCAAGCCATTTGATAATCCATGCATCGGTGTAGAAGATATAGAGCGGAAGGAAATTTCCAACAGACCGACAGACAAGCTGACTCCTATATACCCCCAACAAACTTTGTTTGTGGGGGTATAATTATCTATATACCCCCAACAAACTTTGTTTGTGGGGGTATAATTATCTATCTAAATTATCTATCTAAATCACCTACAGCTCGATGGATTACCCGTCTCTTTCTACTAGATAGAATTATCTAATAACTAAGCTGCTTGTAATAAATGAACAATACTTACCATTGTCAACAATTAATTAAAAATATAAAAAAAATTGGCCAAAGTTCCAAAACGAAACTCTAATTTTACATTTGTTGACATCGTAAAAATGCAATTCATAAGCATGAAAACAGCCAAAATAAGAATAATAAATCATAATTACCTGTGTCAGTCACTGTCCATGCGGTGAATTTCCTGAATTTCGTCTTTAAAAGTAAAAGATTCACAATCAGATCTAACGTGGTCTGTGGCTGGATAGCCCAGCATGTTTTCAATTAAAAGGAAACTGGTACCATTACAGGGATGCTGATTGGCCAATTGGCTAGATTCTACAATAAATTCCAGTCTCAGAACCAATGAAAATGATTATAACATTCGAGCTTCAGCAAGGGAAATTACATCCGCAAGGCACTTAGGGATTGGTCGTATCGGTTTCAATGAAACTGGCCACTCCAATCAAAATAACGGAGACATTACACTGACGCTGGTAAAGTCCGGAAGCTATTACTCGCGGATATTTGAAATCGGACCAAAGATATAAAAAAAATAAAATAAAAACAATATATTTTTTTCTTTTAATATCGTAATGATTTCTCACGCTGGCGTAATAGCGTAACCGCGACCGCGAAATCGTAATGATTACGCCCATATCGTAATACTTGGCATCTCTGGATCATTTATGACAAGTGTATCTCATGTTCAAATGACACACACAGGTTGAAGTAACAGACCGAGGCCTATAAATACATTAAATATGCCTAAAAGCATCAATAAACGAAAACAAAATAAGCTAAAACAATGTTTTTTACTCCATTTTGTTAGCTTATTTTTTATATGGAGTCTATATGGAGGGAGTAAAAAACATTTGTTTAGCTTATTGTTTTTTCGTTTATTGATGCTTTGAGCCATATTTAATGTATTTATAGACCTCGGTCCGTTAATTCAACCTGTGATGACACACTCCTGTAGCCTGATAATGATCCATATTGCTTGTTAGAAGCATGAAGGGTGCGCCATTGATGGAATGGCGAACAGAGCAGATCCTGATCAGGATGTGCGGATGCACAGTCCAAACACTATATGCCTCGGCTCTACCGAAACTGTATAACCCATTGAAGTCAATGGCTACAATACTTTTATTTAAAAAAATCAGATAATTTTGTTTATTTCTCCATAAAAGTATATGTTGATACCACTCATTTGAACCGTCTCATCAAGACGGTTCAAATGAGTGGTAGCAACATATACTTTCGAGATGAAATAAACGAAATAGGATTTTTTTCCCTCAAAAGTTTCATATTACAATAATTGAATCCTGTCTCTAATGGGTTAATACCAGTACATACACGAGTTCTGGGTGCAGGAAGCCCTCTATGTAGCCCGGGTGTGGGTGGACGCCCCCCAGGTACGCCTCCAGCTCTTTCTTGCCTAGTAGAATGTCCGCCACCACCTGCAGCACGTGGTCATGGTCAGGCTCCACCCCATCAGGGAAGGCAACTCCGTCGGCCTTCATCAGCGTGTAGCCCAACTGCTGCATGATCTTACGGCCGCCCTGTGTGGTAACATGGCAATGGAATAGTGTGTAACACTTAACCATTTCACCCCTAAATAACTGGAATGGATTTATATACATGTTAATTTTGCAGCCAATCCAATTGTAACAAAATGATTCTCAGACCAGTCCATTTATGAAAAGGGGGTGTTTTTGCTGTAAAAAATATGAAAATTATTTGCAAAAAGTGCAGATCCCGATGAGACGGCTCGTCACGAGACGGCTCATCTGGATCTACACTGTTTGTCAATATCACTTTACAGACCTCTGGTGTTGAAAGGGTTAAATGACAGCAAGTTAAAATGCAAGTTACATTACGCAAACATTGTATTAGCGAGCCAACCTCACCAAACCCCCGGTTACCTATGTAAACAGCGGGTTTGATGAGGTTGCCGCGCAATAGGTAATGCGGTCAAATAGGTCACGATGCAGTGACTATTTTCAATCAATAACTTATGTTGTAAGCGATTGTAATGTGTATTTTCAATATTTATATTATTAAGATGTATCATATCGGTACCCCTTTAAGAAATATTTGTATATTTTAAATGTAATGATGTTGTCATGTTGGCATGAATATAAGTATTAATTAATCCAGTTTATATTGAGGCAAATCACACAGCCTAAAAACATAGTGCTGGAGTATAAACCATAGTATCGTATATTATTCATAAGTATATCACTATTAAACATTAATTATAATATGTATGCATATTATTAAAACAGTAGATGCTACCGCTGTTTCGCTGTATGTGATATTTATAACAAAATATTTTTTTTATTCGTCCGAGTACGGATTTCTGTCACACAAAGCGCCATTTTCAGTTCATATTTTCACCTGTGCATATGAACCGGACTAAGTTTAAACAACGCTCGATTCCATCCAATTCAGATTTCTCTGCAGAATGTTCAGACTAACTACATATTAAGTAATGTTGCTAAATAAGTGTTAACGGCTGGAACATGGTTATCACTAAAAGGAAGAAACCACAGTCGTATTATTGAAAAATAAGATTTACCTGAGACCTCATGGAGGCCGCCATTAATCCAGTGTAAACAATAGACCGTGTGTATCCCATTTCCTGAGTAGCCCCGCTTAGTGAAACGATGTGCTAATCATGATATTATGTTCCCCAATAATTGGAAATGGTTTGAATTTCTCGGTAAAAACTACGAAAGTCATAACAAAATAACGATGTATATTTAACATTGGATATGCTTAAACGGTATTACTCTCTCATCGGATAGTCAGTTGTCGTTGATAGCGATTTAACGTACTGATCTGGTCTTAATTTATTGTCAACTTTCAACGCCATTTACAGAATATATGGCTAATTTTTGGAAATAAATAACGGCAAATTACGATGACGTCTGCTCTGAAATATCTGTCAACATGCGGACGTAATTTAAGGAAATTGATTATATTTTAAGGCTACATCTGTGACTAATTACGAATTTATGTATGGTCTTTGGCTACACCCGACACATTACACAGATCTAGTTGTAAATACACGTCGCTTTGTGTGGGGAAAAAAAATCGATAATGCGTAGTTGTGTGTGACGAGGTGTTGATCTGATGACACCACACAGCTGTGACCCTTAGGCAATGTTTTGAAATTGACGTGTCGTTTTGATGTGTGCCGCAACACCTCACTGTCGGAGACAACATGACAATTAACGATATACTCTCGATTATACACAGATCTATTAGACGGCTGGTTATTTAAAATAAATAGTTCAGTACACCTTCGACGATATTGTTTTTAGAAAATCAGTAATATTTTCCGGAAATGGTGTTGAAAAGTTGACAAAAATTCTATCACCGTATTTAGTTGTGCCGATATTGTTTTAAAAAATCAGTAATTTTTTTCCGTAAATGGTGTTGAAAATTGACAAAATATATAGCCGCATTTCTCCGATATTCGTTTAGAAAATCACCAATATTTTCTGTAAATGGTGTTGACACAAAATGCAGCGTTCACGCGGTAATTCAAATAAAATACAAAATAATAATTTAATAAATAGACGCCGATGGCTACTGTGTTTGCGGCTAGTGAATTCTGGTCGTGGTAGCCACAGGCGCAGTTCGAACAGTGTTGTGAGCAGATGGAGGACAATAATTATTTCAAATTCATAAAAAAATGTTTGCTGTCCGAAAATTAATTAATTGTGACAGCCAAAAAGATTTTGGGACAGTATTAAAACATTATATGGTATAGACAGTATAGACAGTATAGACAGTACCTCAAACTTAAAAAAACAGTAACAAACTGTCTGTGTATATATTACTTAAACTTAAAAAATCAGTAACAAACTGTCTGTGTATATATTACTTAAAGACAGACACTTTAATTGTTGGTAAGTTTCTATCAATTTATAGGTATTTTTATTAAAATCATAAAATTGTGAAAATATTAAAAAATGTTTAAAATCACAAAAATAATATATATGGAGAAAATAAAACAAAAATTATACCACGTCGAGGTTTGAACCACCCACCCTTCCGGGAATCGGTAATTAAATCATTGAAGTCGGCGACCTTAACCTCACGACTGTTGCGCCATTTACGACAACCACGTTATACAGAAGTGCTATCAGTATTACGCCACCATTTGAACGTAATAATTATTAAATTATTTGCAACTCCATCTACAACAATACCGTTACAGAGATACGCTATTGAAACAACATGTATTAGTACCCATAACATAACAAAGTAATGTATCATTATATATCACAGGAGATAGCTTAAAACTATATATACTAATCATAAACAGAACAATCCGCTTGGCTCGTATGAAAATAGTTCGCATGATATTGATTATCTCCCTTGCCGAAAGTAGTTCAGTGATTTATTAATTCCAAATAAGATGTGTTTGCGTAATGAAACAAGAGGGCCATGATGGCCCTAATTCGCTCACCTGACTCCATGAACACCAGAGGAGAATGTGAGTTCATGTGTTTGACCCCAATTTGACCCCACAGGGCCATGCCCATTTTTGACACCAGGGTCACCATTTTAACAACTTTGAAAGAGCATTGTACAGCGATCATTCCTACCAGAAAATGTACCATAGTGATCGCCTCCTTGATACCTTCGATTTGATATATAATATGACCATATTCGGTCAGAAATAAAATTTGACCCCAATTTGACCCCACGGGCCACGCCCATTTTTGACCCCGGGGTCACCATTTTAACAATTTTCAAAGAGCATTGTACATCGATCATTCCTACCAAGTTTCGTCGAAATCCGGCTAGCGGTTCATGAGAAGATTTTTTAAGAATTTATGCTATTTTTAGACGGCGGCCATCTTGGATTAGCGATGACCTCCATTTTAACAAATCTGAAAAGGTTTCACCCATGGACCATAACTTTTAAGTTTGGCTACCATGGGCCAAGCGGTTCATGTGAAGAAGAATTTTGAAATCTCTAATAAAAGAACCTTTTGACCTTTCGGCGGCCATCTTGGATGACATAACCATCCGATTTCAACAAAAAATGCACCAGAGTGATCGCCTCATTGATACCTTCAATTTGATATATGACATGACCATATTCGGTCAAAAATAAAATTTGACCTCAATTTGACCCCACGGGCCATGCCTATTTTTGACCCCGGGGTCACCATTTTAACAACTTTGAAAGAGCATTGTACATCGATCATTCCTACCAAGTTTTGTCGAAATCCGGTTGGCGGTTCTTGAGAAGAAGAATTTTTAAGAATTTGTGCTATTTTTAGATGGCGGCCATCTTGTATTACGTAATGACGTCATTTTAACAATTTTGCAATCCCCCTACATACGGACCATGACCATGAAGTTTGGTGACTATAGGCCCAATGGTTACCGAGGAGAAGACGTTTGAAAATGTTCACGTACGACGCGGGACGACGGACACATTGCGGTAACAATAGCTCACATGAGCTTCGCTCAGGTGAGCTAAAAAGCCCATCAAGGCATTTGATAAGTCATTTCACTTTGACCTTGGGATAACGGACCACATTGATTGGCCATAGAATGAAACTAGACATTATGTTTGTAACCCATGGATATGCCCCCCTAGCATACTGGGGTGCGTTTCATTAAACTTCGTACAACTAAAATGTTCGTAAGTGCAAAATTATTATAGTCTGTAAATTTCACATTAACATTGTTTTCTTGTAAACAATTATTGGATTTAGATTTATTGAGCATAGGCTCCATATGCAGCCTATGCTCAATAAATGTAAATCCATCAATTGACATTTCCAGGCGATCCTAAATTTGCACTTACAAACATTTTAGTCGTACGACGTTTAGAGAAACGGCCCCCTGGACTCTAACTGGAGAAACTCTTATAAACTTTTTGACTTTTCAACGTAAATGTACATGAACGGATAGACATATGGACGGACATATGGAACCTCAAGAGCAATGCAATAACCCCACCCCTTGCTGTCACATAGGGAGCATAAATAGCTATAAATATGAATGATGATAAACAAATACAATGTACATGTACACAAATTATCAAATTTAATTTGACTTACACTGGTCACAAATCACATAAGCACCATTTTTCCAGTCAAATCCACAAAAAAAAAAAAAAAAAAATTAAAAAAAAAAAAATTAAAACCTCAATGCAGATTTCAGACATTTGCACAATCATGTCAGTCATATTGCAGGCTGATCTGGATCTACAATGGTCGCAGATGCCATAAGCCAAATTTCTCTAGTCAAGTCATAGGACCACAAACCTTGATGGTGTCGACTCTGTCACGGAATATATTGTTGCTGTATTTGATGTGACGCCACATGTTGGATCTGGCGTCTGTCTGCTTTAGAAGATGGCGCCCATACTTCTCCAAAATGTTCAGGGCCATTATAAGCCTCTTCAATGCATCCCCAGACTGTAGATAAAATGAAATATATTTAACCCTTTCAACCCTAAGTAACTAGACTATACCATGTTAATTATAGGATTTTTCAAATACTTAGAAAACGGGTAGTTCATCAGGCTCCAGATAAGGAATTAGTAATTGAGTATTTTCACTCCATCATTTCTGAAGCAATTGGGTATTTCAAAATTTTAATTGGGTAAAATAAAATCACACTACTGTTTACACATCCACAGACAGCAATTATTGAATAGTGTGCTTCGAAATGAAAACATGTCTTGGCAAGGAGACAATTCTAATGAAATACCAAGATGTGTTTTCATGGAAAATAAGACAAATATACTATATTTGTGTTCTGTTTATTGTTTTCTCCAACATGTACCACAAACTTCTAATTGCGTTTTAGATACTCGCTACTTCTGATTTCAATTGGGTTTTTGGCAATTATAATTGGGTATTTAAAGAAATACACAGCTTATCTGGAGCGCTGGTTCATAAAATACATGAGAAGACTCATTCCTGCACGACAGTGTTTATAACTTCAGTATGTTTTTCCTGTTAACTCTTTGCATGTTGGGAAACTTTTGGAATATAATTGATTGATTGGTGTTTAATTGCCTATCAACAGCTAAGGTCATTTATGGCCAGGCCAACGGGTTCGCGTATCTAACCTGTAATCGAAAAAAATATATATATTCAGCCCTGAATTTAGATTAACCTGCCCTCGTGACAGGTCCAGAGTCACTTGGCCCCTTACCCTAAATGTAATAAGATTACGAATAATCGTAATACTCACATAAGGGGTATAACCAGATTCAACTGGTCACATCGAAAAATGCCAAAGGCGTACCTGAGGGCCAAACCAGTAGCCGATTTCACCAACATTGCAAAGTATACTTATCTAGCAAAGTATACTCTGAGCGAGTAATCATTTATTTTTTCCGAAATGCATTATTTCAAATAGAACTAACAACTGCATATATTTGATGATTAAAAGTATGCAGAATTATTATACTGAATTTATTACATTATCACAGCCAAAATGGCTGTGATAATGTAATAAATTCTATTTTGGCTGTGATATGTAATAAATCAATAAAAATTAATAAATTTATTCTAAAATTGAAAATTTCTCCCTCAAAGTAAACTTTGCTAGAACAGTATACTTTGCGTCAGGATTCCGGTAAGAATGAATTCAGATCGTTAAATTACCCATCACATCCTCCCACCTGCCACCTACTTTTGGGATATAAATAATTCAAAAATAGCAGAAGAAAATTATTATATTTTGCTTTTTTTTCTCCCAGTAAATATTATAAATATGTCTTGGAATTTCATTATCTAGAATTCTAATAAAATTCCAAGACAAATACAAATACTCCTACTGTCTGTTCCACATTTTGTTGCCGACAAACTTTTGGCTATTAAACACATTAATAACAAAAATGTCACCCTCCCCAATTTTTTTATTTGATGAAATTCCATCAATATTGATTTTATTGCGAATTTTTTTTTTCCTACATGGAATTTAACATGGGGCGGAAAGGAGGAGGCTGACCAGGAGGGTCGAAAAACGAAAATATTTGGAAATTGACACCGAAACCTGGTTAGATAGCTTGGAAATGGTGTAACTAAGACAACAAGGGTTAGATTTTGATAATCGGTCCACAAATAAAAAATTATTGATGGAATTTCATGAAATAATTTTTTTGGAGGAGGGTGACTTTTTTTGTTATTGATGAAAAAGTACTGACATTTAAATATTTTTTAGATTTAATGTGTTTAATAGCCAAAAGTTTGTTGGCAGAAAAACGTAGAACAGACAGTAATTTTTTGGCTGTCATTTTCACCGCTAGCATGCAGAGTTAATCACATGTTTCCTTGTCCATCAAGTATTTATCTGCCCATGGTGTATTAGTCAAGAACTTCACCTACCCAAACAAGTAGCCATCATGACTGTTTATCAAGACAGTTATTAACTAAGGACTAATGGTATATCTATATGTCTGTGTCATGTTAACTTTTGCATTCTATGTTTTGTCCATGTTGATTACCGGTATGTGCCTAGCAGTCTTGACTTTGTACGCATTTGTATGTGACAATAATGCACTGTGCTTTAGTTAATTGTGTCTGTGACTGAAGAAATGGGTCTGTGTAAATCCATACCAGCCTGTGCAATCAGTATCTGTACTGTTCGAAATTCCATCATTGAAACACCTGTCATGCTTCTGACAAGCAATGCAGATCATTATCAGGCCATCCATAATTATATCTCCGTTTCCTGTAACCCGACCGACCCGCTAAAAACGGTGCGACCCGATTTTTTGTTATTGCAATTTCGTTTACAATTTTTTTTTACAATTTTATTTATTTTTATTTTTTTCAATTTAGTGCTACAGTGGGTTAAAAGGGTTAATATAATCTCTGGCCCTAAATGGCATACATGTTCATACAACAACACATACAGCAATTGACATAATTTTATTGCAAAACTTGCAATATTGAATTTAAAAATTATTAATATTAAAAAGGGACAATAGTTTAACACTTGCAATGCAAGTGTTAAAATATTGTACCTTTTTAATATTAATAATTTTTAAATTCAATATGTCATGTGACAGAAAAAAAAAGAAATTGCCTAACGACCGACCCACTTCTAAAATTCTGGGTCGGGTTACAGGAAACAAACAATTTTTAAGGACGGCCTCAGGCTACCGGGGTGTGCTATTTGATCATGAGCTTCACTGGTCAGAAATGCCATAAGCCCCATTTCTCCAGTCACAGCCACAATTAACCATGTGTTTTACCTGTCCGTTGTGAGCCAACAACTCACAGAAGTCAAGTCTGACAAACTTTGTCTGTAGCGAGGTGTCTAGGGTGACGAGTTGCTGGATGGGTACAGTGCAGTCCGTGCCGTTAGCAATCACGGTTTCCAGAGCCGCCCGTGCCTCACCCACAATTTCCAACACTACGCTCGCCATACCACTCCGTTGTCTGTTCAAGACCGCTGGAAAAGGGAAAGTGAAGTGGTCAGTGGAATCTCCACATTTTCATCTGGTAACCGGCGCAAGTTACTTGCGGCGGTTACTAGATGTTAACCGACAGCTGAAATATTTCTTTTTTCCTTTTCTGCAACGCCCCCTTTCGGGGATAATGTCACGGTTCCAGATAAGGAATTTGTAATTGAGTATTGTCACTCCATCATTTCTGAAGCAATTGGGTATTTCAAAATTTTAATTGGGTAAAATCAAATCACACTACTGTTTACACATCAACAGACAGCAATTATTGAATGGTTTGCTTCAAAATGAAAACATGTCTTGGCATTTCATTAGAATTGTCTCATACCAAGATGTGTTTTCATGGAAAATAAGAAAAATATGCTATATTTGTGGTCTGTTTATTGTTTTCTGCAGCATGATAAATGTACCACAATTTTTGTATTGCTTTTTGATACTCGCTACTTCTGATTTTAATTGGGTTTTTGGCAATTTCAATTGGGTATTTAAGCAAATACGCAGCTTATCTGGAGCTCTGTAATGTGCAGGATTATATATACATGTAAATATAATCAAATAGTGAAATACAGTTGAGTTTCCCAGAACTTAGCCGGTAGCCATTACAGCTAGGTGAACTAAAGCAGTGTGGATAGTGTCTTGTTCAAGGACACAACCCACGCCTCAGCCCGGGTGAGGCTAGAACTCACAACCGCAAGATCAGCAGTGCGATGCTCCAGACCATTTGGCTACATGCTCTGCAATGAATTGTATCATCAAAGTAATCCTCCAGTATGTAGTGTCCGTGTGTGATGCTTTTTCCCCTTAGAATTACTTCAATGGTGTCAGAAGAAAACAGGATTGTGCCTGGGTGTATTTTGGGTTGCAGGCTATACTCCTCATGAAGCTGTGAGCTTGATGCCTGGCTCCCAAAGGATAAAAAGGGAGGAGTCCGTGTGTGGTGGTGAGACACGATCGTGCAGTTAGCTCAGTGGGTAAGTGCGCCGTGCTAGTGTTACGGGGGTCGTGGGTTCGAACCCCACATCGGGCGACACATTTTCCCCTTAGAATTACTTCAAGTACATACTTCAAACCACAGGCATGCAGCGTGTTTCGGCTTTCATCGGTGTATTAACTCTATATATATGAACAAGACTTCTAACTTTGGTCGGACACGACCTCGTATTATAAAAAATTCCGCAATTTTATTAACGCTAATGTGAAATTTTCGCGGAAAGTGCATATGTTCATTTGATAATTATTGTTATCTTGCTAAAATAACATAGTTAGAACATAATTATGCAAATAATATCGAATTACAGCTGCTTTTCCTAGATCGGAAACAACCTAGTATCATAACAAATGAAATATTGTCTTTAAGGCTCTAACATCAATATTATAGTGGCAAGTTCATATGATCATTTCAGAATTATCGTTATCCTGCAGAAATACATAGAATAAATAGAGAATTACAATTTCAAACATGTTATTTTGTTATAATACAAGGTCGTATCCCCCCCCCCTTCAGCCAGAGTTTACATAGATCACAGTTTACCACCAGTTGCAGTCTGAATTTAAATGCAGTAAAACACAGGAAAGTGCATTTCCAGACATCTAGATTTCAAAGTTTTTCCGGAGGGGACATGCCCTCCGGACCCATCCTAGTATACTCGTTGGAGCTCGAAAATGGGACCCCCCTGCAGAGTTATACCGATATTAGTTGCGAAGGTAACTCTTGCAATCTACTCATGTATGAATGTGGGACAAAACCCCCTTGGACATAACCCCCTTCTTGTGGAAATGACAACATGGACAAAACCCCCTTCATGATTTTGTCCGGATACCACCATCCATAGGTAGAGTTACGATTCCACTCATAGGATTAATCTTCTGCAGAATAGCGAATCAGATCTGATTCGCACTTTAGCAGTTAATTGTGACGTATTTGAGATATTTTCCCATCTGAAAAAAATATTATAAAAGTAATACAAACCAATTATTCTGAAACAATTTTTAACATTGTAAAGGTTTATAAAATTGTTTTTTGCATTTACAGAAAATGGACCCCATTTTAACTTTTTACATGTTAAATTTGGCTGCCACTGACCGGGTCATTTGTTGATTCTAGCTTAAATTTACTTTTTCTTTCATGTCATCTACATATGTAAATTTATGTCATAATTGCTTGACTATGTTATTTTCATAATATTAGCGCTCATTTCAGTTAAAAAATATAGAAAATATTTCACAATTAACTGCTAAATTTAGTGCGTTCTGCAGAGGAATCCTATGAGTGGAATCGTAACTCTACTTACGGACGGTACGGGAGTAAATTGCAAGTTACCGTTCGCAACTACTACATATGTAAATTTATGTCATAATTACTTGAATATGTTATTTTCATAATATTAACACTCATATTTCAGTACAAACATTTTGAAAATCTTTCACAATTAACTGCTAAAGTGCGAATCAGATCTGATTCGCGGTTCTGCAGAGGAATTCTATAAGTGGAATCGTAACTCACATCGTTACTCTGCCTACTGTCGTACTGATGGTATGGGAGTAGATTGCAAGTTACCGTTCGCAACTATTCCGATATGAAAGCCGAAATACGCCAAATGCCTGTGCTTCAAACAGAAAATATTGTAAACGTAATTCATGAAATTACTTAGATGTCCTAGGTACAAAATCACATGGCGTGTCTCAGCTAGGACATATGTACTAGCATGGTTATTGTTAACGATCGTTAACCGGTGATGGAACATAAAACTACAAGGAGATCTGAAACAAACAGTAGCTAGATCATTGACAATAAAGTTGATTTGACGTGGTTACCGGAACCATGACATGTAAATACACACTTACACTTACCCTGGTAATGCGATTACAATCTTGACCAAATAAAACAGTCTGTAATTTTTACCCACAAATTTTTTCTTTGAATGGATTCAGAAAGAATCGAAGTACTATTTTACAATTGTTAGCAATAATGGAGGACTGGATTGAAGCTTTAGATATTGACAGACAAGTCGATACAGTGTACCTAGATTTTCGTAAGGCATTCGATAGTGTTCCACACAGACGTTTGGTTCAGAAGCTTCAAGGATATGGCATATCTGGAAACCTACTAGAATGGCTAGGTGACTTTCTAAATAATAGAAAGCAGTGTGTAGTAATTAATGGAAGTGCTTCTGAGTGGACTCAAGTTATATCTGGAATACCACAAGGATCTATACTAGGACCTATACTTTTCATAATATTTGTGAATGATCTATATACCCGAAGTTGTAGGAAGCACATGTCGGTTGTTTGCAGATGATTGTAAATTATACAAAACTATTTCAACTGAACGAGACAGGAGAGAACTACAAGAAGATATTAACAAGCTTTGTCAGTGCAGTAAGGAGTGGCTTTTGAGATTTAACATTCAAAAGTGTAAAGTAGTTAGCTACGGGAACAACATCCAAACACATGATTATATGATGACTGAAAATAATGCTACTATCAATACTTTAAACACCGAGGACACAGAAAAAGATTTGGGAATTTTATTTAAATCAAATTTGAAATTTGATGAACATATAAGTACAATGGTGAACAAAGTCAACAGAATCATTGGTCTAATTAAGAGGAAATTTGCTTATATTGATAAGGATAGTTTCTTAACACTGTCACTGTACAAGGCGTTAGTGAGATCACACTTAGACTATGGTAATTTGATATATTATCCTATTACAAAGAAAAATAAGCAACTAGTAGAAAATGCACAGCGTAGGGCTACTAGACTAGGTACAGAACTACAAGGAATGTCATATGAGGAGCGCTTTATTGCACTTAATCTTCCGTCATTGGATTATCGACGACGGCGTTTTGACGTTATCGAAGTTTATAAAATAATTCACCATATTAACAACATTGACGCAAGTGTGTTTTTTACATTATCGGAAAATACATTAAACCTGAGAGTTCACAACTACAAATTGACCAAACCTCGTGCCAACAAGTCTATTCGATTGAACTCTTTCGCACATCGTGTTATCAACGTTTGGAATAGCTTACCATCGGAACTTGTCAATGCAGAGACAGTGATGTCCTTCAAGACAAACCCACAGGGCTACTAAAATAATTCCATTGTATTCAATCTGTATAGAGTCAAGGGGAGACACTAACAAGTGTGATGAAATACTAATCTGTATTCTGTCTAATATTAATCAATATTGGTGCAATTTCTGGCATATCTATTTGGAGTAAACTTATAATAAACAGAATGGCACCTTCAATTACAACCCAGATGTGTTAAAACATACAAAATAATGCTTTTAATTTGTTTTACTGCAGATTTCTTTTGCCTGTCCAGGCTACTTCCGGTTTATAGCAAAGCGTTTATAACAAACGATTTGATTGGTTGATAACAAATTTCAACCAATCAAATCGTCCGTTGCAAATTTTAGCTCAACCGGAAGTGAGTGGGACACTGAAATGAAATCTCGATTCAGGCTTTAGTGTCTGGCCTTCTGTTATACTACATGAATTCAAGTGGGTGGGGGATATTCAACATTGCCTGTGGACAAACCTAGATAAACTGTGGCTCGCCAAGAGAGTTGATACTACAGCCGTATATTAAGTTTATCTCAAACCGGAAGTGGCGAAAGTAATTATTTACCAAGAAGTATTTGAGGGGGATAACAAGCTGCAAGAGCTTATTGAGTTCCCTACAGTCAACAGTCAACACAGTAACAAAGAACAAGTAGCTTAATAGTTTAACGTTTGATGGACATTCAACTTCCGTCTATGATTCACTCAGAGGGTATTTTCTAAGTACATATAATTCATAAAATTAAATACTGCAAAATATATGTTAGTCAGATAACGTAATCTATAGAAGTAGTAGAATAACATATACTCATAGTATGTGTCAATAATACGTGATTTGAGAATTGGCATAGACCATTATTTTAAATATCAAATGTCCATTTTTTATTTTTATTTATGCACTATATTTTCTGTAAAAATTGCGTCATGGAAAAACCTACAACGTCTATATTTAGGCCTACAAGGATTACAGTCAAAATATTTGCCCATATCACGTGGATCCGTCTC
>CM055265.1:59226938-59459297 GCA_029237695.1 Conchocele bisecta | reverse complement strand
GTGATTTGTCCGTCCGTTGGACGGATACGACCTGGGGCAAGGCTGGGTCTCGTAGGTCCCATGTCTCACGGTCGAAGAAGTCTGTGCCCGCGTCCCAGCTCTTGGGAGCGGGGGTGCCTTCCGAGGTAGGTAAGGCTTCGGAGGGTGCGTCAGATGGGATCTCCCCACCGGGGGGGTAGGTTCACATTGAGTTGCCTCCCTATAACGGCCGCCAGTCATCTGGTGCTCCAGTTAGCTGGAGTAAGGATGGTGGTCGTCGTTCTAGGGACTTAGGACGGGACTGTAAGTCGCTGTCCAGAGGACGTTCGGGGTCTCGGACTTCGAGACGTTCCTCATGTGATAGGCCGGTGATCCATGCAGGGGATGCCGGGCGGCTGCGGCCGGTTCTTGATCCTATATCACCCGGTTCTCAGCGGGCTTTACCTATCACAGGGTTGCTGCGGCCGGTGCTTGATCTCATATCACCCGGTTCACAGCGGACCCAGCCTCTCGCAGGAGAGGCGCCCGGTACTGGGTACCGGGCACCAGGCGCCCGGTGCTGTGTACCGGGCACCGGCCATCGGACACCGGGCTCAGATCTGTATCTTCCGTTCGTCGGAGGAGACGGTCAAGGTGGGACTCGACACGTGTTAGAGTTATTATGGTACAGTCGGCTAAGATTCTGGAGGCCCTGTCGAAGTCCCAGAACTTAGTGGGTTTGTCGGCTCCTTCACAGCCGGTGGTTTTGCCAGTGGAGTCTCCCGTGTGTGTACTTCCACGGATGGCGGGTGGAGACGGCCATTCGGTTCCTGTTGCTCACTTACCACTTCGCTAGGGAATGGGTATTCTGGAGTAAGGGTACATTCTGGATCACGGTACAGTTCCCGCGGGCCTTGACGGCGCCTCAGCTGAGGGCAGCTTTGTTCATGACTCTGCGGTGGAGGATGAGTTGTATCGCCTCCTCCATCCTTCTGGGTTGTTCTGAATGCAGTTTACATTCTGCTGCCTGCAGATGTGTACTCGCTTCTGCCGCCACCACCGCCGAGGGTTCATGCCTTGATTTGAGGATGATTCGGTGGTGAAGATGCCGGAGTTGCCGAGGCTTCCTTTCTCTCCTACAGTAGGGCTTCTAGCTACGGAGATTGAGGGAGCGTTTGGTAAGGTTTTGGCACTGCGGAGTTCCGAGTGCCCAAAATTTTTATCGCCACACTGGGGTCTAAGTTCTACATGACCCTCAGTGCGGCGTGGTTTTTGAGATCTCCCTTTCTGGACAAGGACGCCTCGGCGATTGGGATATCGTCAGTTCCTGGCCCAGGTTCGCATTTTGCGAGGGCATGGGTGTCGGCTGATTTTCATTTTAGGTCGATTGTGGCTATGGCGTCACCTATCGATTTATGTTTGAATCACGATGATTCATCATCTCTGGACGTAGTGCTTCAGTCGGCGGTCCGTGCCGTCTAACCTGTTGTCAGCACGTCTTTGGCGGCCTCTATGGCCATGCTCTTGTCCAGGTGAGATGCAGTGCTAGCCGGCTCGTCAGTTTTGAACGGTCCTGGCAGAGTTTTGCTCCGTTCGGCTCTTTTGACCTCTGACACTTTGTTCGGAGGCAGGTGCGTACGAACGGCCTAAGACGGTTTTTCCGTCAGGGTGCGGTTATTTCTGACCAGGGGTTGGTCACGATCTAACCAGGTAGGCGCTCGCATACGACACGCCGCTTCGGCGGCGGGTGTCTTCCTGGGTGGAAAGGGAAATGAACACTGGGTCTTCTCGTTCTTTGACCCAGGTGACTGCACCGGCAGCGACGGTACCGACGGGATGGTTTCTCCTTCCGTCGGCCTCGTAGGGGGACCGGATAGGCCAACGTGGGCCACTTCGTTTGGGGTGGACCGGCCCATGTCAGTTGCCTCCGCTCCTGTAGGATGCAGGTTCGCGTTGTTTCCTCTCCAATGGGGGGGGGATAACGCGATCCAATTGGGTACGGTATATTGCGCAATCCCGTTTACCTCCCCCCTTGCGCAGGGTTCTGCCACTATGGACTCCCTACAGGGATGGGGTCAAGTATAGTCTCTCTCTCTTGAAGTATAGTTTTATAGAGGAAGTTTGGGACGTGGTCGGAGCGCCATTTGCCCGGGAGACTGGGCCGTTTCCATAGATCTGCTGTTCGCGTACTTCCACGTGCCCATCCGCAGATGCTCTCGGAAGTTTTTTAGGTTTGTTTCCGAGTATTGTGTCTTTTGGGGTCTCTCTGCTCCAGTATCTGGACAACTGGTTGATTCACCGTTAGTGCGTTCGTTCACTCATACGGAATCTGGCGGTGTTATGGGGTTTGTGACTTATCTAGGTCTCTTTCCCAATCTCGAGTAGTCGTAGTTGGTTCCCACACAGGATTTGTCTTAGGTGGGTATGAACTTCTTGACCGATCGGTCAGTCATCAGAGTACCATTGGACAGGGTGCGTGGCATCTTGACCTAAGTTTTCCGGGTACTGGTCAGAGGTTCTCTGTTCAGCTAGGCAGTTTCTGTCACTCCTGGGCATTCTGTGTGCAGCTGCGGGGTATGTGGTGCTGGGAAGGTTACGTCTGCGACCTCTCCAGTATTACTTACTAGGTCTATGGAGACCGCACCGCGATCCTTTGGATTGGTCTTTGCCTATGATCACCATCTTCCTACGTTGTCTCAGATGGTGGGCAGTGGAGGTCTGGTTCCTACAGGGAGTTCCCATGGTGTTACTTCCTCCAGCTCGCTTTCTGTCCACAGACTCGTCGGGGTAAGGCTGGGGGGGCTCATCTGGAGCCCCTAGGTCGGTGTTCTTCGGTCTGGTGGTTAGTGCAGGAAGCTCAGGGACACTTCAACATGTTTTAGATTTTGGCAGTGTTCCGGGGGTTGACAGTGGCGGATTCTGTTCTGCACGGGCAGGTGGTGCTGGTTTCTGCGATCCTCTCCTGTTCTGACGGAATGGCCTCTGCATCCGTCGGTGTCCAGTGCGATCTTGTCCGGATTGGGGGATCCATTCGTGGGTTTGTTGCGGCAAGTTCAACCACCGGTTGCCACTGTTGTGTCTCCGGTGCCCGACCATCGGGCTTTGGCAGTGGACGCATTGTCATTGTCGTGGATCGGAAGATTCGCGACGATCAGTCACGGATCGCTCTGGTGGCCCATGTTGGCCAACCAGGAGCTGGTTCGTTATGCTTTCGGTCCTGCTGACAGATCGCCCCATAGTTCTTCCGGTCAGCCAGGATCTTCTGTCTCAGCATGCAGGGTAGACTCCTATGTGCGAATGCCTAACCTTCTCGCCTGGCGGTTTCAGGCGGGCATTCAGTCGCGGGTTTGTTTTTCAGATGACGCTGCCAAGGTCATCGCTCAGTCTCAGCGTCCATCCACCTCTAAGTTGTATGACCCTAAGTGGAGAGCCCGGGTGGATTGGGGCCATCGTCAGTCGGTCGATCCGCTCAATCCCACCTTAGGTGAATTAAGTGATTTTCTTTTGTTTCTTTTTATTCTGGCCTTCGCTTCGGCAAAGCGTAGAGGCGAGTTCCTTGTTTTCTGGATGGTCTATCAGCGCTTGTCTGTGGAAGGAACTCGGTTAGTTTCTCCTATGAACCGGGATTCCTCTCTCAGACACATTATCCCTCCTCACATGATCTGGAACCAGTTGTGGTTCCGGGCCTCCCTTCTTCACGTCTGTCAGTGGCAGTGGATCGCACTTTCTGTCCAGTCCGTGCGGTGTAGCATTAGGTTCGGAAGACTAGGACATCCGGTCCGACCGTAAAGTTTCTTCTTACCGACTTTAGGCCAACGGGAGGTATAGCAATCCACTGTCTCCCATTGGATAGGTAGGGCCTTTAATTGAGCTTATACTACAGTAAGTGGTTCTGCAGCTGTTGTTGTTTAGGCCCAAACTGCACGAGGTGCGTACAGTCTCTACTTCTGGGGTTTTTTCACTCGGGCATTCCAGTCGGAAGGTCGTGCGTGCAGCTACTTCTTTCTATGATCGCTTTCTGCACTGGCAGGAGATGTGCTGCAACTGGGTCCGTTAGTAGCAGCGGGTGAAGTTGTGGGTTTATCAGCCGGTAGCATTAAGTCTAGGAGGCTGTTTGGATCTACCTGTTCGCGATAGGCTGGGATTTTTTCTGTTGATGAACGGGTGTCTGTGGTGATCTATGGTTCTTACGGTTCATTACGCTGGGCCGGGAGGCATTGTATGTACATGTTAGAGCGTGGGACTTGGGATCTAAGGGTCCCGGGTTCGAATCCCGCCAGCGCCGTAATGTTCGTGATAGCCTAGTCCTATCGGATGGACGGGATCATCGGTCCCGTCATCGCCTTATCACTAGGTTATAATTAAATTATCACAAAATGTTACGGCGTTCCAGTCCATTTTTTACAAAATGTTCCAGTCCATTTTACAAAATGCTCAGTAGCCGCGAAGTGCCCAGTGTAGTTTAGCGGATAGGGCGAGGCTACCTACCTAGTTTGTAGCAGTGGTGTTGCAAAAGGATAGTGTTTCACGTTGGGTTTTATTCTCTTTGTTTACCATACATGGGTTTTTTATATGTATATGTTTTGGTCTGGCTTTAGGGCCAGTTTGACGCCTAAGCACTTGCTTGTTAGGATAACCTTAGTGCTTAGGGCGTTTTAATACTGTGTTCTCGATATGGACGAGTCTTGTGTCGTCATGAGACAATGTTTAGACTTTGAGTATATCTCAGTTGAGCTGTTGCATGTGAAGTGCCAGGCGACTACTTTCGCCAGGGCTTCGTCTGTCAGCTGCAGCTATGCCATGAGTATGCTAACCAAGTATAGCAGGTTGGAGTCTACGAGTCAGTCTACGAGACTAGCGTGGTGGTGCTTGACTTTATCCACCCCTCATCTTCTATCGTAAGAAAAGGGGGGTGGTGGCCGGATTGGGCGCCCTTATGATTCTATGGTGAGTCTATGTTATTACTATATATGTAACACCCAAGTTTGTACCTAGGCCAAATATATTTGTCTGTTTCGAGGGTTTTAAAATCTGCCTTACCATTCCGGTCGAGTATGAGTAGTGAGAATTCCTCCCACCATCACTACGAATTCTTGCAACCATTCAGGTTAGCATGAAGACATAAAAATGGAAAATTATTACTAATTTTAGTTTTTATTATTCATACTCACCTGAATGGTAATGTAGACCCTCCTCCCGTACCCCGCATGATGGTTTCATCTTCTCTCTACTTTAGTTACTTCGGGCTGTTATTCTACTAGCAGTGTTATTTCCTGATGGAAATGAGTAACTACTTGAAGCTGGATACCTAACAATAATAGAAGGGGTTTAAATAGCGGACTAGCCAACTGGCTGTGTGTAGAGCGGAATGGTCTATGGTTTGTTAATTGAGTGATTAGAGTAGGCAGATTTTTATTATTAGGACGATTTCATAGCAACCTAATAGTTTGCAACCATTCAGGTGAGTATGAATAATAAAAACTAAAATTAGTAATAATTTTCCATTTTTTTGTTAAAGTTTTTTCGTGTACTATATCTCTGCAACTGCTTCACCCAATACCTTGATACTTCACATGGGTGTTTATCATCATTGTTGCACCTGCTTGCGGAAAGCGCGATCCTGTGCCCAATGTCAAGGTCAAATTACTTTGAATTTTTTTGTTAAAGTTTTTTTGTGTACTATATCTCTGCAACTGCTTCACCCAATACCTTGATACTTCACATGGGTGTTTATACATTGTCGTACCTGCTTGCGGAAAGTGCGATCCTGTGCCCAATGTCAAGGTCAAATTACTTTGAATTTTTTGTTAAAGTTTTTTTGTGTACTATTTCTCTGCAACTGCTTCACCCAATACCTTGATACTTCACATGGGTGTTTATCATCATTGTCGCACCTGCTTGCGGGAAGCGCGATCCTGTGCCCAATGTCAAGGTCAAATTACTTTGATTTTTTTTGTTAAGGTTTTTTTCGTGTACTATATCTCTGCAACTGCTTCACCCAATACCTTGATACTTCACATGGGTGTTTATCATCATTGTCGCACCTGCTTGCGGAAAGCGCGATCCTGTGCCCAATGTCAAGGTCAAATTACATTGAATTTTTTTGTTAAAGTTTTTTCGTGTACTATATCTCTGCAACTGCTTCACCCAATACCTTGATACTTCACATGGGTGTTTATCATCATTGTTGCACCTGCTTGCGGAATGCGCGATCCTGTGCCCAATGTCAAGGTCAAATTACTTTGAATTTTTTTGTTAAAGTTTTTTCGTGTACTATATCTCTGCAACTGCCTCACCCAATACCTTGATACTTCACATGGGTGTTTATCATCATTGTCGCACCTGCTTGCGGAAAGCGCGATCCTGTGCCCTATGTCAAGTTCAAATTCAAAATTTATCATCATTGTATTAGTGTATTAGTAGCAAGTCGTGGACTTTCTCTCATTTATGGTAACCCAACAACATGTATTTAATATGAATCAGTAAAGTTAAACAATTCAAAATAGCTAGGCATGTAACAGAATGCCGTGTTCTACCACATGTACCAAACATCGTTATAAAGCTACATTTAATTAATAGCACAGCCTCCAAAAATATGGGCATAACGGAAATGATTTATGTAACGGTAATGACAAAATATAACGGTAATGACTCTCCATTTATTTAAAATACTAATACAGAATATATATCAAACATATTTATACTTTGCATATGCTGTACAATATAACTTCAAGTTAATGTTTACTTTTAATGTGATTGCCAATAGAAACCCACACTCCTCGAAGCTGTGTCTGTTTTTTGTTGTTCCAGAGCTTTTACTAATTAAATCCTGATATATATAAATGTTGTAGGTCTGATTAAATGTGCCATTACTGACCGACAACTGATGGGACCTGGTTTATATCTAATTGACGCATGAACTGACTGGTTAGTATGGTAATTTATCATTGCCGTTACACGATCGTCATTATCGTTACACAATTTTGTAACGGAAATGACCGTAACGGTAATGATTTTTCTTTAAAAATTCCCATTTTACACCCCTCTGTATACAACGCATCATGAAGGTAGAGTATGCAAATACATTGTTGTAAGTGTGTCTATCCACCCATTTTGGTTTCAGCCGACCTACATACATATGGACGTGTATAAACTCCGAACGGTAATGATGCATGTAATGTGTAACCTTAAAATTATGAATACAGACCAGCCTCGTTCTCGGCAATGACTTAAGTTGTGTTACCACCGTGTTTATTTATAAATTGTGCGCGCATAAACAGTGTTCATTGCATTAGTAGGTGAGAGTAGGAAAGGGAGGTTACTCTGATTTTACATTTTTAGCCAGGTTTTTTTTTAAAAAATCCAGGCTATTGGATTGGCGAAAGCCGGTCGGGCGGCGGGTGGCGGGCGGGCGGCGTCCACAATCAATGTTAAGTTTTCGTGTTTGAGTCCATTTACTTTGTTGCTGTACCACCTAGGACCACCAAACTTTCACAGTTTCATAATCAAGGGGTTCCCACCACATATCACTATCCAACATGTACTTTTTTTTTAACTTGACCCATTTTTTCCGCGCTGTCGACTTAGCCATTTTCAATGTTAAGTTTTCGCGTTTACAATGTTAAGTTTTCGTGTTTAAGTCCATTTCTTTGGTACTGTACCACCTAGGACCACGAAACTTTCACAGCTTCATAACCAAGGGGTGCCTACCACATACAACTATCCAACATGTGACCATTTTATTTTTTTACCTTCACCTATTATTTCTACGTAATTGACTTAGCCATTTTCAACGTTAACTTTTTAGCGTACGTCTGGTTAAATTTTTTGGTTAAAACTTTTTCGTTATACTATATCTCTGCAACTGCTTCGCCCATTACCTTGAAACTTCACATGGGTGTTTATCATCGTCCATATTTTCATTCTAACCCCCAACCGTGCGGCCCCTGTGCGCAATGTCAAGGTCAAATTACTTTGAATTTATTTGTTAAAGTTTTTTTGTGTACTATATCTCTGCAACTGCTTCACCCATTACCTTGATACTTCACATGGGTGTTTATCATCATTGTCGCACCCGCTTGCGGAAAGCGCGATATCGTCGGCATTTTGGCATCCGTCCGTACGTCCGTGTGTCCGGTTAAAGTTTTTTCGTTAAAGTTTTTCCATCTACTATATCTATTTTTTTAGTGTCCATGCCTCGCCCCAAGGCGCGACATGCAGGCCACGGCCATCTAGTCTACAAAAAGTGGGTATAATTATGTTATCCAAGTGTCTATGCTTGGAAAAAACCTGGCCTTCGTGGCTTTGCCTCGTTTCTTGTTTGTTCAGCGTAACGGTAATGATTCGGTTTCTCAGGACAGATACATTAACGTCACTAATTTTCACAACAAAAGGCAAATTTATTGCAGAATAAGTTTAATGTAAATGTTAAACTATTTTAATTCAGATGCAATGTATAGTAAAGTACAAATGGACAAGATTTGAGAATTACAGGTTTGTAAACTGTGCTGATTGATGACCGGGACATGCTCATTTGGTGCACCACACGTATGCCAACAACAGAAAATAATAACTAAACACACATAACAAGAAGTGTAAATACTGTTTTCTTAATGGATTCGTATTACCGGGTATACTATACATAGTTTCTTTACTGAAAAAAAATATTGTTTACTTATAAATTGTGTGATTTGTCAGTAAATTACGCCGGAACACCAGTAGCCTACTTCATCAACATTGCAAAGTATACTTTACTAGCAAAGTATACTTTGAGGGAGTAATCATTTATTTTTCCAGAAATGCATTATTTCATATAGAACTAACAAATGCATATATTTCATGATTAAAAGTATGCAGAATTATTATACTGAATTTATTACATTTATCACAGCCAAATTGGCTGTGATAATGTAATAAATTCAGTATAATAAAAATTAATAAATTTATCATAAAATTGAAAATTTCTCCCTCAAAGTATACTTTGCTACTAAAGTATACTTTGCAATGTTGATGAAATAGGCTACTGATGTACCATAATTACCCTAAATATTCGGACACCAATATGTGAGCAAACAGTGTAGACCCAGACAAGCCTGCTCCTGAAGGAGCAGTCTGATCAGGGTCTGCACTATTTGCCATTTTCACAGAATGCTTCGGAGGCCTCATTGGACAACATAATCAACTTGATAAATGTTTATGACACTTATAGCAATTGGTTTTGGTGTCCGAATATTTAGGGTAATTACTGTACATAAAATATAGAATCACTGATATGTAATCGCCACCCTGTTTGTCTGTTTCCTGTTTGTCTGTTTCCTGTGTCTGTTTCCTGTTTGTCTGTTTCCTGTTTGTCTGTTTCCCTGTTTGTCTGTTTCCTTCCTGTTTGTCTGTTTCCTTCCTGTTTGTCTGTTTCCTTCCTGTTTGTCTGTTTCCTTCCTGTTTGTCTGTTTCCTGTTTTGTCTGTTTCCTGTTTGTCTGTTTCCTGTTTGTCTGTTTCGGGGTACATAAATATGTACTAGCAGAGCTCCAGATAAGCTTTGTGTCTAAAGCATACAATACCCCCTGATTTCAAAATCATTGTGTATTTTACTTTTACAAATGGATTATTGATTTTCTTCATTACTAAATATGGTATGGTAATTCAGAGCTCCAGATAAGCTTTGTGTCTAAAGCATACAATACCCCCTGATTTCAAAATCATTGTGTATTTTACTTTTACAAATGGATTATTGATTTTCTTCATTACTAAATATGGTATGGTAATTCAGAGCTCCAGATAAGCTTTGTGTCTAAAGCATACAATACCCCTGATTTCAAAATCATTGTGTATTTTACTTTTACAAATGGATTATTGATTTTCTTCATTACTAAATATGGTATGGTAATTCAGAGCTCCAGATAAGCTGTGTATTTGCTTAAATACCCAATTAAAATTGCCAAAAACCCAATTGAAATCAGAAGTAGTGAGTATCAACAAGCGATACAAATGTTGTTGTACCTTTATCATGCTGCAGAAAACAATAAACAGACCACAAATATAGCATATTTTTCTTATTTTCAATGAAAACACATCTTGGTATTTCATTATAATTGTCTCCAAGGAGACAATTCTAATGAAATGTCAATACATGTTTTCATTTCTAAGCAAACTATTCAATAATTGCTGTCTGCTGATGTGTAAACAGTAGTGTGATTTTATTTTACCCAATTAAAATTTTGAAATACCCAATTGCTTCAGAAATGATGGAGTGACAATACTCAATTACTAATTCCTTATCTGGAGCCCTGGTAATTTATCATTGCCGTTTCACGATCATCATTACCGTTACACAATTTTGTAATGGAAATGACCATAATGGAAATGATTTTTCTTTAAAAACTCCCATTTTTCACTCCTGTATACAACGCATCGTGAAGGTAGAATATGCAAATGCAACGTTGTAAGTGTGTCTATCCACCCATTTTGGTTTCAGTCGACCTACATACATATGGACGTGTATAAACCCTGAACGGTAATGATGCATGTAATGTGTAATCTTAAAATTCCGAATACAGACCGGCCTCGATCGTTCTCGGCAATGACTTAAGTTGTGTTACCACCGTGTTTATTTATAAATCGTGTGTCCATAAACAGTGTTCATTGCATTAGTAGCTGAGAGTAGGAAAGGGAGGTTACTCTGATTTTACATTTTTTGTTCAGCGTAATGATTTGATTTCGCGGGACAGATACATTAATGTCAGTATTTTTGACAAACAAAATGCAAATTTATTGCAGAATATGTTTAATGTAAATGTTAAACTATTTTAATTCAGATGCAATGTATAGTAAAGTACAAATGGACTAGATTTGAGAATTACGGGCTTGTAAACTGTGCTGATTGATGACCAGGACATGCCCATTTGGTGCACCACACGTATGCCAACAACAGAAAATAATTATAACTAAACACACATAGCTAGAAGTGTAAATACTGTTATTGGTATTATACATACATTGTGAAAAGTGCCGATTTTCAACTTGTGTCACACATAACTGAAAAAGCTACAGTCATCATAGAAATGTTTATCAACATGTGGAGTTGTGCATCTGTTGATTTTGATGCGGATTCATCCAGTATTCACAGAGTTATGGCCCTTGACATAGTGAAAAGTGGCCATTTTCAACTTGTGTCGCACATAACTGAAAAACTATTTGAGCTACATGTAGTCATGAAACCTTATAGGAATGTTTATCAACATGTGGAGTTGTGCATCTGGTGATTTTGATGCGGATTCATAGAATATTGGCAGAGTTATGGCCCTTGACTTAGTGAAAATTGCTGATTTTTAACTTGTGTCGCCGGTAACTAAAAAATATAGGAATGTTAATCAGCATGTGTAGTTGTGCATGGTGGTTTTGTATGCGGAATCATCCAGTAAGGATGGCGTTATGACCATTGTCTTAGAGAAAATTGGCAATTTTGTCCATCACAAATTTCATTAATTTGGGTCGATCGCGCATTTTTCCAAAAGTGTTTGAGTTAAGAGTTGTGAAATTTTACAGGAATGTTTGTCACTATGTGCAGTTGTGCACCTGGTTTTTTTTTATGTGGATTCATCTAGTATTGGCAGAGTTATGGCCCTTGACAAATGAAAATTGCATATGTTTTTTTTCTTTTTTTATTATTATTATCTCCCAATATACAGCTACCTTTCGCAGAAAAAAACAAGATAGCTACATATATATGGTGTTGTTGTCTTAAATTCTCATTTTCCAAGTCCCGATAATATGCAGTGGTGGTATTGGGGGAGAAATTATGGGGTGGCAGGTGGGAGTGTACAATGGGTAATTTAACAATCGGGGTTCTTCCTTACCGGAATTCCGACTGGAGGCCTGGTTTGGCCCTCACGGCGGCGGCTGGGGGTATCTGTGAGTCAGACTATTTTCAGTTCGTAAAAGGATAAATCGTCTGCATGAAATCGTTTTAATCAAATTAACCCTGTCATCCTGGACATACATCTTTGGCATTTTGTCTGTGACAGTTGAATCTGATTATATCCCTTATGTGAGTATTACGATTATTCGTAATCCTATTGTAGGGAAGGGGTTAAAACGGGATCGAACCTGTTTGCCCGGCCTTACATGACCGTAGCTGTTGATAGGCCGTTAATCACCAATAAACAAACACTGGAAATTATTCTTTGTTACTAAATATCCCTTTAATGCATAATGTAACAGTCTAAAAATGAACACAGATGAACCCATTCCAGTTATTTAGCCTAAATTTTATGGGTAAAAGGGTTATGGGATACATCTGCCAATCATTGTTACTGGTTTCTTGTTTCAGCGGGCTCGCATTATGTAAACCCATTGCGCAGTGTGGGAGTTCGTGACCAGGTGAACTGGGAGTCAGTGAATCCTTCAGTGGGGAACCAGCCAGAGGAAACGGCTACATCGTCACGGTGACGCTAACTCTTGCAACTCTGTCAGCTCTGCCATGTGGTGTGTTTTGCAGTAGAAAGTACTATTTTTATCGTTCCCACTTGCGATGATTGCGATACAGTCGGCACCAAATACTCAGGGTTCTGGTGATATTTAGGAATTAAAACCATTAACCCTTAGACCGCTATCTTATTTTTTTTGTCGTCTGCTGTTTATTTTCCATTTTTATCATCAAAAACATGCTTTGACAGCACTTTAGAATAATTTACAACATGGTCTGACAGCACTTCAAAATCATTTCCAATGGAAGTGATTCTGAAGTGATGTCAAAGCATGTTGTAAATTTATTGAGAAATGAAGCAAGATATAAAAGCAACAGCCGACGACAATTGTTGTGAGTAGCGGTCTAAGGGTTAATTCAAATGCCGGAATGATTCTAACAACATACATACACATTGGACTATCAAATACCTCGGTGGGGGTGGGTGGCAGGTGGGAGCACTCGATGGATAATTTAACGATTAGGGTTCATCCTTGCCGGAATCCCGACTGGAGACCTGGTTTGGCCCTCACATACGTCTTTGGCACTTTGTATATGACAGTTGAATCTGGTTATACCCCTTATGTCAGTATTACGATATTCGTAATCCTATTTTAGGGGAAGTGACTTTGGTGTGGTATGGACCTGGCACCAGGTCAGGTTATTCTAATTTCAGAGCTGAATATATTTGTTCTCGATGTAAATATTCCGTTCTGATTTTGGGATTTTCCGTTTGCCCGGCCTTACATGACCTTAGCTGTTGATAGGCCGTTAAACACTAATAAACAAACAAACCTCGATGGGTGCGGTATGTTATCTAGTTCTTTGTTTGCACTTTTTCACAAACATTGCACTGCTGCTCACAAACTGCTACTGTTATAGACCTGGGGGCCGTTTCATTAAACTTCATACGACTAAAATGTTCGTAAGTGCAAAATTATGATAGTCTGTAAATTTCACATTAACAATGTTTTCTTAAACAATTATTTGATTTACATTTATTAAGCAGCCTATGATCAATACATGTAAATCCATCTATTGAAAGTTTCCAGACGATCCTAAATTTGCACTTTTAGTCGTACAAACTTTAGTGAAACGGCCCCTTGATGGCATTATGTTATTGTTATACCGCCAAGATATGTCATATACTGATGGGTATCTGGGTCACACAAGAATGGATTCTTGTGGCCCAGGGGTTATATAGTTTCCATCATTCTGTTCCTTCTATCAATTTTACCTCGATCTGTCCGTAATATTCACATTCACCTTTCTGTATACTTGTACTTAATTACTACAAAAGTACAAATGCCAACTATATACATCTCTGCATCATTCTGTTCCTTCGATCATTTTTACCTCGATCTGTCCGTAATATTCACATTCACCTTTCTGTATACTTGTACTTAATTACTACAAAAGTACAAATGCCAACTATATACATCTCTGCAGCCATTAGTTGGAATGCATATGACTTTAAATGTATATTCATCTATACCGTCATTTTGTGACTCGACTGTATGCCCAAAGTCAAAGTAAAATGACAATTTAGGTACAGTTTTGGAAAAAACGTTGCGCTAAAGTTTTTGTTCGTTCGTCCATACGATGACTAGGGGTATCAGAACCCAACTGTCACTTTCTCTAATTGCATGTACATGTACATGTATTTATGTATGGACCAGCGACTGGGAAAGGGAAGTTTTTGACATTCGCAGCCAGCATAGCCTCAGACTAACCTGCATATTCATGCAGTCTGACCAGGACTGTTGCCGTTGAGTCACTCAGCCATGTTTACTGCTGGGAGTAAAATGATTCGACCTGATACAGTGGGTGGTTGGTCGGGCGAACTCGATGGCGTAAATTAACGGCGTGGTTCCTCCTTATAGGAATCACAATTTCCCTGGTTTGGCCCTCAGGTACGTTTTTATCTTTGGCTCTTTTGTTACCTGGAAGTTGAATTGAGTTATTGCCCATTATAAAAGTAGTAAGATTATTACTGATCATGCTGCTTTTGGGAGGGGGCCAATTAATCCTGGTGTGGCGAGGACCTGGCATCAGATCAGGATTATTCTGATTTCAGGGCTGAATATGTATTTTTTTTATTGTAAATATTCAGTTCTGATTTTGGGATTTTCCCCCCATTTGTACATGTACTTGAACATGTACATGTACTTGTACAGGTAATATATGGGATTTAGTACTAAACCCATTGACCTGGCCTTTAATTACCTTAGCTGTTGATAGGCCGTTATAACCCCAACAAACAAACAAACATCGACCTGATACAAGGGTGGATCTCAGGTGAAAGACTTGGACCCCGAGACATAAACCAAATGCCCATTAAAAAATCCCATTACCCCGCCCACTTGGTCTCGTAATGTACTGTACTATATAGCACAGTACAGTATGAGACCAAGAGGGTGGGGTATTGGGATTTTTTTTAATGGGACTTTTTTTGTGTGTGACAGGTACGATTCTTCCACCTGTGGGGCGGAGGTGTACAGAATTATTACGATCTATTCTATTCAAAATATCATATGTCCATTGCTCTAACCAGAAGCCGATATATGTGGTTGTGACTGGAGAAATGAGACTGGGTTTTGTGACCAGTGAAGATCCAGATCAAATAGCACACTCCTGTAGCCTGATCACGATCTATAATGTAGAAGTGTGATTGGTGTTTTCAATGATGAATGGCAAACAGTGCAGTTCCTGATCAGACTGACAATGCACGCGTGGGCTGGATCTATAATAGTCGCAAAACCCATAAGCCCCCTTTCTCCAGGCACAGGGACAGTCACATATCGATGGTCTAGTAACATGAGGTCGTAAGTGCTATGCTTTAGCATAGCACTTACGACCTTATGTTACTAGACCATCGATATGTTGATGTGAATCGCAGTGCTACCGAATATTCTACCCTGCTGGTATGAATATTAGGCAAATACCGGGCATTATTAATATTTATTTAGGGGTGGGAGTTGATATGTATTGTATTCGATGACACTGGTACGTGCTATTCTTACATAAATGTTTGACAAAATGGAAAAAGAGATAATTTATGGTGCTGTTTGCATGTACAAAAGTCGCTTAATGCACGTGGTCGCTTGTGCAAGTTTGACTGTATGTGTACATTAATTTCTATTTTTGTATGACTTAAGAATTAACATACTAAGTCTTGATATGAACAGATCCAGGGGCCTGTTTCACTAAACTTAGTACAACTAAAATGTATGTATGGTATGTGTAAAATTATGATAGTCTGTAAATTTCACATTAACAATATTTTCTTGTAAACAATTATTGAATTATGCAGCCTATGCTCAATAAATATAAATCCAGCAATGTAAATTTCCAAACGGTTCGAAATTTGCACTTACAAACATTTTAGTCGTACAAAGTTTAGTGAAACGGGGGCCCCAGGTCAGTAGATGAACCAGTGAAATAACTTGATGTATAGACCATATAAAGTGGTCACCGACCTTTGAAAGTCATATGTAACTTTTCTTAGAACAACTTCTGTTGCATTGTTGTCTTTTATGTCTCCAGTAAGCATATTTTATGACTGACTGCACTGTTAAAGCATTTTGTCTCACCCACAACAGGGATTCCGCTAGGAAAATAAAAATCGCCACTTGAAAAAAAAGAAAAAAGGAATAACCAATAGGATAACAATAAACAATTGCCGATAAAAAATTACAATTACATTTTTTATTTTTTTCGAAAATTGTATTTTTTTATCACCAATTTTTTTTTTTGATCGCCAATTTGAAAGTGGCGATCGCCAGCGGAATCCCTGCCACAATAATGGAAAGTGAGACATAGTGGTCACAAATCTAGCGACATCGTCGTCCGCAAATTTGGACGTAAATTTTGGACGATCTCTTGATCCGTTAGTCTGGATCATTACCAAACATCATCAATAGCTTCCTCACCTAGATGGCTATCTACCCAGTGTCATTTGTGTGACCTTGACCTTTAAATCAATAACTTTTCACTTCCCTACCTTGTGACATTGACCTTCATTTTTTTGTGTCACAGGTCCGAGACTTCCACCTGTGTTTCATATCCTGACTGATCAGGAAATCCTTGTTATTTTAATTGTTCTATTTATAGCAAATTATTCCGTAACTAAATTCCTACTGAAGTACTTAGTAACCGTTTAAAAGGGGGGGGGGGAGGGGTGGGGAAATGAAGTTTGTCGTCTGTTGTTTTTTTATTTTGATGTTTTTCATTTTGAAACTTGTATTTTTCAACAAAAGTCATGTTTTGGCAGCACATAAGAATTTTCTCTATTGGAGACAATTCTCATGTGCTCTGAAATCATGTTTTAATTGAGAAAACATAGTCGACAACAAAATTTAATTCAGCTATGTCATTTAACTATAATATATGTGGTACACAGGTTTATCAGAACAAACATAGCTGATGTGATGTGCCCTCTATGGAACATGTTATCACCCATTAGCCCTCACAATGCTGAATTAAATTTTGTTGTCTGCTGTTTGTTTTTTATTTTCCATTTTTGTCATCAAAAACATTCTTTGACCGCACATTAGAATCATTTCCAATGGAAATGATTCTAAAGTGTTGTCAAAAAATGTTTTCATTGAGACAGAAAGCAACTTACATGTACAAAACAACAGCAGACGACAATTTATGTTTTCCGCTTTCTAAGGGTTAACTACTGGTGTTGTTGACCTGTATGTTATATTTGAATTCATTTACACATACATATCCAAGTGATAATGGTTTTAATGTATCTTTTCCAGTATAGTGTGATACTTGAGTTCATAGATATTTGACATACTTGTCTAACAGTTGACTACTGTCTGTTTCACGAAAGCTGCCCAAATTTTACAGCTATATAAACCATTCAAAAACAAGATTTCTTTTGATAATATTAAATTAAAGGAAAAATTAAGAATGAGCCTTTTTTTTATTTCGTGAAATTTGGTCAAATATTGATTTTATTGCGAAAAAACAATTTCCTCATGTTAAATCCCCATAGACATCTTCTGTCTATGGGGATTTTAACATGGGGAAATTTTTTTGAATTTTAGAAATACTGAACCGATTTTTAAAATTTAACTTTTGTTTTCTTAGTTAGATCATATCCAAGCTATCTAGTCAGGTTTCGGAGTCAATTTCCAATTTTTTTCATTTTTTGACTCCTCCCACACTTCCTTACCACTTTTTCCCCCATGTTAAATTCCCATAGACAAATAAATTTTTCGTAATAAAATCAATATTTGACCGAATTTCACGAAATAAAAAGAAGGCTCATTCTTCAATTTTCCTTTAATTTAATATTATCGAAAATAATATTGTTTTTGAATTGTCTATATAGCCGTAAAATATGGGCAGCTTTCGTGAAACGGACTATAACTCGTATGAACCGTCTCGTTTTTCGCACACTGATTTCGTGTCCGGAGCATAACTCGAATACCCTTTGGCATACTTTCATGAATTGTTACATGTTCATAGACCACATCCCAAAATTGTCAAGTTATCTCTATTTGTGGGTGGTTGGTCAGGAGCATGCGAAGCATAATTTAACGATCGGGGTTCATCCTTACCGGAATGCCGATTTGCATGGTTTGGCCCTCATGTACATTTTCAATCTCCTGATACTTCAGAGCTAAATCCTGTTATTCTGCATTAACAATGTAATAAGATTAGTGCTGATCATATTACTTTTGGGGTTGGGGCTAAGTGACTGGTGTGGAATGAACCTGGCACCAGGTCAGGATTTTCTAATTTCAGGGCTGAATATATATTTGTCTGTAATATTGAGTTCTAATTTTGGAAATTTCCCTCATTATGGACTGGTAAAATACGGGATAGTCCAACCTGTTGGCCCAGCCTTAAATCACCTTAGCTGTTGATAGGATGTTAAACAACAATAATCAATCAATAAATTATCTCCATTTTTTTTTTTGGCTCACTGATTTCGTGTCCGGAGCATAACTCAAATATCCTTTTTGAATGAAACGACACATGCATACACCACGACCTTAGGGTGTGTTGAGGGTAAGACTGACAACTCTTGTCTCACTAATGTTTTCCTTTGTTTTGTGGAGATACGTGTTCTTGTGTAGACAAACATCCATCTTTAAGTTTGTCTACAGCAACATGAGCTGATGACACCATCATTAATATCAACATATCAAGAATAGAGCCTTTTTACGAGACACACCATATGATTTTGTGCCTAAGAACATGTGCACTGTGATGAAATACATTGACAGAAACTGTGATATTTCTGTAAATGACATCGAAAGATGACAATATTTTCATTTGTAAATTTCGCCAAATTTTTACGTTATTTATGGAAAATATCATAAATTTTGTAAATATTTTTCATGAGATATCACACTATTTCTTAGGTACATTATCACATGACATGTTTAATATGTGTACAGCATAAAGTGTGAAATAGATAGGAACTTGAAAGTGTACAGTCTATTTTCTATACTTCTATATAAGTAAAATGTTAGTGTGTTTCTGTGTGGATGGATCTATTCGGATTTTTCATTTTTTTCCAGTTTTATTTTTCAGTCTAAATGGTTAACCCTTTCAACACCACAGACCTATAGAGACAATGTTTGCAAACAGTGCAGATCCAGATGAGCCGGCTCGTAACGAGCCGTCTCATCAGGATCTCCACTGTTTGTTAATAATAATTTTAGACGTCGTACAGATTACCCTTTTAGAAGAATGGGATAATTTGAATGAACAAAATTAATGAAATAGCGTGAAACATTGGCATGGAACATCCTATTAAGTTACTTGGTGTTGAAAGGGTTAATGCTTACATGACAGAGTATATGGTATGTGTCTGTAACTGGAGTAGTTGTACCTACTGTCTGTTTCACGAAAGCTGCCCAAATATTATGGCTATATAAACAATTCAAAAACAATATTTTTTTCGATAATATTAAATTAAAGGAAAATTTAAGAATGAGCCTTTTTTAATTTGTAGAATTTGGTCAAATATTGATTTTATTGCAAAAAAACAATTTCCCCATGGGGAAATTTTTAGAAGATATTGGACCGATTTTCAAAATTTAACTTGTTTTCTTAGTTAGGTACATCATTTCCAAGCTATCTAGCCAGGTTTCGGAGTCAATTTACAAAATTGTTTGTTTTCTAACTCCTCCCACAGCTCCTGCACCTCCTTTTCCCCCATGTTAAATTCCCATAGACAAATCCATTTTTCGTAATAAAAACAATTTTGACCAAATTTCACGAAATAAAAGAAGGCTCATTCTTAAATTTTGATAAAATTTAATATTATCGAAAAAAAATACTGTTTATGCATTGTTTATATGGCTGTAACATTTGGGCAGCTTTCATGAAACAGACAGTAGTGTAGCTTTTACAGCCTATTTCATCAAAATTGCAAAGTATACTTTTCAAATTAAGGATAAATTTATTATACTGAATTTATTACATTATCACAGCCTTTTTGGCTGTGATAATGTAATAAATTCAGTATAATAATTTTGCATACGTTTAATCATCAAACATATGCAGTCGTTAGTTCTACATGAAATAATGCATTTCAGGAAAAATGAATGATGACTCCTTCATAGTATTATACTTTGCAATTTTGATGAAATCGGCTATAGATCAATAAGATCATGTAGCCAAATATGGATGTTCATGTGCCATGTTTGTTAGAAGCCAGTAGCCGAATTCATCAACATTGCAAAGTATACTTTTCTAGCAAATTATACTTTGAGGGAGAAATTTTCAATTTTAGGATAAATTTATTAATTTTTAAGTCTGCATACTTTTAATCATCAAATATGTGCAGTTGTTAGTTCTATATGAAATAATGCATTTTGGGAAAAATAAATTATTTCTCCCTCAAAGTATACTTTGCTAGAAAAGTATACTTTGCAATGTTGGTGAAATAGGCTACAGGGATTAAGCCATTCATTTGGGGGAAGGGGCCCTTTTCAATAATTTTGGGAAAATTCACACTAAATTTGGGAATTTTCATCTCAAATGTTTCTGTTAAGCCAATTCATGTCAAGGCTAAACTGGACATGTCATTCAAGTTGAAAAACGTCTTCTCCTCGGTAACCATTGGGTCTATAGTCACCAAACTTCATGGTCATGGTCCTTAGGTAGGGGGATTACAAAATTGTTAAAATGACGTCATTGCGTAATCCAAGATGGCCGCCGTCTAAAAATAGCACAAATTCTTAAAAAATCTTCTTCTCAAGAACGCCCCGTGCAGGCACCGGGGCGGGATCAACTGATCCTGAGAATAGTGCTGCAGTAGCCATTGCTCGTCGTAAAAGGCGACTAAACTGGCTTAACGATTGGGTTCATACTTTCCGGAACCCACTATACCGGATTTGGCCCTCATGTACATTTTTGGCTTTCTTGTATGTGAGAGTTGAGTCGGGCTATGCCCCATATATAAAAGTAAGATTAGCGCTAATCCTATTACTTTTAAGGGGATGGGATAAATGATGCTGGTGTGGCGAGGGCCTGGCACCAGATCAGGTTGTTCTAATTTCAGGACTGAATATATATTTTGATTGTAAATATTGAGTTCTGAAGTTGGGATTTACCCCCTCGGACAGGTGGAAACGGGACTCGACCCCGTTGACCCGTCTGCGTGTAGACTCCCTGAGGCTTGTACCTCTATGTCAGAAAAGCGGACGTTAAACCCTATTCACTCACTCACTCTTCTCAAGAACCGCCAACCGGATTTCGACAAAACTTGGTAGGAATGATCGATGTACATTGCTCTTTCAAAGTTGTTAAAATGGTGACCCCGGGGTCAAAAATGGGCGTAGCCCGTGGGGTCAAATTAGGGTCAAATTTTATTTTTGACTGAATATGGTCATGTCATATATCAAATTGAAGGTATCAATGAGGCGATGACTCTGGAGCATTTTTTGTCGAAATCGGATTGTTATGTCATCCAAGATGGCCGCCGAAAGGTCAAAAGGTCGTTCTTTTTTATTAGAGATTTCAAAATTCTTCTTCACATGAACCGCTTGGCCCATGGTAGCCAAACTTAAAAGTTATGGTCCATGGGTGAAGCCTTTTCAGATTTGTTAAAATGGAGGTCATCGCTAATCCAAGATGGCCGCCGTCTAAAAATGGCATAAATTCTTAAAAAATCTTCTTCTCATGAACCGCTAGCCGGATTTGTCCTGCCCTGCCAAGCCCAGGGTCAAGGTCACATACTTGGTGCTTCAAAAACTTTAAAGCTCGGGTAAATATCTTATAATTTCTGTTCCCTTTCACGGATCAGCTTCATACTTCATATACACATTGCTCTAATGGTCCTCTACTGCCCTGTGCCAAATCCACGTTCGTCCTGCCCCTGCCAAGCCCAGGGTCAAGGTCACATACTTGGTGCTTCAAAAAATTTAACACTCAGGTAACAAATAAATTTTACTTGGAATTTCGCCTCATTTATTATCAAAGCGATATGTGGGGCATCCATGTTCTATGAACACATTTTCTAGTTTTACTGTACTTTTCAGAGTTTGGGAAGAAAAAATGCCCCTAGCATTGGTAAATGAATCCCCGGAAGCATGCCATGTTTCACTGATGTAATGCCAATATTTCAGGCCTTGATCAGTTTGCCATAACCCTTTCACCCATATGTAACTAGAATGGATTTTGATATGTAAATTTTGCAACCAATCCGTCACAAAATGATTTTCAGACTAGTCCATTTATGAAAAAGGGGTGTTTTTGTTCTCAAAATTACTTGCAAAAAGTGCAGATCCTGTGAGACAGCTCATTTGGATCTGCATTGTTTGCAAACACCGCTACAGCGGGCTTTCACTCGCCGGTGATCACCTTGTTTATTGTTTACATGTACTTATAACCTGCTGTATGTTGCACATATTTATGGCCCAGAATGTGATAAAACCAGTACTCATGATTATTAACTCTTTGCATGCTGGGAAATTTGTGGGCTATAAATAGTTCAAAATTAGCGGACAAAAATCATATTTTCTTGTATTTCTCCCCGTAAATATCATTAATATGTCTTGGAATTTCTTTAGAATTGAGTCCTCAGGACTAAATTCTAATGAAATTTCAAGACATATTTACAGAGAGAAATAAAACATATACTGGTACACACTAAATTCGTTTGGCGGATATTTTCACCGCTAGCATGCAAAGAGTTAAATGTTTTGAGGACATTTTCAAAATGTGTGCTTGGAATCTGGCAGTTTGATTATCTGAGATTGAGCACGGCTCTGCCTCGACCAGTCAACTTTGTGATTTCTGAATTACTGTCTGTTTCACGAAACCTGCCCAAATTTTACGGCTATGTAAACAATGCAAAAACAATATTTATTTTGATAATATTAAATTTTATCAAAATTTAAGATTGAGCCTTTTTATTTCGTGAAATTTTGTCAAATATTTTATTGTGAAAAAATAAATGATTACTCCCTCAAAGTATGCTTTGCTAGATGAGTATACTTTGCAATTTTGATGAAATCGGCTACTGGTCTAGGCTTCTTTCATTTTGACAAGTGTACAGCCTGATTTAGTTTTGATCAGAGTATTCCTCTCTAGATTGTGATTGTGGACAGTGCAGATCCAGAGCAGCCTGCTCTGGATCTGTACTGTTCACAGAACTAAAATTGGTTTGATCAGATGTTGGGCCAAATATTTATAGAACTTTTGTCTCAGCCTAGAATCACTGGGATTGTTGTGGTTACTTATTAATATTCAATATTGTGTTCATATTTTTCTATATATATGATGTGGTTACATCACAATGAATTATATTTGCATTATGTACATGTCTATATTAATACTGATAAAGTAATCTGCTTCATGTGACATGGTTTTTCAGAGCCGTAGCCAGAGGTAAAAATCTACCGAGGCAAATCTAATGAAACGTGTATCCAGTGGGAGTGCCGGGGGAGGGGGGTCTTTCCCCAAGATTTTACTAAAAAAAAAAATTCGGCAAAATTTCTACCGAGGCTGGTTCGCCTCAACGTGCCTACAGACCTGCTATTATCATCAGACTGAAATATTTTATCTACGGTAAAAACACTAACTATTCGGACACCATTTATTCTGGTTCGTAAGTGCAAAATTATGATAGTAAATTTCATGTTAATATATGATTTCTCGCAGCAAGGAATATGTATGATTAGTATGCTGTACTTGTTTATCGCAATGAAATGTATTTGGATACACGTTGATTTGGGAGATCCCTATATTATAGAGGTTTGTGTGGGTGGCAGGTTGGAGCACGCAATGGGTAATTTAACGATCGGGGTTCATCCTTACCGGAATCCCGACTGGAGACCTGGTTTTGCCCTCACATACGTCTTTGGCATTTTGTATGTGACAGTTGAATCTGGTTATACCCCTTATGTGAGTATTACGATATTCGTAATCCTATTTTAGGGGAAGGGGCCAAGTGACTTGATGTGGTATGGACCTGGCACCAGGTCAGGTTATTCTAATTTCAGGGCTGAATATATTTGTTCTCGATGTAAATATTCCGTTCTGATTTTGGGATTTTCCCCCCAATGCAGCAGGTTAAAATGGGATCGAACCCGTTTGTCCGGCCTTACATGACCTTAGCTGTTGATAGGCCGTTAAACACTAATAAACAAATAAAATAATAGAGGTTTGCCAAAATAACTTGTGTCAGAATATTTAGGGTATTACGGTTTTAGAATGCAATATAAATGAGTCGGGGGAGGATGGGAAGGTATCGTATCTGAACGATTAATCTCGTCCAGTATTCCCGCGACTTTTCCAAGCTTATATCCCCGATAAATTCAACAAAAAGGCCATTCATTCCTTCTAATTCCAGCATTTGAAATAAATTCATCAAGAAAATGTGTTTATTTTCCGTTTTTTTAAGAATTATTTTAACTGCACCTCACGGTTACGGAAAGTAGTTTGGCGTGGGCGTTTACTGGGATATAAATTTTGGACAGAGACTTGCTACAGGCCAATCAAATGTTAGGGAATTGTATAAATATTTTTGTGCTGGAATTATATCTTAACGGTGAATCTATCTAGTATTCACACCTTAGGCCATGTGATCCGGTGTAGTAAGGATGCCTGGCACCTGATCAGTAGTCTATTTCACCAACATTGCAAAGTACAGGTCATTCTCGTTATCTCGAAGTTGAATGGAATGATGAAAATATATCGACATATCCACATTTTGGCGGCGGCGGTGTCTTTGGTTTCTTTAGACGTGCCAGATAATCGCGCTGATTCTGACTTGGTGGCGCCGGACGCTTCAAGTAATTTTCACATCAACATATCAGAATACAAATGTGAAGGAAACATACTATCGGGACTCGATTTCCACTTCGACTAAACCGATATATCGACATATCCGATATCGAGTTATCAGGAGTAAAATATATGATTTATATAGGGAATTCTGCCCGGACCTCGGACGTATATCGAGATAAGCAGGTATATCGAGATAAACAATATCGAGATAACGAGATTCAGCTGTACTTTGAATATACTTTGAGGAAGAAATTTTCAATTTTAGGATAAATTTATTATTTTTTATTATACTGAATTTCAGTATAATAATTCTGCAATCTTTTAATCATCACATATATGCAGTCATTAGTTCTATATGACATAAATGCATTTCGGGAAAAATAAATGATTACTCCCTCAAAGTATACTTTACTAGAAAAGTATACTTTTCAATGTTGGTGAAATAGGCTACAGAACACGGTGCTGAAGGTTTTTATTGTAATTTCAATGCTGACTGTACAGTGATACTCCCTCCCATTCAGACGCAGTCTCATCTGTATATGACTTTTGAATGAACTTCAACCACACCAACCAATCAACCAACCAATCAACCAATCAATCAACCAATCAGCCAATCAGTTGATCAGTCAATCAACATATCAGCCAGTAAAAAATGGCCATCTGTTACTATGGTACATGTATATCAACAACCATCTATTACCGATGGTATACACATCAGCTTTCTAGTAACCTGAGGGCTCCAGATAAGGAATTAGTTATTGAGTATTTTTACTCCATCATTTCTGAAGCAATTGGGTATTTCAAAATTTTAACTGGGTAAAATTAAATCACACAACTGTTTACACATCAACAGACAGCAATTATTGAATAGTTTGTTTCGAAATGAAAACATATCTTGGCATTTCATTAGAATTGTCTCCTTGGAGACGATTCTAATGAAATACCAAGATGTGTTTTCATGGAAAAATAAGAAAAATATTCTATATTGGTGGTCTGTTTATTGTTTTCTGCAGCACTGCTTTTTGATACTCACTACTTCTGATTTCAATTGGGTTTTTGGCAATTTTAATTGGGTATTTACGCAAATACGCAGTTTAGCTGGAACTGTGAACCTTACAGTGCTGAATTAAATTATGTCGTTGGCTGATTATATGTTTTCCACATTTTTATCAGTTTGGCAGAACATAGTTTGGCAGAACTTTTGATTCTAAAGTGCAGCCAAACTGGGTTTTATTGAGAAAAAAAGACAAAATATTAAACAACAGCAATTAACATTTCCCACATTCTATGGGTTAACATATGGCCTATTACATACCGGTATAAACAATTTACACTTGAATCAGTTTCACTGCACATGTGTGTCTGCACTTGCCAAAACTTAGTTTATCAAGATTTGTTTACCAGTGTTATTAAAGGTGCATGCGCACTCAGTAGGCACAAACTGTTCTTTATATCAGAGACATCATCTGAGACATTTTCTGCAAAATAAACATCCATTCACCATTAACCCATGTATTGATTGGCATTATTACAGATTTTATATCCGACGTAAATTTCCACACTGACATCAGGGGCGATAACTGTGTTTCATTAAAATGTTAACGGACATTACTATTTACTCTCTGTGTTTATTATTTGGTGTGCAATTATCATACTTTATAATCTGTTGATAATATTATTTTTTCAGGAGACGCATTTAATTAGTATCAATAATTAAAGGCACCAGGTCAGGTTATTCTAATTTCAAGGCTGAATATATTTTTTCTCAATGTAAATATTCCTTTCTGATTTTGGGATTTTCGCCCCAATGCAGTAGGTTAAAACGGGATCGAACCCGTTTGCCCGGCCTTACATGACCTTAGCTGTTGATAGGCTGTTAAACACTAATACACAAACTAACAATAATTAAAAAACATAATGCCTAATTTACATATGAAAATAGCTAGTATAAATAATCAAAAAAATGCATGCCTCATTTGCATAAGAAAATAGCCGGATACCGCCGCGCGTCACTATCAGTAAAATAAATATTATTAATGATTATATCTATATAGTTGGCACTCGTAATTTTTAGAACTGGTGGAATAGTGACACAAGTAAACACTTGTTTAATTCTATTAAGAATATGTTCTGCCTACTGAGTGGGCATATACCTTTAAGATCCTGGGGCCCGTTTCACTAAACTTTGTACGATAAAAATGTTTGTACAAAGATTTTTATAATTTTGCTTAGTACATGAATGTGGCTGACTAACGCTATCATTTGAACCTGAACAAGTTCATCAAATATTTCTCAACATTGGCTTCTAAATAGAGAATACTAATATAATATAATTCTGATATCAAGTTTATCAGACTCGGCTTGGAAATGGGATTCCTACGCATTTCCTGGCCTAGCCTAATAAACTTGATATCAGAAAACAGGAGCCTGGTATTCTATTTATCAGGTAACGTTTTATGCTGGTCGTATATAATCAGTCCTGTTTGGTGTGGCATGCTTCTATGCAAACAAGGGATGAGTTGTGACCTAGTGGTAGAGCACTGGACTTCAATACCGGAGGTGGTGGTGGGTGGCAGGTGGGAGCATGTGATGGGTAATTTAACGATCAAGATTCTTCCGTACCGGAATTCCGACCGTAGACCTGTAGCCGATTTCATCAACATTGCAAAGTATACTTATCTAGCAAAGTATACTTTGAGGGAGTAAGCATTTATTTTTCCCGAAATGCATTATTTCATATAGAACTAACCACTGCATATATTTGATAATTAAAAGTATGCAGAATTATTATACTGAATTTATTACATTATCACAGCCAAATGGCTGTGATAATGTAATAAATTCAGTATAATAAAAATTAATAAATTTATCCTAAAATTGAAAATTTCTCCCTCAAAGTATACTTTGCTAGATAAGTATACTTTGCAATGTTGATGAAATAGGCTACTGGTTTGGCCCTCATGACTTTTCGGGGAAAGGGCCAAGTGGCTTTGGTGTGGTATGGACCTATTCTAATTTCAGGGCTGAATATATATATTTTTCGATGTAACCCCACTCTAGGCCTAACGCTAGGCAAAATAATACTTTCATAGTATTTCCATCACACTGGTCATTCTGATGAGACTTGAAACTGAGGTCCCGTTCCTAAATGACCTAAGCTATTGATAACTGATTCAGCGACCGTAGTGAATGGTCATGCAAAATTTGCTCTCCTCATTAACTGGAATTTATGTGGATTAATAATGGAATAACGAAGTGAAAGTTATATCAAAATGGAGATAAAAATTAAGTGACTCTAAATATTAACTTAAATTGGAAAATATGTGAATATTAATAGTGTTTTTCAAACAAAATTTAAGTTTCCATTGTGGTTTGTAGTGGATCCCCTGCTGGGTCAACATGTGATTCTATAGTTTGGATATAACCAGATTGCTGTTGCTGAGGATTGCCTGCTGTGCTCCTGGTCAGTTTTGGAGATTCTGGAATATTCCATAGCTGCCCACATCTGGAAATTGTTAACGTTACACAACAGGCAGAAAACCTGGATGGTACCAGCACACTGCTGACCAACAGGACTGTATAGCACATCCACTGTCAACTCAGGACAAAAGGCACTTAATCATCAAAAATGGAATCAGATGCGTCCAAACAATCTACGCTGATTTTGCAGCAAGAGTTATCAGAAGTAACATGTTCATCAAAGCAGTCAACACTCTTGTTGCAAGATGCCCAACAGGATCTGTCTCAAAATGACTCTTCTCATTCTCTGGATTTTCCTCGATTTCCTCTGGGCAGGTTGAACAAACCATATGTGACAAGCTTCATGGCGTATTCTTCTCTATGGATTACAATGAAACGCAGACCAGCATTGAGTTCTTCCTAACAACCATATTTGAAACATTCCTGAACCAGTTGAGTTCGGCATTCGTAGGACAAGCAGACATCAACAAAGACAAATTTAAATTTACAACTCATGTTCAAAAAAAGAATGTCTATGTAGCCATTGACAAAACCACCAGACAGCTGAAAATCTCGGGTCCAGGGCAACGCCTGTGGAGAGATAATAACTTCAGAAGGCTCTCAATTAACTTGTACAGGACACTGATAACAGAACAAACACATGATAAAAGTGACCCCCTGCTGCAACTGACCAGCACACCAGCAGTATCGCACACTGGGCCAGACTATTCTCCCATGAATCTCCTGTACTGGCGATTCCACCTGTGGTAGATGAGGAACTTCCTGTGAGCCAGCAAATCTCCATAGTTACGGAAATGATAACAAATATCGCCACACAGATTGGATCCTTACAGACCCAAGTGACAAATCTCACCACAGAAGTTGTCAAGCTTAGGGAGCACAAGTCGGTGCAGAATATGTCCCTTCCAATCACAGCACACTACCACCAATGAACCCGTCAATAGTGGTAGTTTCACTGTCACAAGTCGAGCCAAATGAAAATATGCTCACAAACTCTGAAACAAATGACAACCAACAGCAAAATGCAAACGTGCCCACTCCCATAAAACACTGTAACAAATAACGACCCACAGCCCTCTACACTGAAAAAGACAAGCCCAAGCCCAAAACCAAAGGCCAAAACTCGAGACCCCAAGCCAGCTGAAAATGCTGCAGAGAAATCCAGACCTAATAATGAAACTAAAACGCCAAACCCGAGCCAACAGTCGACTAAAACATTAATCATTGGTGACTCAATTCTCTCTGGAATCAATCGAAAAGGACTGAATAAAAATGTGGAATGTGTCACATTGCCGGGCGCGACAGTTGATGTCACATACAGAAAAATTCAAATATATGACCTGAAACAATTCAATAATATAATTCTATATGTCGGCGGCAATGACGCTTCTCAGCATGTTGACTCTGAATTATTTGAAGAAAAATGATAAGAAGGCAGTTGAAGTACGTGAAAAGGGGCAATACATCATGTAACTTATACATCTGTAATTCATGTCCTCGTGGCGATGTTGATGTAAAAGACTTCAACGAGATAATACAACGCCAATGTGACGAACATGATGCCAAACTTATTGATACACACTCGGCCTATTTTGACAATAGTGGGCAATTAAGGAGCTATTTCTATCGACCAAGAGATAATATTCATCTTTCAAGCTCCGGAACCAAGCGACTCCTTGGAACAATAAACCAACATATCCAAATAGTGGATAACTTTGAACAATGTATACACGATTCATATAATAGAAATCGACAACGGCATACATGCCAGAATGACTGGGACCGAGTTACAAGAAACCCTGAACAGCCACTCATGTCGAGTGGGAATCGTCATAATGGACACATGGGTGGACGGACAAACATGCAGAAGAGAAGACCAGTACGGTCGACATCACAGACCAAATCAAGGGGGAGCTCGGGATAGGTGTATGAAATGTGGTCTCGACAATCATAGCACCAGTGAATGTGCTGCAATGTTTTAAATGCAAGTTGATGGGACACAAAGACGCCATCTGTTGGAATGTATAGGACATTGGCGAAGGTGCCAGTACCCCTCATAACAGTATACATGTACAAAGCTCAACAAGTTTAACCTGTTATTCTGAGGAAACATTATTTTCTTTGTTGGGACATATTTGTGATCAGTGCAATCAATTTTCATGCTATTGTGATCAAATAGAAAATAGAAATATAATGAATACTGTTTATTTAGAAGATACTTTTACCGAGCATCAGGAAAATGAAAACAATTTGTATGAATTATCAACACTGAATGATATCTCGATTTCTGTTAATGAACATGAAATTAATGTGTTTGAAAATTCTGTGCATGCATGTAGTAGTGATTCTTCCAGGAGTGCCCATGATATGTTAAATCTTCATTTAGATGCGAAAGGTTTGAAAATTGGACATATTAACATTCAAGGAATGACAAACAAAATAGACCAAGTGAGGGTAATGCTAAATGAATGCAATAATGATGTTCATGTTCTAGGTATTAGTGAATCAAAATTGAACAGTGTACACCCAGATCATTACTTCCATATAAATAACTTTCAATCATTCTATAGAAAGGACAGGATTATAACGAAAGAAAGACCAGCAGAAGGTGGGGGTATTCTTGTATATGTTAAGGATGGAGTGAGTTGTAAGAGGAGAGGGGATTTAGAGAATGATAGGCTTGAATGTTTATGGATAGAAATTTTTCCCTAAAAATAGTAAAAGTTTTTTAGATAGAAATATGTATAGGAATCCAAACGAGTCTGTGAAATGGAATGAAGAATTTGAAAATCATATTGAGAAAATATGACAAGAACAAAAAGAATTCTACTTTCTAGGCGATTTTAACCGGGATCTGCTTAACAAACAAATAAGCAAAGGTTGGCTCGATTTTATGGAACAATTTGGTCTCACACAGGTAGTAAATACACCAACAAGAGTAACAGACCATTCTGAGACACTCATTGATCATATTTACTGTAGTGTAAAATCAAATATGAATACAGTTAACGTGCCTAAATTAGGGTTAAGTGACCACTTTCCTATATTTATAACAAGAAAATCTAATTCAGCAATACCTAAAAAAACACTCATTATAGTATAACATATAGATCTTTTAAGAATTTCAATGAAACAGATTTTATAACTGACCTTGAAACCGTTCCTTGGGATATAGTAAAAAATGTTTGATGATACAAATGATGTAATGGACGCATGGCTCAAAACTTTTCTTGGATATTGTGAACACCCATCTACCAATTGAAGCAACACCGAGTTAAACGTAAGCAACAGCCAAAGTGGCTAACACCAGACATAATGGATGCAATGAAAATGAGAGACAGATTTAAATCACTCAATAATGACACACAATACAAATTACATCGCAATAAAGTAACTGAATTGATTAAAAAGTCGAAAAAAAAGAGCACAATATACTGCCATTCTAAATGAAAATAATAATAAAAAACCTGCAAGTGTTTGGAAGCTATTTAAAGAAGTAGGAGCTAGCAAAAGAAATTCACCTGCCACAGTATTTTCTCTAAATGTTGATGATAAAAATATTGAAAGCCCGGTCGAAATTGCAAATGAATTTAACAAGTTCTTTGTAACAATTGCATCAAAAATAAAAGAACCCACCAAACTTTCCAATTTCAAAAAGCTCAGTTCATTTTGTGATAAAAAGGTGCCTCAAGAAACCCATTTCAATATTCCAGAAATAACAAAAGTGCAGGTAGAGAAATATTTAAAAACAATTGATGTTTCAAAAGCAACAGGTTTAGATGACATTGGCCCAAGATTGTTGAAAATTTGAAAATTGCGCACCCTACATTTCTGACAGCATAACACATTTATGTAACCAAAGTATTAAAACGGGAATATTTCCAGAAAAATGGAAAGAGGGGAAGGTGACTCCATTATTTAAAACAGGTGATAAGAGTGACCCAAATAATTACAGGCCGATATCAATTCTTCCAGTGCTATCCAAACTCTTAGAAAAACATGTTCATTATTGTTTGATGGCCTTCCTAGTTACTTTCAATTTGCTACATGAAACACAGTCTGGTTTTAGGCCTAAACATTCATGTGAGACTGCACTAGCATGCATGATTGATAACTGGTTAGGTGCAATAAATAATGGGAGAATTATTGGAGCTGTCATGGTTGACTTTAAAAAAGCATACGATTTGGTTGATCATTCTCTCCTGCTCAAAAAGCTATGTCACTACAAATTCTCAAATACCACAATTAACTGGTTTTCGTCTTATTTACGCAATCGAAGTCAAAAAGGTATCGACTAATAATACAGTATCTAAAGCAGAGTTCATCACATCCGGGGTCCCTCAGGGCTCTATATTAGGGCCACTTATGTTTTTACTGTTTATAAACGATTTGCCTTATACACAAACGTAGTTAACACTGACTTTATATGCTGATGACACAACACTTTACGAAATGAGCAAATCAATACAAACGGCAAAATCAAATCTTGAAAATGCACTAGAAAAACTGTCAAAGTGGTGTACTAAAAATGGAATGGTTATTAATGCAACGAAAACAAAGGTAATGTTAGTAACTACGCACCAAAATCAAATACGTTTGGACATTAACTGTTTGAGATTAAAACTTAATGGTGAAATTTTAAATACTGTATCTAATGACAAAATCCTAGGTGTTCATATCGATAATAACCTAACCTGGTCAACTCATACCGACAAAATAGCGAAGAAAATTGCAACCAATTTATGGCTTCTTAGCACAATAAAACATTTTTTGTCGTTCGAACACCGCGTACAATTCTACAAAACATACATACAGCCACATATTGACTATTGTAGTATTATATGGGGAGGTACATCTCAGACCAATCTGACCAGATTGTACAACCTGCAAAAACGAGCCTGCAAAATAATTCTAGATTATGAGTATACTGATATAGTTAAAAGCATGGAAGAACTAAAAATATTAATTGTTTATGAACGATATTCTTAAGAAAAGCCAAATTTATGTTTAATGTTAATAGAAATAAAACACCAAGTTACATTAATGAATTGTTTCACTTAAGACCACACAATGAAAATTTACCAACATTAAGATCCACAACCTCCAAAAATTATATTACTCCAAGACCACATAAAGAAATCTTCAAACAAAGCATATCATATTCTGGCTCTATTATTTGTGGAACTGTTTACCTGCCTATTTAAAAACAATAGATACTGCCACAAAATTTCACTGCCAATGCATTCAATGGATGAAAGCAAAATGATTTGGAGAATTATGTCATTGACACTACGACTTTCCGTGTAATTTCGCATCTTATATATTAATATAATGAATGTGTGTGTATATATATAGTGTATGTCTATGTGTGTTTACCATTGGAAGATTGATGGTACATTTTGTATGTGCACAATTATTGCTATGTGATTGTATGTGATTGTAGTGTGTTGTTGTTAAGTATAGACATCAGCAGGGAAAACAGATGGACTATCACACTTTAAAGCTTTGCATGCTGAAAAATAAATGACTATAAATAGTAAAAAATCAGCAGCCGACAATTTGTTATCTTATTTTCTTATTGCTCTCTGAATACTGTGAAGATATGACATGCAATTTCATTAGAATTGCGTTGTCACAACGCAGTTCTAATGAAATTCCATGACATATTTGGCTGTTGTTTTCATCGCTAGCGTCCAAAAAGTTAAGAGCTTTCATCTCTCGATTGTATGCCAACCATTTATGTCTGTCTATGCAATTGACAGCTGCAGGTTTTGGAGAAATGTTTGAGTCCAGTGTTTAGCCATGGGTTGGTTGTACAAATGTATGTTTGCTTGTTGCGTCATGTTTTAAACTTTTCCTTTAACTCTGTACATTTTGTATATACATGTATGTAAGTCTGTGAGGGCCTCATGGAAGATTAGTTTATAACTAAATGTGTAACCCTCTTTAAATAAAGTCTATTATTATTATTATTATTATTATTATTATTATTATTGCTGGGATGTTAAACCCTTTCACTTTCAGTTGGTGGTTGGTCGGGCGAACGTGACGGCGTAAATTAGCGGTCAGGATTCCTCCTTATAGGAATCACGATTTGCCTGGTTTGGCACTCCGGTACATTTTTATCTTTGGCTCTTTGGTTACCTGGGAGTTTAATTGGGTTATTGCCCATTATAAAAGTAGTAAGATTATTACTGATCCTACTGCTTTTGGGAGGCGGCCAAGTGATTCTGGTGTGCCGAGGACCTGGCATCAGATCAGGATTATTCTGATTTCAGGGCTGAATATATAGTTTTTTGTCGAGCCCGCTTGCGGAAAGCGAGACATAGGGATAACAATGATGTCCGGGTGTCTACGTGCCGGCCGTCCGTCCGAAATGTGTTAAATTTTTTAAGTACCTTATATCTCTCCAGTCCTAAGTCACATTGACTTGAAACTTCATATGCTTATTAGTCATCATCCATATATTCATGCTGTATTGCATTCATGTGGCCCCTGTGCCCCAAGGTCAAGGTCAAATGACTTAGAAGTTTGTGTTAAATTTTTGTCAAAATTTGCGTTAACGTTTTCAGATACGCACTATCTCTGTAACCGTAAGTCAGATTTGCTTGAAACTTCATATGCTTATTGGTCATCATCCATACATTCCTTTTGTGTCCCACTCATGTGACCCCAAGGTCAAGGTCAAATGACTTAGAAGTTTGCATATTATAAAATCTGCGTTAAAGTTTTTACATATTACTTATATCTCCACAATCGTTACTCCAATTTACTTTAAACTTCCAATACTTCCTTTTCATCATCCATATTTTAATTCTATAGCCTGCCCATGTGGTCCACATGCCCAAGGTCAAGGTCAAATGACTTTGAAATTTGTGTTAAAGTTTTTACATACCTTATATCTCCACAACACTTACTCCGATTCACTTCAAATAATTCTTTATCATCCATATTTTCATTCTAAGCTTTTACATACCTTTCACCTCCACAGCCCTTAATTCAAACTTCAAATAAATACACTCTGAGACCATCAATGCCTCGGCGGGCTCAAAATGCGGCCCGCGGCCATCTGGTTTATTGTAAATATTCAGTTCTGATTTTGGGATTCCCCCCCCCCCCATTTGTACATGCACTTGGACATGGACCCTACTTGATTGAGTGAACATAATTATATTATACAAGTACATGGACCCTACTTGATTGCGGGAACGTCAATATCGGTGGTAAAATAGTCAAACACAAAAGAACACTGGTAGCCTACTAGTAGTTTATTGAGTACATTTTGTAAACATATTTCATGAAATTACGCTGAATTAGATATCTGAAGGTACAAAATCACATGGCATGTCTCAATTATAACCTTAGCTTTTGCTGGGATATTAACCCTTACTATGCTGAATTAAATGTTGTCGTCTGCTGGAAATGTTTTATTTTCAATATTTCTCGACAAAAACCTGGTTTTGACAGCACATGAGAATCGTTTTTTGTTAAGAATTAAAGCAAAAATGAAAAACAGCAGACGGCAATTTTCGTCAACAGCGTAGGAAGGGTTAAACCCTTTCACTTTCCCAATTTCATGTACCGTAAAGATTCTAATAGACGCCCATGCTCTAATAGACGCCCCCCCCCCCCACTTTTTACATTGAAAATGACACATTTTTTGGCCGATTTTCACGAAATTAGTGCCTCTAATAAACGCCCAGTACCGACTTGAAACAAAATCGGAGCTAATTGTCCAACTAGATTTTTTTTCTTTCCATTATTTCGAAAACAACTTCCTTTAAAATCGGGGAAAAAAAACATAATTGCTACTTTCACTTTCAAAAGCGGAAGCGAAATGTTTTTGTGACTGGAAAACTGGGGCTTATGGAATTTGTGACCAGTCTGGCCACTCATCTACTAGCACACACCTGTAGACTAATATGGGTATACCCTGTTATAAACATACCAGTGTTTCACTACTGACTGAATGACCAACACTACAGACCCTGATCAAACTGCATGGAGTGTAGGCTGTTCTGGGTCTACACTGGTCTCTGATACTATTCATGTACCCCCTTTCCATGCTCTACATGCACTTGTCTTTAACCCTTACAATGCTGAATTAAATTTTGTCATCTGCTGTTTGTTTTTTATTTTCCATTTTTCTCATCAACAACATGGTTTGACAGCACTTTAGAATCATTTCCAATGGAAATGATTCTAAAATGCTGTCAAACCATGTTTTATTGACATAAAAGATAAAATATGAAACAACAGCAGACGACACTTTTCGTTTCCTGCATTCTAAGGGTTAAAGAAGTAATAGTTGGTCCCGGTGTCATATGATATTTTCACCCGCCTATTTTTTCACCCACGGGTGAAAAAAATGCCATGAGATTCTCACCCCCCTATGAGATTTTCACCCGCCCCAATATTTTTGTCAAATGTTGTTGTTGCTGTGTTGCTTCTATCTTATGGTATGTGAGAGTCATATGACTATTTTATATATGGTGGTGACAAAATTGAAAGAGTTGCAGGGGGGGGGGTGAAAATTTTCCCCCCAACACCCCCCCCCCCCCCCCCCCCCCCCCCCCCCCCCCCTTGCAACTCTTTCAATTTTGTCACCACCATATATAAAGGTCATATGACTCTCACAAACCATAAGATAGAAGCAAACACAGCAACAACAACATTTGACAAAAATATTGGAGGGCGGGTGAAAATCTCATAGGGGGGGTGAAAATCTCATGGCATTTTTTTCACCCACGGGTGAAAATATCGCGCGGGTGAAAATCTCATGTGACACCGGGCACCAAGTTTGCCCCATTTGATGCTAACAAATCTCATACTGTGGTCCTGTCTCTATATGACCTTAGCTGTTGCTGGGACGTTAAACCCATTCACTTTCACTTTTTCCCCATAAACACAAAACAACACTTATGCCTACTAGTACGAGTTTCAAAATGTATTTTATATATTTACACCAAATTGCAACATTGTCCGACTATATATTATTTTTGTTTTATTTCCCATGGACAAGCCCGCCTTCTGAAATACACCAGAAATTGAGAATGCAGGAAATGCAATGTAGATTGCAACATTTTTCGGAGGTGGAGGGGGGGGGGGGTGCATAACCCAGGTCCCCCCTAGCAGGCTTCCTCACTATGCTCAATCGACGAACGAGCATTGCTTGTTCGCCGGACCAATGTTATGATGCTTCGGACGCCCCTACAGTACAACAATTACAATACTTGTATATAAGATACTTTCCTCTAATATGGCACCAGCTCTGGAGTTTCCTCCCTTATCGCATCTCCGTCTAAAATGTCATGTCTAAAATTAGATCCATTTTTAAAATGTAGTCCTTCTTGTCTAAACTGAACACACAGAAACCTCATTTTGATGTGTGTCCCTGTAATTTATTGCTAATGTTAAAGTCTGTTCATGATTGCAAAACGCTTGGATTGATTTTTTTGTAATAGCCTAACGATTAATGGAAAAATCCATATGTGACTTGAGAAATGGGGCATATGATTTATGTGACTAGTGTAGATCCAGATCAGCCTGTGCACAGTCTGATCAGGATCTGCACTGTTCGCCATTCCATCAATGAAACACCAGTCGTGCTTCTAACGAGCAATATACTTCATTATCAGGCTACAGGAGGGAGTGTGATATTTGCTCAGGAGCTACACTGGTCAAATATCCCATAAGCCCCATATGTCCAGTCACAGCCACATATACATAAGTTAGGCCATGCCATTGTTTTTCTCTGTTAAGCGTCCACCTAGATAGCCAAAACCTACTTACGTATCCGGTAAAAACAAACAAGGCTTTGAAAAAAAACAAATGTAAATTTATGTTAAAAACGTCCTCAACCCTTTGCGGTGTGCAAAGGGTTGATGAAGTTTTTAACATAAATTTAAATTTCCGCTAAATAATACAGGCCCGTAGCCAGACCTGTTTGAAGGGGGGGTCGTTTCAAAGGCCCAAGGTGCCTGAGGTATCTAGGGGGTCTAAAAAGTGGACCTCGAGGCTAAAAAAGTGCACTTCGAGGCTGGGCGGGGGGGTCGTCCGACCGCTCCGACCCCCCCTGGCTACGGGCCTGTAATAAGAAAACACTCTTATTAAACTTGTTAAGTGTAAATTCATGAACAGATTTAAAACTTAGACAAGTCCCAAATCAATTTTCATATTACTTCACCAGTAAATAGTGTAAAATAGCATACACAGTTTGTTTGTTTTTTCATAGCACCACTCTTAAAACCTACCCACATGCGGATGCTTAACAGCGGAAGAACTTGCTATGGCCTTACTTAAGAGTTGAAATGGTTAACCCTTCCTACGCTGTTGACGGAAATTGCCGTCTGCTGTTTTTCATGTTTGCCTTAATTCTTAACAAAAAACCTGTTTTGACAGCACATGAGAATCGTCTCCACTGGAGACGATTCTCATGTGCTGCCAAAACAGGTTTTTATCAAGAAATATTGAAAATAAATCATTTCCAGCAAACAACAAAATTTAATTCAGCATAGTAAAGGTTAAACTGTGTCGTGTATTAAATGTTGATGTCGGAGAATTGGTAGGAATTATCTACTGCTGTGAATGACAAAGCTGGTGTACATCTAGGTAGGTCCTATTGGGGTTGTTCATCGGTGTCTACGTTGGCTTTACTAGGGTTATCGGAGCACACACAGGCAATGAATTCTGAAATATAAAAATACGATATGACATACATATGTTGGGAACATGCGAAGGGTATTTTAGCGATGGGGTTCAGCCTCACCGCAATCATGATATCTCTGACTTGGCCCTCAGGTACATTTTTGGCGTTCTAGTATGTGAGATTTGAATCTGGTTATACCCAATATAAAAGTAGCATGGTTAGTACTAATATTTTTTAGGGAGTGAAGCTAAATGACGCTAGTGTGGTGATAACCTGGCACCAGATCAGGTTAATCTAATTTCAGGGCTGAATATAACAAATGTGTAAATATTCATCAGATTTAGGGATTTCCCCGCTCATTCATGGATTCACTATTCAATAATTCCAGCACAAAAATATTTATACAATTCCCTAACATTTGATTCTCTGTCCAAAATTGATATCCCAGTTAACTCCCACGCCAAACTACTTTCCATAACTGTGAGGCGCAGTTAAAATAATTCTTAAGAAAACGGAAAATAAACACATTTTCTTGATGAATTTATTTCAAATGCTGGAATTATAAGGAATGAATGGCCTTTTTGTGGGAATTTATCTTTTCCAAGTTTATACCCCGATAAATTCCACAAAAAGGCCATTCATTCCTATAGTCAATAAGGCCATGCCAGTTTCTTTCTCTGTTAAGCGTCCACCTAGATGCTCAAAACCCACCTACGTATCCGGTAAAAACAATCCAAGCCTTGGCAAAAAACAAAGGTAAATTTATGTTTGCAGTGTGCAAAGGGTTGAGGAAGTTTTTAACATGAATTTAAATTGCCGTCAGCGAACTTTAAAAAGAATTATTCAATAACATACGTTAAACTTTTTATTAAGTGCAAATTCATGTACAAATTTAAACGTCCGCAATCAGTTTTCCTATTACTTCACTCTTAACAGAGAAAGAACTTGATATGGCCTAATGTAGTCTTACTGGTGTAGGCAAATGGAATAGATTCTGATGCAACTGTGTGGTTATGGAAGATGACCAGGAACGTAACCACACAGTTGCATCATGAAAATTATTGACAAAATTAATATTTTCCGTAAATGAAGACGAAAGTTGACGAAATGTTCAGCGCAAATGCGGAATTCTAAATGTGGAATAAAATTCCGCATTTGCTCTGAAACGTTTGTTAATTTTCTGGGTCATTTATAAAAAATATCACAGTTTCTGTAAATATTTTTCATGTACAAAATCACATGGCTTGTCTTCATATGGTCTACTTTATCAGTTAGCTGCCCATATTGGGGGATATGACGAGCTTGAATTTTTATTTCTGTGGTGTAAGTGAACCTATTGCAGGGATTCCGCTGGGGAAAATAAAAAAATTGCCACTTCAAAAAAAAAAAGATTTTAATTTTTTTTTTGAAGTGGCTATTTATTTTCGAAAATTGTAATTTTTTATAGCCAATTGCGAAAGTGGCGATCCCAGCGGAATCCCTGCTATTGTTTATGTTCACCATGGTGGATGTATACTTACCGTCGTAGTTGATCCGACCATCTCCGTCTATATCCACCTCTGCTATCATCTCGTCAACTGGAGAAGATATCATGTTGGCATATATAAACCGGGGTTGGCGGCCGAACATCGTGCATGTGTATCTATAGGATGGTGTTGCTATTTTTCGTGCCGCCACATATGGCAAAACTTATATACATGTATAACGAGTGCTCAATGAACATTTAAAATACAGTCATAATGATTTTGTGGCCCAAGAATAATGTTCCCTTCATCCCAATTATAATGAAGATAACAAAAGTCTGACTCGCGAAAAAAAATTGGACAATAGTGTGTTCATCTAAAATCTGCTTCAACCCATTCCTTTTGGAATACACCTTTACGGGTATGAAATTTATTTATTTCTCAATGAAAGTATATGTTGCGACCAGTCATTTGGTGGTCGCGACATATACTTCTAATATATGATAAATATTGAGGATTTTCCGCAAACATAATGGTGTATCAACAGCATGAAAAGGGTTAATTTATTTTTTACTGGCATTGCCTTTAAATTGGGCTGCAGCAGCCTTGTTTACATGATCCGACAAAACCTAGCATGTGGTCAATGTGAGCAGCGCAGATCCAGACAAGCCAGTCTGGTACTAATCCTAAATTTAAATTCAGATTCCAACTCAACCATATCAACTTCCATGAGTATGCTGACTGATCTGGTAAAAAAAATAATAAGTGTCACTAGTTGTCTAGTTGCGAAGGTAACTCTTGCAATTTACTCCCGTACCGTCCGTAACTAGCTACGGACAGTACAGGAGTAATTGCAAGAGTTACCGTTCGCAACTAGGAGGTGGTCCTATTTTCAAGCTCTTCGAAATGCACTTTCCTGTGTTTTACAGTATTTAAACTCAGACTCCAACTCAACCATATCAACTTCCATGAGTATGCTGACTGATCTGGTAAAAAAAAACAATAAGCGTCTTCTTCTTGTGGCGGGTCACATATCCACTTACTCTCCTCCACAGTGAGGTATTCACCAAGACACTGCAGGATGGCCTGGATGTCGGACGCCGAGATGTAACCACACCCACTCTTGTCAAACATCTGCAACATCGATACTTATAAAACATTCTCTACATACATATTCCATACTCAAGCTCGAAATCAGGAAGTTTGATTGGTCGAGGCTGAGTTGTGCTGCTCAGCCTCGGCCAATCAAACTGTCTGATTTGACGCTTTATTAGCACAGGCTCAGGAAACACCATGATGTACCTACAGTGATGCGGGGTGGGGAGGGTGGGGGTTGATTAGTTGCGAACGGTAACTCTTGCAATCTACTCCCGTACAGGAGTAAATTGCAAGAGTTACCGTTCACGACTAGGGGTTGGTCAACTATCAGGATAGCAGAAAACACACAGAGTTTCCATAGCAATTTGAGTTTCCATATGTCAACACCAGTGGTTGTCATATAAGATGGAGTCACCATGACACCACATGGAGTTACCATAACATATGGAGGTTCCATGACAACATGTGTGGTTACATGGAAACACATGATGTTAATATAGCAGGCTGGGTTACCAGTGGCTACCATGACAACACATGAAGTAATCACAGCAAATAGAGTTACCATGGCACCACATGTGGTTACCATGACAATATGTGGCTACCATGACAACTATTTGATTACCATGACAACACATTTAGTTACTATGACAACACATGTGGTTACCATAAATGCCTGACGCAGCTCGCGTTCCTCGTCCTGCTCGGAGTGCTCACTGATGCCGCCCATGTTGGCCATCACCTGCACAAACTCCTCGAACCGGAATGTGCCGTCACCTGTCGTACAAGTTTATCAGAAAAGGTTAGAAAGTTGGCTTATTGGATTTGTGACCAGTGTAGCTCATGAGCAAATAGAATACGCCTGAATCCTGACCATAAACACAAGTTCTGCATTCACACCCACATATATAAATGTCAGGCTCATGTATTTTCATATTAAGTTTATCATGCAAGGCTAGGAAACCCATACAGAATACCAGGCTAGTGTCTTTTCGGGTCAAGTTTATCATGCAAGGTGAGGAAACCCATACAGAATACCAGGCTAGTGTCTGTTCAGGTCAAGTTTAGCAGGCAAGGCTAGGAAACCCATACAGAATACCAGGCTAGTGTCTTTTCTGGTCAAGTTTAGCAGGCAAGGCTAGGAAACCCATACAGAATACCATGGCTAGTGTCTTTTCTGGTCAAGTTTAGCAGGCAGGCTAGGAAACCCATACAGAATACCAGGCTAGTCTTTTCTGGTCAAGTTTAGCAGGCAAGGCTAGGAAACCCATACAAGACCAGGCTAGTGTCTTTTCTGGTCAAGTTTAGCAGGCAAGGCTAGGAAACCCATACAGAATACCAGGCTAGTGTCTTTTCTGGTCAAGTTTAGCAGGCAAGGCTAGGAAACCCATACAGAATACCAGGCTAGTGTCTTTTCTGGTCAAGTTTAGCAGGCAAGGCTAGGAAACCCATACAGAATACCAGGCTAGTGTCTCTTTTCAGGTCAAGTTTAGCAGGCAAGGCTAGGAAAACCCATACAGAATACCAGCTAGTGTCTTTTCGGTCAAGTTTCAAGGTAAAAATCATGCAGGTGAGGAACCCATCAGTACAGGAACTAGCCCTAGTGGCTGTTCAGGTCAAGTTTAGCAGGCAAGGCTAGGAAACCCATACAATACCAACTAGTGCTCAGTGTCTTTTAACAGGTCAAGTACCAGCAGGCAAGGCTAGAAACCCAATACCCTACACAATACCAGGCTAGTGTCTGTTCAGGTCAAGTTTAGCAGGCAAGGCTAGGAAACCCATACAGAATACCAGGCTAGTGTCTTTTCAGGTCAAGATTAGCAGGCAAGGCTAGGAAACCCATACACAATACCAGGCTAGTGTCTGTTCAGGTCAAGTTTAGCAGCAAGGCAAGGCTAGGATACCACCCATACAGTTTAATACCAGGCTAGCTCTAGTCTCCGGGTCAAGATTAGCAGGCAAGGCTAGGAAACCCATACATAATACCAGGCTAGTGTCTGTTCAGGTCAAGTTTAGCAGGCAAGGCTAGGAAACCCATACAGAATACCAGGCTAGTGTATTTTCGGGTCAAGATTAGCAGGCAAGGCTAGGAAACCCATACACAATACCAGGCTAGTGTCTTTTCGGGTCAAGATTAGCAGGCAAGGCTAGGAAACCCATACACAATACCAGGCTAGTGTCTGTTCAGGTCAAGTTTAGCAGGCAAGGCTAGGAAACCCATACAGAATACCAGGCTAGTGTCTTTTCAGGTCAAGTTTAGCAGGCAAGGCTAGGAAACCCATACAGAATACCAGGCTAGTGTCTTCGGGTCAAGATTAGCAGGCAAGGCTAGGAAACCCATACATAATACCAGGCTAGTGTCTGTTCAGGTCAAGTTTAGCAGGCAAGGCTAGGAAACCCATACAGAATACCAGGCTAGTGTATTTTCGGGTCAAGATTAGCAGGCAAGGCTAGGAAACCCATACATAATACCAGGCTAGTGTCTTTTCGGGTCAAGTTTAGCAGGCAAGGCTAGGAAACCCATACAGAATACCAGTCTAATGTCTGTTCAGGTCAAGTTTAGCAAGCAGGCAAGGCTAGGAAACCCATACAGAATACCAGGCTAATGTCTGTTCGGGTCAAGTTTAGCAGGCAGGCAAGGCTAGTTAACCCATACAGAATACCAGGCTAGTGTCTGTTCAGGTCAAGTTTAGCTAGCAGGCAAGGCTATGAAACACATATGAATTCCTAGCCTGATACACTTGATATCAAAATACTATTGTCTGGTCTTATATTCATCAGGTAATGTTTTATGCTCGAGGAACAGCAAATAAACCAGCAACCCTGGGAAGTCCCCAATATGTACTGCAGTGGAACCTCTCTAAACTGGACACCCTGGGAGATCCGGTTTAGGGAGGTTCTACTGTACCGTCAGTGTCAATTTCCTTGAGCAACATGGTGAGTTCATCAGCAGACGGGAACTGTCCGAGACTGCGCATCACCGTTCCAAGTTCGTCTGCTGTAATACTGCCGTCGCCATCTTTGTCGAATAGATGAAACGCCTCACGCAGGTCTGGAGTACAAGTGTGAATATATTTCAAGCAATTTGACCTGGAGTGTACACAGAATGAAAGTGTGGCATAAATGAAGATAAACTGTTACATGATATTTCAATTAAATCTTACATGACAGCAGATATAATACTATAGTGCATTTATGAAAACGTCCTGGTGCCAATGCTAACATATTTGTATCTCATAATTAGGAGATACCAACTCCTAATTAGGATATAATATCTCCTAATTAGGATGTATATCTCATAATTAGGAATTATTATCTATGAATGTCTCCTAATTAGGAGTTGTTATCCTAATTAGGAGATACTAATTCCTAATGAGGAGATACTTAGTCCTAATTAGAAGATAGTAAGTCCTAATTTGGAGATACTAAATCCTAATTAGGAGATACTATCTCCTAAATAGTAGTTACTATCTCATAATTAGACCATAGTATATATATTACCTAATTAGGACTTAGTAAACATATTTTAGCATTAGCTCCAGGATGCTTCCTTTGTATTAGAAACTTCATTGTATCACAAAAAAATATCTAGCATGGCACCATGGGCATAGAATGACAATTAAGGATGATGATACAAGCATCAAGGTTCAAGTAAGCTCAACAAATGGTTGCATAGATAGTTTGTATACCAACCTTGGAGTTGTCCCTCAGAATACTTGGAAGAAATATCAGTATACGCCTGTAATACAAACAAAATATAGACTGAACAGGGAGGTGGGGGAGGGGGGGGTGCAAACAAATATGTAACTGTGACTGGAGAATGGGACCTATGTTTTTTGTGACCAGTGTAGATCCAGATCAGCCTGTGCATCTGCAGTCTGATCATGATCTGCACAGTTCACCATTCCATTAATACTTCTAACAAGCACTGTACATGTACATGTTACTAGTATATCGTTATCAGGCTACAGGAGTGTGATATTTAATCAGGAGCTACACTGGTCACAAATACCATAACGCCTCTTTCTCCAGTCACAGCCACATATCACAAGAGACCTTTTAGTACATTTTTAAAAAATGTAATTATAATGACTCCCCATGTGTGGCTATTGTAGATGCATAAGGGTGATGGATTAGAGAGGGTGTTTAATACCCAGATAATTGTTCACATTTTTTTCATGAAAGGCCATAGCTCACTCTATACAACTTTTCATTTTATTTTCAATTTTCAATTTATTGCACTAAACCCATTTTACATGGTATCATGAGGTATAAGTGAAAACAGTGTAGTATTAACTCTTTGCATGCTAGCGGTGAAAATATCCGCCAAACGAATTAGGAGTACCGGTATATATTTTATTTCTCTGTAAATATGTCTTAGAATTTCATTAGAATTGAGTCCTCAGGACTCAATTGTAATGAAATTCCAAGACATATTCATGATGGTTACGGGGAGAAATACAAGACAATATGATGAATTTTTGTCCACAAGTTTTGAACTATTTATAGCCCACAAGTATCCCCGCATGCAAAGAGTTAAACGAGGCTGAGCCATTAATATAATTCTGTAAATGTAAGCGAGATTCATCATGAGTGGTACTAACAATAACAACAAGTACTGAAATTTCCAGAATCCATCTGATTCAAAGTACGTATTCTTTTATAGTGTCCTTATTACGTAACGGATTTTGATGAAATATGGCGCATCAAACGCATCTTGTTAAGCTGCATTTGGTGGTCTCTGTATTTTCGCCCAAACTTCTGTCGTTTTTTTGCGAAGAATCGATTTCCGTGTCTCTGACACGGAAATCGATTCTTCGCAAAAACGACATAAGTCTGTGCCAAACTCCCTGGACCACCAAATGCAGCACATGACGACGCGTTTGCTGCGCCATATTAATCAAAATCCATTTCATATAAAGAAAAATATCAAATAATACTTTCAAGATTTCAACACTTTCAGCCATTGTTGTTGTTGTTATAACCACGTGATCATGTACCTTGGTGTAGTCCCAGATACTATACTAGATACTACTTCAGGCACTATACCAGTCACTTAACCCCATTTCCTAAAATACTAGTCCTACAGCGTTTACTATGTGTATAACCGGATTCAACTCGAGTACCGGTACAAGAAAGTAAAAAATGTACTTGAGGGCCAAACCAGGCATATCGCAATTCCGTTAAGGATGAAGTCCATCGTTAAATTACCGCGCATACTCCCAACCTTATGGAACACCAAATACATGTATACATAAAACTCAAATAATTAGTGCTATTTCTAAATAATTAGAGCTAGCATTAAATATTTTAGAACTAAAAAAATAATATTTAATGATAGCTCTAATTGTGTACAACTAGCAATAATTATTTATAATAATAATTCATAATAATTAGAGATAGCATTGAATATTTAGAGCTAGCTCCAAATCATTTAAACAGCTCTAATCATTTGGAGCTAGCTCTAAATATTTAATGTTAGCTCAATTATTTAGAGCTAGCAATAAATATTTGAGTTTATGTAGATTGGGCGTTCCATACTACCTGCTGCCCATACAACATTTTTCTCTAACACAATTAGTATGCACTGCAAATAATACAATACCAAAGATTAATCTGGGGAAAAAGAAGACCAGAAATATTGCTGGCTTCAATATATACTGTAGATAAATCTGTATTAATCATAACCATGCTGAATTAAATATTGTCATCTGTTGTTTATTTCTTATTTTCCAATTTTCTCATGAAAAACATGATTTGACTTAAGATCATGGTTTTATTGAGAACGAAGACAAACATAAAACAGAATCAGTCAACAATTTACATTTCCTGCATTCTAAGGGTTACAAAATGTCACCAATACAACACAAAGTTTTAACCCTTTCAACACCACAGGCCTGTATAGTAGTAGTGGCAAAAAGTGTAGATCCAGATGAGCCGGCTCGTGATGAGCCGTCTCACCAGGATCTGCACTTTTTGCAAGTAGTTTTCACATTTTGAAGAACAAAACACCTCCTTTTCATAAATGGACTACCGGTAGTCTGAAAATCATTTTGTGACCATTGGATTGGTTGCCAAATTAACATATCAAAATCCATTCCAGTTACTTAGGGGTGAAAGGGTTATTAATTCCAGCAATTTAACTTACTGGTTCACTGGCCATCCTGATTCCTAATTCCCTCACTGTGTAACAAGCATTCACTGTGCAGGGAGGTCTACTTACAGAATATCCCTGACCTCACAGGCTGGCAATGCATGTCCATATATGTCAATGGAGAAACGGGGCGTATGGCATCTGTTGTCGGCCTAGCACCTGGCACATTCATTTAACTGGAGAAGGATGTATGCTGTTTGTCAGGAGCATGACATGGGGATTAGTGACTGAATGGCATGGCAAACAGTGCAGACCCGGATCCAGATGTGCAGTCTGGTCTGGGTCTGCACTGGTTGCAAAGGTCATAAGCGCCATTTTTCCAATCACAGCCACAGATGTGACTGGAGTAATGGGGCGTATGGCGTTAGCGACCAGTGCAGACCCAGATCAGCGTCTGCACTGATCGGCACTCAGCGACTGTTCGCCATTCTGTTTAAGTGAAACGCCAGTTATGCTTCTAACATACAATACAGTTTTGTATCACCCTGCAAGATAGAAGTTACGGAGCCCCGCAGGGGACGTATCATTTTTTTTTATTAATTCGCTCCCATGAAATAACAATTTGTTCCCACAAAATAACAATTTGTTCCCTCAATTTAACAATTCGTTCCCACAAATTAATAATTTGTTCCCTCAATTATACAATTCGTTCCCATGAAATAACAATTCGTTCCCACGGGAACAAATTGTTAATTCATGGGAACGAATTGTTATATCGTGGGAACGAATAGTTAATTCGAGGGAACGAATTGTTAATTTGAGGGAACAAATTGTTAATTCGAGGGAACAAATTGTTAATGTTATTTCGTGGGAACGAATTAATAAAAATAATCCATGTCCCCTGTGGGGCTCCGTAGGAACTGTAGCCGATTCCATCAACATTGCAAAGTATATACTTATCTAGCAAAGTATACTTTGAGGGAGTAATCATTTATTTTTCCTGAAATGCATTATTTCATATAAAACTAACAACTGCATATATTTGATAATTAAACGTATGCAGAATTATTATACTGAATTTATTACATTATCACAGCCAAAATGGCTGTGATAATGTAATAAATTCAGTATAATAAAAAATAATAAATTTATCCTAAAATTGAAAATGTCTCCCTCAAAGTATACTTTGCTAGTAAAGTATACTTTGCAATGTTGGTGAAATAGGCTACTGGACTGACCACAAATGTCATAAGACCGACAGTCACAGACTGGCCGTATGAAGCATCAGATTGGTCATTCATTACAAGAGATGAGAGTATTGGTGACAATAGGCACCAATTATCACTGGCCCCAGGTACAAACATAATTCCAGTCAATTACAGCGCAACCTCTCTAAACTTGACACAGTGTAATCCAACAACTCAAACATAAATTTGATTTAATGGAGCCTGTCAAAAGCTAGTCATTTTAGGCCGGGTTAATGGGGTCAAATCCCATATTTCATCTTTTGTGATGGGGAGAAAATTACAACCGAATATTTACAGAAAAATATATATTCAGCCATAAAATTAGAACAACATGACCTGGTGCCAGGTCCTCACGTTATAGCCCCACTCCATAAAAGTAATAGCATTAGTAGTAATCTTACTACTTTTATAAGGGTATAACTAGATTCAACTCTCAAGTAACAAGGAAGCCAAAAATGTACATGAGGGCCAAACCAGGGATATCGGGATTCCAGTAAGGATGAACCCGGTGGTTAAATTCACATTCTCCAAACAACTCAAACATAAAAGATCTCCTGCTTTTTGGGTGACTTCATACATGGCAACCAAAATTCTTATTCTTATTCGGCTTATATTTAAGGGTGTGAATTCGCTCGAACACCTTCCATACCCAGGATATACCTTCCATACACCTTCCATACCCAGTAAAGAAGCAGGCCGATGGTCATCGGTCTTGTTTTTATTTCCGAATTTTGATAAATGTTGCATTTATTCAGGCTCCAAAAAATGTGATCCAAATATAGAATCTATGCAGGTATGGTAACCTATAATTTGAGGCCTCCTATAGCACCGGCAACCAAACAAATATTCTTACATTTATATATTGGTGTGGGGGCCAAAGTATACTCTGCACCAACCTGCCCAAGGGACATGTTAACCCTTAGACCGCTATCTTATTTTTTTGTCGTCTGCTGTTTATTTTCTATTTTTATCATCAAAAACATGCTTTTGACAGCACTTTAGAATAATTTACAACATGCTTTGACAGCACTTCAGAATCATTTCCATTGGAAATGATTCTGAAGTGCTGTCAAACCATGTTTTTATTGAGAAATAAGGCAAGATATAAAAGCATCAGCTGACGACAATTGTTGTGTGTAGCGGTCTAAGGGTTAATCAGTTGTTGATAAGCACTGCCATCTAACTGTTTGTTATTATCTCTCAATTATACCACCTTGTCAAACCTGACACTCAAAAACTGGAGCTCTGTAGCCTATTTCATCAACATTGCAAAGTATACTTATCTAGCAAAGTATTCTTTGAGGGAGAAATTTTCAATTTAAGGATAAATTTATTAATTTTTATTATACTGAATTTATTACATTATCACAGCCATTTTGGCTGTGATAATGTAATAAATTCAGTATAATAATTCTGCATACTTATAATCATCAAATTAGTTCTCTATGACATAATGCATTTCGGGAAAAATAAATGATTACTCCCTCAAAGTATACTTTTCTAGAAAAGTATACTTTGTAATGTTGGTGAAATAGGCTACTGATACTAAATCACAATCGTGTCACTGGACAAACGGAGCTTATATTATTGGTTGTGCAACCTGGTTGAAAAGATGGTGTGTGTCGTACCATGTAGATATTTAATGGAGTAAAATTGTGTACGATTTAAAGAGGCGTTAGTCGTTCATACCACAAAGTGCAATAAGGGGTACACCCTGAATAATCTCTGCATACAACAAAGGCATCGTTATTAAGAAGCTAATCCCCTCGCTGGCAGCCTTGATGATAATAATAATAAAATTAAAACTTATAAAGCCTTACAAACAAGGCGAACATAAGTCATCAGTGAACTTGACTGGTCAGATGTGGGTCATATGCAAAACAAAACACCATCCATACAAGAATGCCAAAGATGTACCGGAGGGCCAAACGAGGGGCCCGTTTCACTAAACTTCTTACGACTAAAATGTTCGTAAGCGCAAATTTAGAATCGTCTGCAAATTTCAATTGATGGATTTACATTTATTGCATATGCAGCCTATGCTCAATAAATGTAAATCCAATAATTGTTTACATGAAAACAGTGTTAATGTGAAATTTACAGACTATCATAATTTTGCACTTACGAACATTTTAGTCGTAGGAAATTTAGTGAAACGGCCCCCAGGTCTCCATTCAGGATTCCAGTAAGGAGAATCCCGATCGCTAATAAATCGGTGAAGTTACTGAAAAATGAAAGGTGTTACTAATGAACGCACATACGTACATGTACTAAGCTATATCCCATCTGGCCTATCGGCGAGGGGATAATAAACTGGGGGATCGCCCTAGGATGGTACAACATTCGGTTTGCAAATTAATTTATTAATACATGTACATTCAACATGAAAGGAAAATTACACATATACATGTACATGTACATGAAAACTCGCATGCACACATATGTGGCTGTGACTGGAGAAATGGGGATTATGACCTTTGCAACCAGTGTAGAGCTAGACCATCATTGGTGTCTGCACAGTCTGATCATGATATACATGGTTCACAATTCTGTCGGTAGATCTCCATTATGATTCTAGGTAACAGTATTGGTCCTTACGAGGCTGCAGAACTGTGCTAGCAGATCAATAGCTAGACCGACCATAAGCCCCATTTCTCCACTCACAGCCACATAGAAATGTTTTTTTGTTTATTGGTGTTTAACGGCCTATCAACAGCTCAGGTCATGTACGGCCGGGCAAACGGGTTTGATCCCGCTTTAACCTGCTGCCTTCGGGAGAAAATCCCAAAATCAGAACGGAATATTTACATCGAAAAAATATATATTCAGCCCTGAAATTAGAATAACCTGACCTGGTACCAGGTCCATACCACACCAAAGTCTTTTCCCTGAAATAGAATTACGAATAATCATAATACTCACATAAGGGGTATAACCTGATTCAACTGTCACATACAAAATGCCAAAGACGTATGTGAGGAACCAGATCTCCAGTCGGAATTCCGGTAAGGACGAACCCCGATCTTTAAATTACCCATCGCATGCCCCCACCTGCCACCCACACATAGAAATGGCGCGTATGGGTTTTGCAACCAGTGTAGATCCAGATTAGCCTGTGCATCCGCACAGTCTGATCAGGATCTGCACTGTTCGCCATTCCATCAATGACACATCCGTCATGCTTCTAAGAAGCAATGTAGATTGTTATCAGGTTACTGGAGTCTGCTATTTGATCAGGAGCTAAACAGAGATATTGGGTATTAAAAAAAAACTTTAATACAGGTAAAAAAAAACATTAACACAAAAGTCATGTACAAGTACATGTACAAACGGGGGGGAAAATCCCAAAATCAGAACTGAATATTTACAATAAAAAAAACTATATATTCAGACCTGAAATAAGAATAATCCTGATCTGATGTCAGGTGCTCGCCACACCACAATCATTTGGCCCCCTCACAAAAGTAGTAGGATCAGTAATAATCTTACTACTTTTATAATGGGTAATAACCCAATTAAACTCCCAGGTAACAAAAAAGCCAAAGATAAAAACGTACCAGGCAAATCGTGATTCCTGTAAGAAGGAATCCCTACCGTTAATTTACGCCGTCGCGTTCACCCGACCAACCACCCACTTGGATGATGATAAAGAGGTATATGAAGTTTTCAAGCCAATCGGAGATACTTGGTATGTTACCGCAAATGCCGGACTCAAGGCAAAATCGGCAACTATATCACGCCGACCGCATAAATGACGTCAAAACTTGACAAAGTTTTCAGAGCAAATACACATGAAAATATCATCAATTTTCAACATCATTTACTGAATATGTCAGTTTCTGTAAATATTTTTCATGAAAAATCGCACATCTCATTAGGTACAAAATCACATGGTTTGTCTCATATATATATTTAACAAGAAAATCAGTAATACTGATGGACGTACCCCTCAAAAACGTTAATGCCATTTTCTAACTCATTTGATCTTCAGTACAGGGGCCACATACGTGGGCTATATAATGAAAATATGGATGATGACACATAAATATGTTAAGTTTCAAGCCACTTTAACACAAATCACGGACAGAGATACAAACAGACAAACAGCGGTGACGACTATATGTACCCCAAATTTGGTACATAATAAAACAACCTTATGGCCAGAGTGACCAGTGTTGAGCTTGACCAGTCGGTCAGTCAGCTGATCAGGCAGAAGAGTAAAACAATCTGATTAAGACCAATTATAATCTATATACAGTGGATTAACCTCTCTAAACCGGACACAGAGAATGGTTAGTTGTGCTTAATTGTGACCTATTTCAGATCATAATGTATGTTCCTGATCACAAAGCAAACATGCGCGTCTTGAAGTTTGTTTGTTGGGGTTTAACGGCCTATCAACAGCTAAGATTATTTAAGGCCGGGTCAATGGGTTTAGTACTAAATCCCATATATTACCTGTACAAGTACATGTACAAATGGGGGGAAAATCCCAAAATCAGAACTGAATATTTACAATAACAAAACTATATATTCAGCCCTGAAATCAGCCCTGAAATCAGAATAATCCTGATCTGATGTCAGGTCCTCGCCACACCAGAATCACTTGGCCCCTCCCAAAAGCAGTAGGATCAGTAATAATCTTACTACTTTTATAATAGGCAATAACCCAATTCAACTCCCAGGTAACAAAAGAGCCAAAGATAAAAAAGTACCTGAGGGCCAAACCAGGCAAATCGTGATTCCTATAAGGAGGAACCCATAGCGTCATTCGCCCGACCACCACCCACCGCGTCTTGAAGTAGTCATATGCCTGTTTTACAGTGGAACCTCTCTGAACTGGATACCATGGGGACCTCCCAGGGTGTCCATTTCAGAGAGGTTCCACTGTACTGGGGACCTCCCAGGGTGTCCGGTTTAGAGAGGTTCCATTGTACTGGGTACCTCCCAGGGTGTCCCAGTCAGAGAGGTTCCACTGTACTGGGGACCTCCCAGGGTGTCCGGTTTAGAGAGGTTCCACTGTACGGGTACCTACCCAGGTGTACGGGTATCCCAGGTTTAGAGAGGTTCCATTGTACTGGGGACCTCCCAGGGTGTGCGGTTTAGAGAGGTTCCACACTGACCTACTGGGGTACCTTTGGTGGGGACCTCCCAGGAGTCCGGTTTAGAGGTGATGGACCTCCCACCTGTACTCTGGGGACCTCCCAGGGTGTCCGGTTTAGAGAGGTTCCACTGTACTGGGGACCTCCCAGGGTGTCCGGTTTAGAGAGGTTCCACTGTACTGGGTACCTCCCGTTTAGAGAGGTTCCCACTGTATTTTTCTTCTTTCCCATATACATCTACATTAATTATTCTCAAGTAGTACTAAATACATTATTATTAACCCTTACAATTTTGTTGTCTGCTGTTTACCCTTTATTTTCCATTTTTCTCATCAAAAACATGGTTTGACAGCACTTTAGAATTATTTCCAATGAGAGAGCTGTCAAACATGTATGTATTTTCAACAATTCTAACATGCTGTCAAACCATGTTTTATTGACACTTGAAAGACAAAATATAAAACAACAGCAGACAACAATCTTCATTTCCTGCGTTCTAAGGGTTAAACTGCACTCCGGCAGATTAGGCAAACAATTGGTATTATGGTAAATAAACAAGTACATAATTGTTTAACTATTCCACCCAATAACAAGAGTTGTCAGAAGACAACGAAGCTCGCCTGTTGGCAGCTTTCACTGAAACTTGGCACGGTTGCATAAAAAAACATAAATATTATATAACTTGACCTTGGGTTAAGGGGCGTGCGGTGGTGCAAGGTGGGTCGTGGATTTGCTGTAGCATAATATAGCATATTAAGATGAATGCATGTATGAACTATCAATGCGCTCCCTGAAAACAGAAGTAAAAAAACATTTAACCCAACTTTAAGTTTATGAACGCACTAAGTTGGTGATTTTCTACAGCATGAGAGCTATTCACATGAGGAATGCATGTATGAATGTGCTAAGTTTGTGTCCTTCACCTTGGGGAAAGAGGTGGGGGGTCATGGATTTGCTGTAGCACAATAGAGGATCATCACATGAATGCATGTATGAAATATCAAAGCGTTCCCTGTAAAGAAACAGAAGTTACACAACATTTACCCCAAAGTTAAGTTTATGAACATGCTAAGTTTGTGACCTTGATATTTGGGTAAGGGTTGGGTGGTGGGTTGTCGATTTGCTACAGCATGATAGATGGTCATCTGAGGAATGCATGTATGAAATATTAAGGCGTTCCATGAAAGGAAACAGATGTTATAAGACATTTACCCCAATGTTAAGTTTATGAATGTACTAAGTTTGTGACCTTGACCCTGAGGTAAGGGGGTGGGCGGTGGGTCATGGATTTGCTATAGCACAATAGAGTATCATCAGATGAATGCATGTATGAAATATCAATGAATTTCCATGAAAGGAAACAGATGTTATAAGACATTTACCCCAAAGTTAAGTTTATGAATGTGCTCTGTTTGTGACCTTGACCTTGGGGAAAGGGGTGCGGGGGTCATGGATTTGCTATAGCATGATAGAGTATCATCAGATGAATGCATGTATGAAATATCAAGGCGTTCCCTGTAAAGAAACAGAAGTTATAAAAATACATTTACTCTAACGTTAAGTTTATGATGTTGATCTTGGGGAAAGGGGTGGGTGGGTCATGGATTTGCTGTAGCACAATAGAGGATCATCAGATGAATGCATATATGAAATATCAAAGTGTTCCCTGTAAAGAAACAGAAGTTACACAAAATTTACCCCAACATTAAGTTTATGAACATGCTAAGTTTGTAACCTTGACCTTGGGGTAAGGGTTGGGTGGTGGGTTGTGGATTTGCTACAGCATGATAGAGGGTCATCTGAGGAATGCATGTATGAAATATCAAGGCGTTCCATGAAAGGAAACAGATGTTATAAGACATTTACCCCAACGTTAAGTTTATGAATGTGCTAAGTTTGTGACCTTGACCTTGGGGTGAGGGTTGGGTGGTGGGTCATGGATTTACTACAGCATGATAGAGGGTCATCTGAGGAATGCATGTATGAAATAACAAGGTGTTCCATGAAAGGAAACGGAAGTTATAAGACATTTACCCCAACGTTAAGTTTGTGGACGACGCCGACGACGCGGGGGTATGCCATAAGCTCTTCTGCACTTCGTGCAGGCGAGCTAAAAATGATCGTTGTCTACATATTCAAGGTGCATGATCACATGGTTATAACAACAACAACAGTGGCTAAAAGTGTTGAAATCTTGCCCACTCCAAAGTAAGTATTATTTGATATTTTCCTTAATATGAAACGGATTTTGATGAAATATGGCGCAGCAAACGCGTCTTCATGAGCTGCATTTGGTCGTCCAGGGAGTTTGGTATAGGCTTATGTCGTTTTTGCGAAGAATCGATTTCCGTGTCGGTTGACACGGAAATCGATTCTTCGCAAAAAAGACATACGTTTGGGCCAACGTACAGAGACCAGCAAATGCAGCTTAACAAGACGCGTTTGATGCGACATATTTCATCAAAATCCTTTACGTAATAAGGACACTATAAAAGAATACGTACTTTGAATCGGATGGATTCTGGAAGTTTCAGTATTTGTTGTTGTTGTTAGTACCACGTGATCATACACCTTGATATTATTACAAATTAATATTTCTATCCAAACAAATGTTTGTTTCTTTGTTTGTTTATTAGTGTTTAACGGCCTATCAACAGCTAAGGTCATGTAAGGCCGGGCAAACGAGTTCGATCCCATTTTAACCTGATACCAAAATCAGAACGGAATATTTACATCGAGAACAAATATATTCAGCCCTGAAATTAGAATAACCTGACCTGGTGCCAGGTCCATACCACACCAAGTCACTTGGCCCCTTCCCTTAAAATAGGATTACGAATATCGTAATACTCACATAAGGAGTATAACCAGTTTCAACTGTCACATACAAAATGCCAAAGACGTATGTGAGGGCCAAACCAGGTCTCCAGTCGGGATTCCGGTAAGGATGAACCCCGATCGTTAAATTACCCATCGCGTGCTCCCACCTGCCACCCACTCCAAACAAATGATGTGCGTTATTGTAGATACGTAGATGAGGCAGGGCATTTTTAAATTATTGAAGTCAATTAAATGGGTCACCTGAATACATATTTTTATCGACAAATCATAGTTTGATTTGATTTGATTATTGGTGTTTAACAGCCTATCAACAGCTAAGGTCATTTAAGGGCCAACGGGTTCGATCCCACATTTAACCTGCTGCATTGGAGGGAAAATCCCAAAATCAGAATCAATTGTTACCGTTATCCTTTCAAGGAAACACGGTTATCGCCCCTGATCTCAAGTGTAGCATTTCACATGTGATATAAAAAAACATACCATGGGCATCATTATTACGAAGCTAATCCACTCGCTGGCAGCCTTCATAATAAAATAAACAAAAACAAGTTTTTGTTTGTTAAGTGGTCTTAAACGGCCTATCAACAGCTAAGGTAATTTAAATGCTTTGATTTAACGACGGCACTGGTTCGATGACCTTGCTTGTCAGGACCGACTATTTAAGTCCCCATCCGATAGGACTAGGCTAGCGCAAAATTGCCCAAGGCCATGCCGAATCGGCTATTCACAGCGGTCCGAGGTGGGAATCGAACCCGGAGTCTCCCGATTCGCAGTACGATGCTCTACCTACTGAGCTAATCAGGCCACCTTTATCAGGCCACAATTATTGAATAAACAAAAAATCTTTAACACATTTGCCTTACAAGTCCTCAGTGACCTTGGACGGTCCGACATGGGTCGTATACAAAACAAAGCAACATCCCTAGACACACATTGTGGCCACATATTATAAAAATCTGTAAAGCGGTTCACAAGTTGAAAAAAGGTGTTACGCCACGCACGCACGCACGCATACACGCACGCATACACGCACGCACGCATACACGCACGCACACACGCACACACACACACACACACACACACACACACACGCACGCACGCACACACGCACACACGCACACACACACACACGCTTACACGTACATGGACTAACGCTATATCTCCTCTGGGCTATCCCAAAATCAGAACTGAATATTTACAGAACAAATATATATTAAGCCCTAATAATAGAATAACCCCTTACCTGGTGCCAGATCCTCACCACACCAAAGTCTCTTAGCCCCTCCCTAAAATTAGTACTAATCTAACTTTTATAATGGGTATAACCGGATTCAACCCTCAAGTAGCAAGGAAGCCAAAAATGTACCTGAGGGCAAAACCAAGGATATCGGGATTCCATCAAGGATGAAACACACCATTAAATTCAACCTTCGCATGCTCACAACCAACCGCCCAATAAATACAACCAGTAATTGAAAATGAATAATCACTGTGTCGGCAAATGACCACATACGGAAACAGAAACTATTGTCATACCGCAGATAAGATTCTCGCGTTGATTGGTCAGCTTGACGGGTAATATGAGCCGATATTACCTATCAAGCCAGTCAAAATATGGCTCAAATCAAAATGGCGGTGGATCGAGGCAGAGACGAAAATTAAAAAAAAAATGGAAATAACCACCGAAACAAAGCCATATGGACAGGAAATGATCTAAGACAACAAAAGTAAGATTTTGAAAATCGGTCTTAGAATGTTATTTACAAATTTCTACCTGTTTATGTCAGGATGACGGACGTCTGGTAATATTTGTAATGTCATGACATCATGCCGTTTGGCGCCATTTTTCTATGATAGTCAACTTGCACCAATGCATGTATAAAACTAAATTCTGGAGAAATATTAAGTCTGCGGTATGACAAATACGTTATTGTGATTCTACAAAGTCAACATGGTGTCATATTGCCCGTCTAAAGTTATATTCCCCTCGGCTGCGCCTTGGGTGAATATAGAAACATATTGACTGTGTAGAATCACAATAACTTATATTATACTCCAATGTCACACCCCACCACAAAGCCTGCTTAGCATAACCACCATATGCTGAATTAAAATTTGTCGTCTGCATGTATGGCAATTAATGTCCTCGCACGACACATTCTGAGGGTACATGTACATATGACTAGTAGAACAAGAAATATGTGGACACTTGTACACATTGAGAACAAATACATGTACATGCATTCAATAGTAGACACAAATGTAAAATGACAAATGCATATAATGTCAGCCAACACACAACATAAGTAAACTAGATTTGTCAGTAAGCGGGGGCTTACGGAATACCCCCCTCCCCCCCCCGCATCAGCCCTGACCTAGAATGAATTTCAGCTCGCATACTATCATTTTCAGGTAAAAGACTATGTCAGCACATATGGAGAGTGCGATGGTGGTTCCAGTTGAAAAAAGCAAACTAGACATTCTAAGTACGTGACCTTGACCCCTGGCATAAATGGGGGTCGTAGGTTTGTTGCAGAATGATGTATGAGTGTCAGAGAAGGGTCGGGTAAAATATCACTGCATTCCGCAAAGGGAAAGAGAAGTTATAAGGAAATTTACATTTGTTAAGTTTTATTTTTTTTCTAAGTTTATAAGTCTGTGACCTTGAGCCCTGGCATAAATGGGGGTCGTAGGTTTGTTGCAGAATGATGTATGAGTGTCAGAGAAGGGGTGGGTAAATTATGAAAGATTTCCGCAAAGGGAAAGAGAAGTTAAAAGGAAATTTACAATTGTTAAGTTTTCGTTTTTTCTAAGTTTCTAAGTTTGTGACCTTGACCCCTGGCATAAATGGGGGTCGTACGTTTGTTGCAGAATGATGTATGAGTGTCAGAGAAGGGGCAGGTCAAATATGAAAGATTTCCGCAAAGGGAAAGAGAAGTTAAAAGGAAATTTACAATTGTTAAGTTTTGTGACGGACAGAAAGACGTTCTTACATTACTATACTTATGTGGCTTATCACATGTTAAATATTAGTCACATAAAACGATTTTTAGCCACATAAAACGATTTTTTAGGTGGCTAATTGTAACCAACCCTATCCTTTACCAAGTCCATAACCCTGTGGGGCTAGCCACATAAGTACCCTAATGTGTGCCCGGAAAGACGGAAAGACGGACGGACGGACGGGGACGGACGGACAAGCTGATTCCAGTATACACCCCCACAACTTCGTTGCGGGGGGGGGGGAGGGGGAGGTATAATAATATCAATAATAGTTTGGTTCATAACACAAAGTGCTGTTTTTTTCACATGAACATCTGCATACCAACCTAATATTTATTTATTTAATAGTGGTTAACGCCCGTCAACATCTAAGGTAATTTTAGGCCAGCTTAACGTGGTCAAATCCCGTATTTCACTTGTACAACTCCCAAAATCAGAACTGAATATTTACAGAAAAAATATATATTCAGCCCTGAAATTAGGATAACCTGTCAGATCATGTGCCAGGTCCTCACAACACCAGAGTAACTTATCAATTAATCAAACAAACAAATTATAAAAAGGTCAATCGGGCAAGGATGCGGATAAAATCTGACATCGATCCACATTTACTACTTTTTACAAACGTTTCATGTATTGCACAAATGTAACAAGGGCATCGTTATCACTAAGCTAATCCCCTCGCTGGCAGCCTTGCTAATAAACAAAAACAAATTTTTGTTAACGTTTTTGCCTTAGAAACAAGGTGTGAACATAAGTCCTCAGTCACCTTGACCTTGGGCGGTCGAACGTGGGTCATATGCAAAACAATGCACCATCTCTAGACACACATTGTTGGCAAATATTATCAGTTAAGTGGTTATTCAACTAGATGGCCGCTGCCCGCATGTCGAACCCACCGAGGCTTTGATAGTACATGTATACCAAAAGACTTTATTACCAAAAACTTTAACCAGGACGCACGTGTATATCACGTGTATACATACGCACGTGCATAATTTATGTGCGTACGTATGCCAATGTGCCGACTATATCGCGCTGACGCAAGTGGACGCAACAAAAATGGAAGGTGTCACTAACACATGAACACATGTACGTACATGGACTAACACTATATCACCTCTTGCCTATCGGCGAACTAAGTGGATTCCCTACTTAGGGGGATGGGCTAAGTAAGTTCAAATCACCAATTAAACATGGATGGGACCTCAGTTTCAAATCTCAATCGAAAGACGAGTGGGATAGAAATACTACATGTATTATTATACTGAATTTATTACATTATCACAGCCATTTTGGCTGTGATAATGTAATAAATTCAGTATAATAATAATTAATGTATGGAATATTTGAAGGTAAATCCAAATGTACCGTATGTGTATACATCAAAGTTATGCCATACAAAACGGTATTAACTCTACAGACCATAAAACCAATATTTGCAAACACTGCAGATCCAGATGAGCCGTCTCATCAGGATCTGCAATGTTTGTCATTCTTTTTAATATTTTGAAAAGAAAACTCATTTTTTGCTGAATGGATTAGTCCAAAATGAACATGGAACATACCATGTTATATATTTAGGGATGAAAGGGTTAAATAATTGTATTACATTTCAAGCATGGATTTATCTGTAAGAGAAAACCCGTAATTGTTAACTTACAAATAATATACTCCCATAGTCGTTATAAAATAAGCACCGCCCACAAAAATTCATACGCAGATGCAAACGCCCCTGAAACATTATAAAATGCATTTCTGTTTGATAATGTTGTTCAGAAATGTAATAAATAGGATATTCCATCATACATGTTTGAATAGCTTGAAATAATACACTCGTGTACGCCGGCTTCCGCGGAAACAACTCGTTCGCTTCGCTTACTCCTTGTTTACACGGAAGCCGACGTACACTTGTGTAATATTTCACGCTATTCAAACATGTACGATGGAATATCCTCTATATCACACTGATGATGGTTCACTGATACCATTATCACATGTAGCTGATATCACTGATATTTATTTCAACGTTTTACTATATTTTCTATAGAAAGAATAAAAGTAGGTAGTGTTTAATTCTGTTTCATGGCCCGTCAACAGCTAAGGTCAGTGTTGGCCAGGTCACCGGGGTTGAATTCCATATTTCACCCTAAAGCTGGGGGAGAATCCTAAAATCTTAACTGAATATAATATAAATAAAGCCCAGAAATTAGAATATCCTAATCTGTTGTCAGGACCTCATCACACCGGAGTCACTTAGCCCATCCCCCTAAACGTAATAGAATTAACAGTAAATCTGACTACACTTTTAATTGGTATAATTGGAATCAACTCTCACAAACAAGAAAGTAACCAGATGGTCGCGGCCTGCATGTTGAGCCTGCCGAGGCATCTAGTGATCTCAGGGTAAGATATACATGTATATAATGTAGCAACAGATACATTGAAAAACAAGAACTGGCATCGTTAAACGAAGCTAATCCCCTCGCTGGCAGCCTTGAAAATTAAATTAAGTCCTCAGTGACCTTGACCTTGGGCGGTCGGACGTGGGTCGTATGCAAAACAGAGTACCATCCCTAGACACACATTGTAGCCAAATATTATCAAAATCGGTGAAGCGGTACATGAGTTATTGAAAAAAGAAAAAAAAATGCCTTACAAACAAGGTGAACTTCTAACTCAGTTGACCTTGACCTTGGGCACAGTGGCTGCATGCATGGGACAGAGAATGAATATATGGATGATGACTAATGAGCATATAAAGTTTCAAGCCAATCCAACTTACGGTGACAGAGAAAGTAGGTACCTGAAAACTTTAATGCAAATTTTGACAAAAACTTTAATGCAAACTTCTAAGTAATTTTACCATTTACCTTGGGCACAGGGACCGCATGAGTGGGACACAGAATGAATATACGGATGACGACCAATAAGCATACAAAGTTTCAAGCAAATCTGACTTACGTTACAGAGATAGTAGGTATGTGAAAAGTTTAACGCAAATTTGGACAAAAACTTTAACGCAAACCTCTAAGTCATTTGACCATGACCTTCGAGCACAGGGGCCACATGAGTGGGATACAGAATGAATATATGGATGATGACCAACAAGCATACAAAGTTTCAAGCAAATCTGACTTACGCTTAGTTACATGGTATAGAGATAGTAGGTATGTGCAAATGTTATAACGCAAATTTTGACAAAAACTTTAATGCAAACTTCTAAGTCATTTGAACTTGACCTTGGGCACAGGGGTCGCATGACTGGGACACAGAATGAATATATGGATGACGACCAATAAGCATACAAAGTTTTAAGCAAATTTGACTTACGGTTACAGAGACAGTAGGTATGTGAAAAGTTTAACGTAAATCTTTACAAAAACATTAAGTGCAAACTTCTAAGTAATTTGACCTTGACTTTGGGGCACAGGGGCCACATGAGTGGGATACAGCATGAATATATGGATAATGACTAATAAGCATATGAAGTTTCAAGTCAATGTGACTTAGAACTGCAGAGATATAAGGTATTTAAAAACTTTAACAGACAGAAACACGGACACCCGGACGTCAATGTGATCACTATGTGTTGCTTTCCGCAAGTGGGCTCAACAAAAATGAAGATGAGGGTCGAACCAGGGATATCTCACTCCAGTAAGGATGAATCCCATCTGTAAAATATTTGTTGCCTGCTGCTAATCTGCCAGACAAATTATAACAGCTAAACCAGAGTGCCGAAGGTCACAATATATGTCTGTCGAGGTTAGTTTGTTTGTTTGTTTATTAGTGTTTAACGGCCTATCAACAGCTAAGGTCATGTAAGGCCGGGCAAACGGGTTCAATCCCATTTTAACCTGCTGCATTGGGGGGAAAATCCCAAAATCAGAACGGAATATTTACATCGAGAACAAATGTATTCAGCCCTGAAATTAGAATAACCTGACCTGGTGCCAGGTCCATACCACACCAAGTCACTTGGCCCCTTCCCCTAAAATAGGATTACGAATATCGTAATACTCACATAAGGGGTATAACCAGATTCAACTGTCACATACAAAATGCAAAAGACATAATGTGAGGGCCAAACCAGGGGCCTATTTCATCAACATTGCAAAGTATACTTTACTAGCAAAGTATACTTTGAGGGAGTAATCATTTATTTTTCCTGAAATGCATTATTTCATATAGAACTAACAAATGCATATATTTCATGATTAAAAGTATGCAGAATTATTATACTGAATTTATTACATTATCACAGCCATTAAATGGCTGTGATAATGTAATAAATGCAGTATAATAAAAATTAATAAATTAAAAAAAAAAATGAAAATTTCTCCCACAAAGTATACTTTGCTACTAAAGTATACTTTGCAATGTTGATGAAATAGGCTACAGGTCTCGAGTCGGAATTCCGGTAAGGATGAACCCCGATCGTTAAATTACCCATTGTGTGCTCCCACCTGCCACCCACTTGTCAAGGTTAGTAAAGCGGAACATGAGAACTTTTTTTTTTTTTTTTCTCCTTTCCATTTTAAACATTTGTTCAAAATTTGGTTGAGATGTTTGTAGCACTCGAGTTATTGCTTGAAACGTGAAAATTAAAAAATGGTTACTTAGGAGAGGTAACTCATTGGAAAATTAAAAAAATCAATATGGTTATTCCTCTGGCAAAAATAAACATGTATACAGGGCTCCAGATAAGGAATTAGTAATTGAGTATTTTCACTCCATCATTTTTGATGCAATTCTGATTACAATTGGGTTTTTGGCAATTTTAATTGGGTCTTTAAGCAAATACGCAGCTTATCTGGAGCACTGTGTATAGCGAAATTGGTTAAAATCTGTTTAATTGCATGGTCAAGAATACAGAATACAAAAATTAAAAATGGCCACTGTGATAAATAGGGTTCTTCCTCTCGTCATGATAAACACGAGTAGCAAATTGGGGTTTAATATGGTTCATCAAGTAATATGTTATTGCTTGGACAAGCTGTACCCGCCTGCCACACACGGTGAACACAGCATGCATACAATCTTTCAAACGGCGTGCAAGAACTGATAAAAATCTAAGATTATCAACTACATTATTTTGTAAATGATTTAATAGTTATTTTATGAATGGGAGGAGAATACAACCTTATTAGTTCAATAACAATCATTCAAAATACTTAACTTTCTAAATCTGTTAAAAGAAATTAGAGTAATGGTTCCAGATCCTCACCACATCTGAGTTACTTAGCCGGACTCCCTAAAAGTAATAAGATTACTATTTTTATAATGGGTATAGCCAGATTCAACTCTCAAACCAGTAGCCTATTTCATCAACATTGCAAAGTATACTTTAGTAGCAAAGTATACTTTGAGGGAGAAATTTTCAATTTTATGATAAATTTATTAATTTTTATTATACTGAATTTATTACATGATCACAGCCAATTTGGCTGTGATAATGTAATAAATTCAGTATAATAATTCTGCATACTTTTAATCATGAAATATATGCATTTGTTAGTTCTATATGAAATAATGCATTTCAGGAAAAATAAATGATTACTCCCTCAAAGTATACTTTGCTAGTAAAGTATACTTTGCAATGTTGATGAAATAGGCTACAGGGATATCGGGGATCCGGTAAGTATGAACCCATCATTAAATTGACACTTCACATGCTCCCAACCAACCACACGATGGGTCATGGATAAGGGTCATGGAAAAGTCACAGCAGAGGAGAAATAGAATCTTTGTGAAACAAGACAGAAATTAGAAGAAATTAGACTTAATTTTACGCTTTGAGATCATACTCAATTAACGACTTTGGCCACTACATGACGCTATACCGTAATAGGAAAATATTGTCATGTACAACGGTATTTACAGAAACGATTATTGTTTGTTCATTCAATTATTTAAATGCCTGTCGTTTCTTTTATTTTTTTTGACATTGTTTGTAATCAGAAAATGATGTTTTCGTTGGTTTAAACGTGACACGTTTGAAGCAAAAAAATTATTGTTTTGTAAGTATAAAGACGAAAAAGATTGATATCCAAGAGATTGGAAAACGATAGGCAATTCATAATGGCAATTGAGTAACTCAATTGCCATTATGAATTGCCTATCGTTATCACACAGCGTTAGGAAAAATAAATCTCGACTACCGGTATCTGATTCCAACTACCTGATTTCAAGTACGAACTTGGAGAACGTACTTGGACAGTACCCTGCATGCACCCTGGCACATATTGGACATAGTGTTACACACACAAGATATACAATATATACCATTGTATGGTATCTCATTATGGACATATATACACGTACATAAGTATAAAATCTCTGGGCTACTGCTACTGAGTATAAACATTACATGGTTATACACAAATATAAATAAATGTCATTGGCACTCTGCAATTGCGCAGTATATCACAGTTACTACGGCACTGTCTGTCCCAGGTTGTTGTTGGTGTTTAATGGCCTATCAACAGTTAAGGTCATTTGAGGCCGGGCCAACAGGTTCGATCCTGTATTCAACCTGCTGCATTTGGGTGGAAATCCCAAAATTAGAACAGAATATTTACATAGAAAAACTATATATTCAGCCCTGAAATTAGAATAACCTGACCTGGTGCCAGGTCCATACCACACCAGTCACTTGGCCCCTTCCCCTAAAAGTAATAGGATTATGAATAATCGTGTTACTATATAAGGGGTATAATCAAATTCAACTCTCACATACAAGAATGCCAAAGACGTATCTCAGAGCCAAACCAGGTCTCTGGGCAGGATTCCGGTAAGGATGAATCCCAATCATTAAAATACCCATCGCAAGCTACCACCTGCCACCCATGCATGACTTAAGTAAGTCTGTCTGTCCCAAGTAAAATATGCAGATTGGTTTTAGCCAATTAACTTGAAATTTTTAGTCTACACAGGTGACAAATGTTATACACAAGCCATTTATTACTACATTTATAATATCATATTGGCATTAGATTTGCATTGACTATTTCCAATCTACAACCTATTAGAAAATATGGTTAAATTAGAGTGTAAAATTTAATGTACATTGCATAATGCCATATGAAATACGCGTATGAAGGTACATGCCCACTCAGTAGGTACAACATGTTCTTTATAGGAATTAAATACAGTAAAACTTGCACAAGCGACCACGTGCATTAAGCGACTTTTGTCTTAAGCGACCTCTTTCAATTCCCCCCGACCATTTAGCCTATATAAGGACAGTGTATTAAGCGACTTTCCCTTAACGCGACCACCGGTCACTTATTTTGTAAACAAAGGCAATTTTAGTTTGTATTAAACGACCATTAATTGACAGGATGTCACTTTCTCCAGGTGAAATTAGCCTCAAGTGTGTGACAAACAAAGGAAACAAATCTGTCACTGTCAAAGTGTGAATGTTGCATTGTTTATGATTATTGACCTGAAACCTCGTTCTGAATCGCTAGGTCACTTAAAGCGAGTTTGGTTTGTACTATAGTTGAACTATAGTAGATGCATTGTGCATGTCTAGTACAGAATTTCCATGTAAATTTCCCGCTCTCTATAACTTTTTACCTATTCGCCGCCATCTTGAAACAGAAGGGACAGGCGTTTGGCTAGTCAAACTATAGTAGACGTACGACGTCACTGGTCGAACCAGTCTGCATTCGCGGTTTAGTTGAAGTATAGTAACCAAAGTTTAAGCTTGAACTCGCTCTAATGATTACTAAAGGGAATTACCTCATGCCTATTTGCGATTTCAGCTGGGCGATTTTATTTCACAATGAAATTTAAATTCTGTCATCTATTTTGATGAAATAAAGCCTGAATAATTCAGAAAAGTGCACAGTAAACATTACCGGTAGTACTCTTATGTATTTATTTTTATGTTAATGTTTAATATTCGTGATTTGCTGATTCCGAATATTAAACCATATAATCGGACATTCCAGTACCCGGATTTCCATTTTCTTTTTCGTTTTTGTGTTGAGACCATTGTTCTAAGCGACCATTTTTGGTGTCTCCATTGGGTGGTCGCTTAATGCAAGTTTGACTGTACATGTAATATTGTGTCACTATTCCACCAGTTCTAAAAATTACAAGTGCCCGCTATACAGATATAATCATTTAGTAATAGTTATTTTACTGATAGTGACTCGCGTTGGTATCAGCTATTTTCATATGCAAATGAGGCATGATCTTTTTTAATTATTTATACTAATTAAATACTAAAATAATATTTTCGACAGATTATAAAGTATGATCATTGTACATCAAAAAATAAATACAGAAAATGAATAGTAATGTCTGTTAACATTTTAAAGAAACACGGTTATCACCCCTGATATCAGTGTGGAAATTTAAGACTGATACAAAATGTATAATAATGCCAATCAATACGTGGGGTAATGGTGAATGAATGTTTATTTTGCCAGTAAATGTCTCAGATGATGTCTCTGATATACAGAACATTTTGTGCCTACTGAGTGGGCATGTACCTATAAGTGACTAATAACACCAGACAAATGATATGTAATTGTGGTACCCACTGTGATGGCCCTTAATCCTTTCACCGCTATCTTAATGTTTTGTCTGTTTATTTTCTATTTTCCATTTTTATCATCAAAAACATGCTTTGACAGAACTTTAGAATAATTTACAACATGCTTTGACAGCATTTCAGAATCATTTCCATTGGAAATGATTCTGAAATGCTGTCAAAACATGTTTTTATTGAGAAATAAGGCAAGATATAAAAGCAACAGTAGACGACAATTGTTGTGTGTAGCGGTCTAAGGGTTAAAAAATGAATAATTTATATAAGAAAATGACCCCAGTGGCAGATTGATGAAACTCTGGCAAATGTCTTAACTGGACCCATGGACACAGACACACGGACGGATACATAGTCCAAACACTATATGTGGCTGTGACTGGAGAAATGGGTCTTCTGGGTTTGTGACCAGTGTAGATCCAGATTAGCCTGTGCATCCGCACAGTCTGATCAGCATCTGTACTGTTCGCCATTCCGTCAATGAAATACCTGTTATGCTTCTAACACGCAATATAGATCATTATCAGGCTACATGGTGTGCTATTTGATGAGCAGCTACACTGGTCACAAAACCTGTAAGTCCCATGTCTCCAGTCCCATATGTCTGATATATGATAGAAAGAAAGGTCACATTACTGTGCACGAAGCGAAAAAAACACATATTGGATAGCTAAGACATAATCTAAGACACAGTCACAAGGTAACTGAATGGATTTTGATATGTTAATTTTGCAACCAATACAACCGTCACAAAATGATTTTCAGACTAGTTCATTTATGAAAATGGGGTGTTTTTTTTGTTTTCAAAAAAATCAAAATTACTTCCAAAAGTGCAGATTCTGATGAGACGGCTCATCATGAGCCGGCTCATCTGGATCTACACTTTTTACCAATACCACTATACAGGCCTGTGATGTTGAAAAGGTTCAGCCTGAATCTGTCGGCGTCGGAAACAAATAATGGCATCTGCAGATTTTTTGCCGAAATGTACATTTTTTTCTCCATTTATCCACATGGTTGTTATTTCTACCAACATTTCAACTCTACAGACCATAAAGCCAACACTGTAAACTCCAGGTGAGCCGGTTGTAACGAGCTGTCTTATCAAGGTATACAGTATTTGTTAGTAGTTTTCAGATTTTTAAAAAAATGTTCCTCAAATGATTAATGAACTATTCCAAACGTAAGTATGAATCAGTCTATGCCAAGTATTTAGGGGTGAAAGGGTGAAAGTATCAATGGTCTCCTTAGCTGATTTCTGTTCTACTCCTTAGAATGTGGGAAACAAAAATTGCCGACTGCTGTTATTTTATATTTTATCTTCTGTCTCAATAAAAATATGGTTTGACAGTACTTTAGAATCATTTCCATTTCCATTGGAAAGGATTCTAAATTACTGTCAAACCATGTTTTTGATAAGAAACATGGGAAATAGAAAATAAACAGCGGACGACAAAATTAAATTTAGCAGTGTGAGGGCAAATAAACGAAGATTCTGTCAAAATATAAAACACAACTGAAAAGTGCCCAAAAAATACGCACCAAGATTATCATCCTGACTGGAAAGGGGATAAGTACGGTATGTTTTTTTCATTTATTGATGCTTTTAGGTATATTTAATGTATTTATAGACCTCAATACATTAAATATGCCTAAAAGCATCAATAAATGAAAAAAAAAGTTGTTTTCATTTATTGATGCTTTTAGGCATATTTAATGTATTTATAGACCTCAATACATTAAATATGTCTAAAAGCATCAATAAATGAAAAAAAAAATTGTTTTCATTTATTGATGCTTTTAGGCATATTTAATGTATTTATAGACCTCAATACATTAAATATGCCTAAAAGCATCAATAAATCAAAAAAAAAAATAAAAAAAAAAAATTGTTTTCATTTATTGATGCTTTTAGGCATATTTAATGTATTTATAGACCTCGGTCCGTTACTTCAACCTGTGGGTCTGATATACGCAGAACATGATGAAACAGATTAGTCAAATCTATTTAATTATAGATTTGTATCTTATTTCTAAACCAAATTGCACATATGAGTCACCTGAAAAAAGGCTTTTTGGATTAGTAACAAAACTAGATGGCCACGGCCCGCATGTCGCGCCCGCCACGGCTTTGATAGTATACCGAAAAACGTTAACCAAAAAATGTTTAACCCGGACACACGTACGTACACCAATGTGTCAACTATATCATGCTGTCTGCAAGGGGGCGCGACATTAATTTATAATACTGAAAAATAACTAGCGTTGCAAATGCTATTTTATTTTCTGAAACCGATGGTTATTAATTTAATTGTAGTTATATATATATTTATATTACTTAAACTAGTGCCTCTAGTGGAAAAATATTTCTAAATATGGTATAGTATGATCCTTTCACAACAAATTATAATTTTATTTCATAAATTGTCCTTACTGGTGCGTGTATTTAATATTATATACTGGAATACAGCGCATGTTTTGGGGAATTTGATCACATAAAGCGGTGTGATGTATTGTTATAGGCCATTTACAGCATATGAAGTGAAAAACCACATATTTCATATCCGAGAAACTTTAATGATCACTTTAAAGCCACAGATGACATATTTTGACCGACGTGACAAGCCTATGATGATAAAGGGACATCACTCTCACGATGGGCAGGTATGTCGCGACTTGTCTGCCTTGACGCCGCCCTCAAGTTTGAGGACAGACTGAGCTAACGTGAGCCCGAATATAAACGTTCCCACGGTCATGAAGCAACAGGAGAATGCAACGAGGAGTTGTCTACGCAGCGTCCATCCTTCGTCCTTGACCCGCGACATTGTGGCTGCCAGCAGACACATGCCTGTAATAGATGTATGATAGTAAAGTAAAGTGTTGTTTATTATAGCGCCACCCCTATTGAAAGGGCCAGCCAGCTTTGATTTATGAGACACTCTAATCTCTCACCAGCACTACTTCCCAATTCCTATCATATTAGAGTACATGTATACTGTTATGTCGTCTTTTGATGTCTTGTGAAAATATTTGCTACATTGTTTGAACCAAGGTTTTTTTTTCATCTATAGAGTCTATAGTATAGACCATCAGGCCCATAGCCAGACCTGTTTGAAGGGGAGGGGTCATTTCGAAGACCCAAGGGGCCTGAGGTATCTAGAGGGGTCTAAAAAGTGGACCTCGAGGCTAAAAAAGTGGACCTCGAGGCTGGGTGTGGGGGTCGTCCGACTGCTCCGACCCCCCCTGGCTACGGGCCTGGTTATAATCATATTTCTTTGAACACAGACTGCTGGAATTATTGCTAACAAGTACTGTGGTATCAGCAATCTTTTTTTTCAAAATGGCCGCCAAAATAAGGGTGTCATATACACTACCACTAAAAAGTATTGTTACGGCTTTAGTTATATTATTTATTTATGATATATTACTAGCACATGTGTTTTTGCTTGAAGACATATCATCATCTATAGACAACATAAATCAAAACTGGAGTCAGTTCAATTTTTTATGTGCTGTTTGAAATTCAAAATGGCCACCATTGAAATTTATATTTCACGTCAAAATTATGTGTGGTGTTTACTTTTCACCCAAAAACACATTACTATGGATAAGAATTATTGGCAGAATGATTGAGATATTGATTGATGATTGATATATTTTGAGATTGTGGCCATTTTGGTTTTCAAAATGGCTGCCATTTTAAATTTGACCATCTAATATATATATTGCAAACGTTTAATTGTGTATGTTCTTTCTGGCTATGCTCATATAATTCTTTGAACGCAGCAGCCTGTTGAGATTATTTTTAGCTAGTACTGTGATACCAGCCATCATTATCTTCAAAATGGCCGCTGAAAATATACGTCATATACATCGCTAATTCAAAGAGTTATATGTACTGCACATTCTAGATTTATTGTGGCAGTTTTATGTTCATTCAAATGATATCTCGATCGGCACGTGTGTTTTGCTTAATATAAGAGGTAAAGCATATGGCAAATCATATATGTTGTCTAATTAACTTTACATCAATATCTTGTACATTGCATTTCAAACGCAAATAAAGGTATTCTCTCTTGTTTTCATGAGAAAGCGTCTTTTACGATGATATGATGCGCCATCTACAGTCTGTATAATGTAGGATCAAGCATTGCTGTTGCAAACTTCAACTGCTGATTTTCATCGTTTATTTTCTTTCTCTTCCTGGAGTCTACCAGTGTCACCAATTTTTAAGTTTAAAGCTACTGTGTTCTTATCATTGAGTTTCTTGTTCTGTTGGTGACTGGATATACTTTTGTCACGAGCAGAAACAGTTTTCGGAAATAGATGACTCACAAGTGGCATGTAAATTGAATCGAAGCCGTCATCCCATCAATAACTGTGCTAGTTACCATTATATACCCAAAATGTGAGTATACCAAAATATGGGCCTGTGCCTGCAGCTTTTGTTCTGAAAATGCCTAACGTTCGTCCAGCAAACCCCCCAAAAAAGCGGCTGTAATAGTCAACAGGTACCAGAAAGTATTTGCCATTTCCAGTGAAAATGTCTGTAGCAACGGTTTTTCTTGGGTGGCCTGGTACGTCATGTGATATCGGAGTCTTTGGTTTCTGCGTTCAATTGAACACATTTTTACCATTTTAGTGATACCTACAGATATGTTTGACCACAACATATTATCTCGTCCGAGACATTTCTGAATGCCCAGATGGCCAATGTGCATGGCTTGCAATATCTTGGACTGCAGTGCAGTTGGAATTATGAGATTATATCCTTTCAGGATTAGAGCATCTGATATTGTCAGGTCATCTCTGTAATTGCAAAATGCTGACATCGGCCATCCATTTCTTTGAGCAGAATCAATTTGAATCTTGCGATCACTCACCGGTAAGTTTGACTATACTATATTTCCCAAATATTCAGTCAATGATTTGGAAATATAAGCCATTGGCTTGGGTTCATGACACAACCTAATCCAGACTAGATGTGTCGTCCGAAGTGTCACTGGCTTTGGAAAATCATAGCATGAGAATGCTTGATTCTGTGTAATAAGGACATTTTGGAAAGTGTCATCATATGTGGTTTTTCCCCCATTAAAGAGAAAAACACATTATTTGCATGTAATATGCGCAAGGGGAGGGTGTCTTGTATGTAATCTCAGCGAGATTGTGGGGAAAGTTGGACAAATAATTCACATGCCCAGGAGTGTTTCCAATTTCGCATGATTACGCAGCGAGTCCAGTAGCCTATTTCACCAACATTGCAAAGCATACTTATCTAGCAAAGTATACATTGAGGGAGAAATTTTCAATTTTAGGATAAATTTATTAATTTTTATTATACTGAATTTATTACATTATCACAGCCATTTTGGCTGTGATAATGTAATAAATTCAGTATAATAATTCTGCATACTTTTAATCATCAAATATATGTAGTTGTTAGTTCTATATGACATAATGCATTTCAGGAAAAATAAATGATTACTCCCTCAAAGTATACTTTGCTAGAAAAGTATACTTTGCAATGTTGGTGAAATCGGTTACAGATCTTTGATTGCAGACTAATGTTTGGTTTGGCCTTTGTGTGGAACTTCAGTGACACTGTTATCTATCTTTATACCCACTTTTTAAAAAAAAATGGGTATATTGTTTTCGTCACGGGTGTCCGTCCGTCCGTACGTCCGTCCGTCCGTCCGTCACGTTTCTTGTAACTCGAAAAACTTTTTCACCTTCATACCTACGAGCCTGATATTTGGTATGTAGCTTCGTTATCATGTGCAGATGCGCAAAGTGAATTCGCATTTTTCATCCGACCCTCCATCATGGATTATCTCCCCCTTTCGGACTCAGAATTTCCAATTTTTTCCTTGTAACTCGAAAAACTTTTTCACCTTCATACCTACGCGCCTCATATTTGCTATGTAGCTTCGTTATCATGTGCAGATGCGCAAAGTGAATTCAGATTTTTCATCGACGCCCTTCGAACCATCATGGATTATCTCCCCCTTTCAGACTCAGAATTTCCCATTTTTTCCTTGATCCCAATCTGAACTCGACTTTTTCCTTCATACCTACGCGCCTCATATTTGCTATGTAGCTTCGTTATCATGTGCACATACGCAAAGTGAATTCCCATTTTTGATCCGACCCTCCATCATCGATTACCTCCCCCTTTCCGACTCAGAATTTCCCATTTTTTCCTTGTAACTCGAAAAACTTTTTCACCTTCATACCCTACGCGCCTCATATTTGCTATGTAGCTTCGTTATCATGTGCACATGCGCAAAGTGAATTCGGATTTTTCATCCGACCCTCCATCATGGATTATCTCCCCCTTTCGCACTCAGAATTTCCCATTTTTTCCTTGTAACTCGAAAAACTTTTTCACCTTAATACCTACGCGTCTGATATTTGGTTCGTAGCTTCGTTTTGATGTGCTGATGCGCAAAATGAATTCGGATTTTTTATCCGACCCTCCATCATGGATTACCTCCCCTTTCGGACTTAGCATTTGGGGAAAGTGGGTATATTGCGATGGCGCGCCATCGACTTTTTCTAGTATTTTTATTATGTCTATCACAACATTTCAACACTTTCTTGCATACAATTCTGTATGGGGTATAGAGTTTGTGTAATCAACTCATTTGACAGCTTTGTGATAGTGCCAACACCGCCATTCAGGAACACGAACTATATGAAGACTCTAATGCAGATGGTTATGGAACATATTGCAAGTGCTGACAATTCAGTATGCATTATTAAGACATTTCCTGCATACACACAGCGGCCATATTGATATCCAACATGTCGGACATAAAACAGTGCTTAGACATTGACATAATCCTATACATTCTCCTTCATATACAGTATGATTAGTCAGGAAAAACAGCAGTATAAATGATTTATCCATGATTATATAATAATTGTATGTTTCTCACAGCAGCAATTTTGAAATTAAGAAAAATATGGAACCAACCCATGCTTTATTTTCTTGACTTCTGTAGATGATACAAATAACATTGGTTCCAATAATGTAGCCAAAAAATCAGCACAACCTAACGTTTTCAACGACAATTAGTATTGAGCACACAAGAAATAATATTGACATAGCGGCCATTTTGAAAACCAAATGTCCGCCATACCAGTTATCGGAAAAATTGGAACCAACCCCAGTTTATTTATTTGAAATATGCAGCCACAAAAAAACAACATTCTAACTGCATTAACAATGAGTATATGAGTAATACAATATTGAGCATAGAATTTCTGAGCGGCCATTTTTAAATCAAAGATGGCCGCCATGGGGGTTGTTAACAATTAAAATGACACCGGTTGTCTTGTGTATGTTCAAAAGATGAACATAGCCACACAAAAAATCAACATTTATTTTATACCTATATTAGAAGTGAATATAGAATGAATATAGTATTTCAGGGTGGCCATTTTGAAATTCAAGATGGTGGCAATATGAATTGTCGAGAAAAATGGACCCAACCCCAGTTTTGTTCTATGTGGTCAAAAGATGATAAAAAAATATTGGTTACATAAATGAAGCAAAAAAAATGCAAGACTACATAACAATATACACTATATATGCCAGGCTGCCAGGCATCATGCAGGTAAGCAATTTGTACCGTTTATTTAACTACTGTCTGTTCCACATTTCGCTGCCGACAAACTTTTGGTTATTTTGGGGGAAAAAAATCTATTTTTAGTCCAATGTTAAATTCCCATAGGAAAATATTTTTTCGCAATAAAATCATTATTTGATGGAATTTCATGAAATAAAAAAATTGGGGAGGGAGATTTTATTTATTATTAATGAAAAAGTACTTACATTTAAATATTTTTTAGATTTGATGTGTGTGTAGCCAAAAGTTTGTCGCAGCAAACCGTGGAACAGCAGTGGCTAAAACCTTCGACCTCCCAGTTGTGAGGCGAATGCCTTATCTATATATATATCCGTACACAGGTGGAAGTCTCGGACCTATGCAGGCCTCGACAAATCCACTCGTCCGCTCGTATTTACGAGTAACTTTTCAGCCTGGGCGAGTGAAAATTGAAAGCCGCTCGTCCAGTCGGGCGAGTGGAAATTTGAAGATCACCACTGAGAAAATGCAAATGCGAAGTTTTGCGAAGCGAAATACTAAATTCCAATAAAATATTCAACTGATTACCGAGCGTGGTAAAGGGAGACTACCTACTACACTCGCCTTTCTGCGTTGCCAAGATACACATATACAATGTAGACTGTGTCCGATCTTAATTCCCATTACATGCGGCTGCAACTACTGAATTTAATACGTGCATTCTACAACCAGTCACCGTGACTTAGCATTCTGTTTAACTGTCGTCTGCTCTGTGTTTACAAACAAAACAAGATGTCAGACATACGCCGGTTTTTGCAGGGCGGCGGAGATATTGATAGATCCAATGAACAACTCGAAAAGGCGAAATTAATCACGGTTATCTGGCGAATTATATCTAAAACTTGGCAATCTTATTATTCCTGCAATACACAACGCTACGCTAAGCCGTTTACAATAAGATGCAAACTGCAGTGTACCCCTCCCACCACGGCACCATTGTTTCACGCTGTGTAGCAACAGTTACACAAATTACATAAATTACATAATTTATTTGTTGAAGCCGCGCACCGAAAGCTGGAAATATAGATCTACACGGGCACATTGACTGTGGAAATATTATTGTTATCACAAAATATTATCACAAACTGCACATACAAAAATGTATGTTTTGTTATTTGACCAAAAGTTTGGACGAGTAGAAGTCCAGTCTGGACGAGTAGATTTTTAGGTTCTCTCGACCAGTGGCCTGCTGTCGAGGCCTGCTATGACACCAAAAAAATGCCTATTACAAAAATCCCATTACCCCACCCACTTGGTCTCATACATTACCATCTTCTATTTATAGAAGGTGGGTATAAATATGGCTATTATAGAAAGAGCCCTCTCTTTTCCGATTCGCACAAACACAATAAACATTGATTAAATGTATGAAATATGTCTCTGGCAATCGATAAAGGTATTAGGTGTGTGAATATACTCACTTCAAATCGCTGTTTCAAGTATTTATTGAGTTATTCGCGTTTTGATTACACCATCCAAAGCGAAAGTTGCGTGTACGAAAGAATCTCACACAGAATCGGAGGCCGTCCGGCGTGGATTATCGGTCATATTTGGCCGATAGCTGATCGCCAGCTCAAACTAAAGTGGTGCACCATGACCATATACATTAGAAACTCCAACCATACAAAGTTCGTCCAATTGTGATCGTTCACCGATCTAAAAAACACTTTTTTGTCTAATTTCGTTCATTATCTGGAACTGGGTCAATGCACCATCTTCCATAATACAACCGGAAGCGTCTATGTAAAGAACATCTCTGATTGGCTAAATCTAAACTGTAATGACGTCATTCAACCTATTTCAGGATTCCGGAAGACATAATCTGATAGTTCGTGAATCATGAATGAAAGTAGAAAAAGGGTGTTTTTTAGATCGGTGAACGATCACAATTGGACGAACTTTGTGTGGTTGGAGTTGCTAATGTATATGGTCATGGTGCACCACTTTAGTTTGAGCTGGCGATCAGTTATTGGTCAAATATGACCGATAATCCACGCCGGATGGCCTCCGATTCTGTGTGAGATTCTTTCGTACACGCAAATTTCGCTTTGGATGGGGTATACAAAATACGAATAACTGAATAAATGCTGGAAAGAGCGATTTGAAGTGAATATATTCACACACCTAATACTTTTATCGATTGCCAGCGACAGAAATCATACATTTAATCAATGTGTATTGTGTTTGTGCGAGTCGGAAATGAGAGGGCTCTTTCTATAATTGCCACAATGTTATCCACCTTTCTTTATATATAAGATGGTAATGTACGAGACCAAGTGGGTGGGGTAATGGGATTTATTTTTAATAGGCATTTTTTTGGTGTCTTCCACCTGTGTATCTGTATACATGGTTTGACATCACATTAGAATCATATTCTTACTGTTACGCAGCTATTACTGGATTCAATCCTAAATAACTGGAAGGGACTGTCCATTTATAAAGAGTGCATTTTTTTTTCTAAGAAAATTAACTTAATTGCAAAAAGTGCAGATCCAGATGAGACGAATCGTTACGAGCCGGCTCATCTGGTTGAACACTGTTTGGAATCACTGCTATAGAGGTTTGTAGTGTTGAAAGGTTTAACAGGTGCAAAAAAATACAAAACAAGAAATGCGTCTGTCGAACGCGGATGCCACCTGCAGCATATTTGAGAAACTGTGACAAAGAGGTTAACCGAAAAGTGTGACAGACGGACGGACAGACAGACGGACGTTCTTACATTAGGGTACTTATGTGGCTTATCACATGTTAAATATTAGCCACATAAAACGATTTTTAGCCACATAAAACGATTTTTTAGGTGGCTAATTATAACCAACCCTATCCTTTAACAAGTCCATAACCCTGTGGGGCTAGCCACATAAGTACCCTAATGTGTGCCCGCACAGACGGACAGACGGACGGTCCAAACACTATATGCCACCCGTTTCTTCGAAACCCGGTGGCATAAAAACATCAGTATGTCTTACCTGGAAATATAAAAATAAAGACGGCAGCAAAGGCGCCGAGTATCTGTATAACCACGCCAATGTTTGGTATAAACAGCGCCAATATAACTGTGGCGGTGAACCAGATCACCGTGGATATGAGGCGCCGGTTCCGCTCCTCGTTGATTATCTGTAGCGGAGTCAGCTTGCGGAGATCCGTCCATAATGACATAAACGCCGCCCTGCAATGCCAATAATTCACATTATTGCATACTAGATGGGCGCGACCCCGCATCAAACTTTAACCAACAACTCAAAGCAATATTTAAACGCAAACACGGACGGATGTATGTACGCCAATGTGCCAACTATATTGCAATGTCCGTAAGCAGTCGCGACAAAAATCCATCCATAATGATAATGATCAGGGGCTCACATATACCCCCGGCTGCCACCTGGACCGACAAATAAAACAAACGCGAATGGAGGGATGGAAAGAAGGAAGGAATAACAAAAACTATATACCCCTTGACATACTTTGTATGCCGGGGGTATAATAAACACCATTTTGCAATGCCAATAATTCACATACACAAACAACCAAGGTAATATTTAACCCTTGCCATGCTGCAATAAATTTATAATTGATAGGACTGTGTTGTCCTGGCTTTTCTATGTATAGTTCGCTACATTATATCATATGTTCTACTTCGTATTTTCCATTCTGTGTCAAACGCCACAAGAGGTGAAATTGGTTGATGGCTTGAACACAAAAAGATGGCCGAGTTTGCCACTTCATGGGCCGTCCGTATAGGTTACGGTAACGAGGCAATGTTCACATATATGTTATACATATATCTCATTTATGAAGCATTTATCTTTGAATCGCATCATGATCAGGTATAGGACGGGTCCTTTGCCCTTTGAATCTGACAACCCGCTATGGCAGGGTTTGCAAACAGTGCAGATCCAGATGAGCCGGCTCGCAACGAGCCGTCTCATCAGGATCTGCACTTTTTGCAAGTATATTTTTTATATTTTCATATTTCTCATCCTTTTTATAAATGGACTAGTCTTAACATCAGTTTGTGATGGTTTGGGATTGGTTGCAAAATTAACATATCAAAATACATTCCAGTTACTTAGGGGTGATTGATTGATTTATTGGTGTTTAACGGCCTATCAATAGCTAAGGTCATTTAAGGCCAGGCCAATGGGTTCGATCCAATTTTTAACCTGCTGTATTGGGGGTAAAATCCCAAAATCAGAACGGAATATTTACATCGAAATTTTTTTTAAAATATTCAGCCCTGAAATTAGAATAACCCGACCTGGTGCCAGGTCCATACCACACCAGTCACTTGGCCCCTTCCCCTAAAATAGGATTATGACTAACACTTAGGGGTGAAAGGGTTGAACAGACACCTACCTGCCACAGAAGAGCAGTATGGGGTACGTTGTGTACGTTTTCACAGCAAACAACACAACAGCTATCACAACCTCAATATCGGGATCGTACGATAGCAGGATATCCGAGGTGATAAGGTCGCCAAAGGTCAAGTAGCCGAAGGCCGCGGTGCCGGTGTACGTGATGACACAGAGCGTCATGGCGATGGCCACCGTCTTGGAGAATTGGCGTATATTCCGCGGCTCCATGCACGAGTAGATGGGGATGATACTCACGTGGCACTGGAACAAGGTAAACTCGCCATGGTAACGTGGGATATTTAGAGGGATCTTAAAGAAATTTGTGGCAAGTGTATCCACAGGACAGGTGGAAGACTCAGACTTTTGATATAAAAAAGTGCCAATCTCAGATGTGGATGACCGGGTATGGAAGGTGTTCGAGCCAATTCCCACCCTTAAATATATGCCGAATGAAAAGATTTGGATGAAATGTGAGTAAAACAGTTGGTGAACTAGAAATGTGGCCTGTTGGCACACGAATGCCCCCGCTGGCAGCCAACGAAAACGAGACACATTTGAAAAGAAAGATTCAGAAATTATAAGCAATTTACCCGAGCCTTAAGGTTTTGAACGCATCAAGTCTGTGACCTTGACCCTGGGCTTAGCGGGGGCTGGACGAATGTGGATTTGTCACAGGGCAGTAGAGGACCATTGGAGCAATGCGTGTGTGAAATGTGAAGCAGAACCGAGCAAGGAAATTATAAGGCATTTACCCGAGCGTTAAGGTTTCGGGACAGACCTACATGTACGTATGTACGTACGTACGTACGTACGTACGTACGTACGTACGTACGTACGTACGTACGTATGGACGCCAGTAACACTATATGCCCCCCTCACCATTCGGTGGCGGGGGCATAAAAAGCATTTCATGGTAGAGTTGTGTTGGTTTTCTGAACATACATGTATACGACACTATGGGTCACCTGAAAAAAATAAAGAATTGCAAGTCAGTGCACATGTTCCTTTCAGAAGTATTGTTATCTGGCTGAAATATAATAGTTAGAACATAATTGTGCAAGGAGTATTGATTTATAGCTGGTATCCTCAGGTCCGACACAATGTTGTATCGTAACAAATGCAATACTGTGTTTTAACGCCCTAAAGTTCACATGATGCAGAATTATCGTTATCCTGTTGAAATACATAGAATACAGGAAAATTACCAATTTACGCATGTTATTTTGTTACATTACGAGCTTCTGTTCTACCGGAAGCTGGATACCTTTCTATAAATAGGAATAAAGCAAATGGGATTATGTTACCCTCAAGGGTACAGTACTCATTGTCATTTATACAGTAAATTGCATTTCAATGTCGAACACCTTCGCTGGGTTGCATATGTTGAGACATATTTGATTTGATTTAATGGCCTGTCAACAGCCATCCCAATATCAGAACTGAATACTTACAGAGAAACTATATATATTCAGCCCTGAAATTAGAATAACCTGACCAGTAGCTGATTTCATCAAAATTGCAAAGTATACTTTCCTAGCAAGGTATACTTTGAGGGAGCAATCATTGATTTTTCCAAAATGCATTATTAACGATTGCATATATTTCATGATTAAAAGTATGCAGAATTATTATACTGAATTTATTACATTATCACAGCCATAATGGCTGTGATAATGTAATAAATTCAGTATAATAGAAATTAATAAATTTATCCTAAAATTGAAAATTTCTCCCTCAAAGTATACTTTGCTAGAAAAGTATGCTTTGCAATGTTGGTGAAATAGGCTACTGGTGGCAGGTCCTGACCACACCAGAATCACTTAGCCCCACTCCCTAAAAGTAGTAAGATTAGTACTAATTGAGACAGAGAATACAGGCACGGAGTGGAGACTCGAGCACATACCTGGTAGGCAAAGCAGATCGTGGGCACCACATAAAATACATCCATCCATTGAGCTGGTCTACAACAGAGAAATAATATATATTCATTGTGACATTATCCACAGGTGCTTCTAACGTCTTGGATGGTAAATTATTGTTTGTACATACATAAAACCACATTTCTGAACAGTGTACAAAACAATTAATGTGCCTGGGGCCCGTTTCACTAAACTTCTTACGACTAAAATGTTCGTAAGTGCAAATTTAGGATCGTCTGGAAATTTCAATCTATGGATTTACATTTATTGAGCATAGGCTGCATATGCAGCCTATGCTCAATAAATGTAAATCCAATAATTATTTACATGAAAACGTTAATGTGAAATTTACGGACTATCATAATTTTGCACATACAAACATTTTAGATGTACGAAGTTTAGTAAAACGGCCCCCTGGTTTATAAATAATATACATCTCCCCGGGCGCATTTGAATTGTTTTGTACATTGCTTAGAAAGGAGTTTCATGTATGTACAAACAATAATTGACCATCCAAGCCACGCTAAAAACACCTGTAACATTATCCCTTGCTGAAATAAATTTTGTTGTCTGCAGTTTATTTAAGGGATGATTCACAGACCATAAAACCTCACACATACCGCTCCAAATCGAAAAACAAAGCATGGTTATCCCCATTCTAATGCACCTAGTGTGCTCCCCGCTTTCTGCAACGTCGTAGCATATCACGAACAGTGATATTTTTAATTACGTCAGCAGGTTGTTGTCGTCATCGATAACTGCCTCACACCAATGAAATGTAACTCCGCCGAAGAATATTCCCATTTCAAATAGAGATTAACGGGACTTTTTCTAAGACATCTATACATTTATTCAACTGTAATGTTTATTTTAACAATTGTATCGTTTTTATATGTGTAGTTGCAACAGTTATTTGCTTTTATTCATTTAAGGAAATGCCAACATTTCTGCATTGGGTTCGTGTGATTTTTACAAAGGAAATGTCAACAACTTGTTGTGTCAACAGGCCTAGGATTTCCCTGGATTTACGCCTAATTCAGGTGATTACCCATCTGCAATACAGTTTATTATGTGTAGTCATGTATGTGCACATTGGAATTCGTAAAGTTATAGGCTGGTACTGGCATATTGAGTTTGCATTTGAGCACTTTATTAAATTCTTCTGTATTTTGGGCCGGTGGGGTAATATTTTTGGGAATTTGTTGAAGGGCACAAACTGAAATCATGTTTGTCAGTCGTTGTTAGATTTTCTTTTCCGCTTTGGGTTGTACAGGTCAATATGGCAGAATGGATAACCGAAAATGTACCGAAATTAATTTGGAAATAATTGCAAGTCCCACTGGCCATTGTTTACAAAAAGCGCGTAGGGTTACATAAATCTGTCAAATTGTAAAACACAGACTGGTAGAACGGAGATTTTATATGCTGTGATTTTTCATATTTTATAGGCTCTGATTTCAATTGACCAATCAGATGCGTGCTTTCTATTTTCAGTGCATTACAATTTAAATGTTTCTACTTTTCTCAGCAACGACATGCTTTGACAGCACTTTAGAATCATTTCCAATGGAAATGATTCTAAAGTGCTGTCAAAACATGTTTTTCTTGAGAAAGAAGATGAAACAGTCGCAGACAACATTTTACATTTCCCGTAAGCAAAGGGTTACTGAACAGTAAAACTGCAGTATGAAGTAGTTGTGGGCCAGAAAATGATTTGTAAATGAGTCACAATCAGTCTGACGAAATCGGGTTATTCATAGAAAATACCAGGCTAGTGTCTTTTTATATGTGGCTGTGACAGGAGAAATGGGGCTTATGGCATGTGTGACCAGACTAGTTCCTGATTGATCAAATAACACACTCCTGTAGCATGATGATGATCTTCATTGCTTGTTAGTGCTACAAGCAAGACGGATTTTTCATTGATGGAATGGCGGAACAGTGCAGATCCTGAGCAGACTGTGCGGATGCATAGGCTGATCTAGATCGGCACTGGTCGCAAGTGCCCGAGTTCTCCAGTTACAGCCACATATTAAGTTTATTAGGCAAGGCTAGGAAACACGTAGGAATTACGAGGCTTTCCTACCGTTTCTGATCCAAGCCTGATAAACGTGTTAGTCCTATCATAGAGAATACCAATGTAGTGGCTTTTGATACATGTATCAAGGTTATTAGGCAAAACAAGGAAACGCATATGAATTCAGAGGCTTGTTGACAAATTCCTACCATTTCCGAACCAAATCTGGAGCCCGTTTCACTAAACTTCCTACGACTAAAATGTTCGTAAGTGCAAATTTAAGATCGTCTGTAAATTTCAATTTATGGATTTACATTTATTGAGCATAGGCTGCATATGCAGCCTATGCTCAATAAATGTAAATACAATATTTATTTACAAGAAAACATTGTTAATGTGAAATTTACAGACTATCATAATTTTGCACTTACGAACATTTTAGTCGTAAGAACTTTAGTGAAATGGCCCCCTGATAAACTTCACATCAAAAGACACTAGCCAGTTTCTTCTTCACTGGCATTCACCTTTTGTGAGACTAAACTCTTTGGCAACACAATCTGGTGATGCACTCCGCAACGGCGTAAAATGTCTTGTGTCCAAAAAATGTACTGGTTTTCTTACAAGATGGCATGCAGCTCAACTTAGAGCTATCGCATAAACGCATTTTGCGACTAGTAACCGGCTCAAATTTCATACGCCGGTTACATGACGAAAATGTGTTTATGCACTCATATTTTGCATGTAGTTGAATGGAAATTCATCAGTAGCCTATTTCACCAACATTGCAAAGTATACTTTTCTAGCAAAGTATACTTTGAGGGAGAAATTTTCAATTTTAGGATAAATTTATTAATTTTTATTATACTGAATTTATTACATTATCACAGCCATTTTGGCTGTGATAATGTAATAAATTCAGTATAATAATTCTGCATACTTTTAATCATCAAATATATGCAGTCGTTAGTTTTATATGAAATAAATTATAAATGATTACTCCCTCAAAGTATACTTTGCTAGAAAAATATACTTTGCAATGTTGGTGAAATAGGCTACAGGAATCAGGCGCGTATTTCAACGTGAAACATTTTATGCTGCGCGGAGTGCAGCACCAGTGAATACTGCTTACATATCTTTTGTCAATAGTGGCCCATATAATATATTTGTTTATTGGTGTTTAACGGCCTATCAACAGCTAAGGTCATGTAAGGCCGGGCAAACGGGTTCGATCCCGTTTTAACCTGCTGCATTGGGGGGAAAATTCCAAAATCAGAACTGAATATTTACATCGAGAAACAATATATTCAGCCCTGAAATTAGAATAACCTGACCTGGTGGCAGGTCCATACCACACCAAAGTCACTTGGCCCCTTCCCCTAAAATAGGATTACGAATAATCGTAATACTCACATAAGGGGCATAACCAGATTCAACTGTCACATACAAATTCCAAAGACGTATGTGAGGGCCAAACCAGGTCTCCAATCGGAATTCCGGTAAGGATGAACCCCGATCGTTAAATTACCCATCGCTTGCACCCACCTTCCACCCACCCCCCCCCCCACCCCCCATATAATATAACAACCTTACTTACTTTGTAATGATTTCTCCAGGCGGGTCGTGTGGTACAAAGTACTTGATCGTCACGAGCAGTACGACATAGAGAATCCCCAATACACCGAAAAAACTGCAATACAATACAATGTATGTGAACTGGAGAAATGAGGCTATTGGGATTTGTGACTAGTGTAGCTCCTGATCAAATAGCACACTCCTGTTATTGCTTGTTAGAAGCATGACAGGTGTTTCAATGATGGAATGGCGAACAGTGCAGATCTTGATCAGACTATGTGAATACATTCTGAATCTGGATATACACGCAACCCATCAGCCCGATTTCTCCAGTCACAAATATGGTATGTAGAATGGAATATACATGTTATACAATACAACCAGTAATCCTGGCAAAGTTTGTGATTGGCTGGTGTGTTTGAAAATTATATCATGTGACAATCTTTGTTACTCTGCCATACCAATAACAGAGTCTGAGAAAGTCTGATTAACCCTTAGAATGCGGGAAACGAAAATAGTCTGCTGTTGTGTTATATTTGATCTTCTTTCTCAATATAAGCATGGTTTGACAGCACTTTAGAATCATTTCCATTGGAAATAATTCTAAAGTGTTGTCAAAACATGTTTTTTAAATGAAAAATGGAAAATAAAAAATAACTAGAAATGTGGCCTGTCGGCAAACGAATGCCCTCGCTGGAAGCCAAAGAAAACGAGGCATATTTGATTATAAGCCATTTACTCGAGCGTTAAGGTTTCAAACGCACCAAGTCTGTGACCTTGATCTTGGGCTTTAGTGGGGGCGGGACGAATGTGGATTTGTCACAGGGCGGTAGAGAACCATTGGAGCAATGCGTGTGTGAAATGTGAAGCAGATCTGAACAAAGCAACAGAAATTATAAGCCATTTACACGAGCGTTAAGGTTTTGAATGCACCAAGTCTGTGACCTTGACCCTGGGCTTATCGGGGGCGGGACAAATGTGGATTTGTCACAGGGCGGTAGAGGACCATTGGAGCAATGTGTGTGTGAAATGTGAAGCAGATCCAAGCAAGGAAACAGAAATTATAAGCCATTTACCCGAGTGTTAAGGTTTCGGGACGTACGTACGTACGGACGGACGCCGGTAACACTATATGCCCCCCTCACCAATCGTTGGCGGGGGCATAAACAGCAGACGACAAAAAAAAATTCAGCATTGTAAGGGTTAACTTCCTTAAGAACTACATGTACATGTACTTCCAGAGCATCCTTGACATTAAAATTGGTGGAATTTGATGTTAACCCATTATGGACTGGATACAATTACAGTAGTATGAAAATTTATATATTTTTTCCCTCTATTTTCTATGTTTTTGTTCGAAAGTATATGTTGTTACCACTCATATGAACCATCTCAACGAGACGGTTCAAATGAGTGGTAACAACATATACTTTTATGGAGAAATAAACAAAACTAGATTGGTCAGTAAGCAAGGCTTACGGAATACCCCTGCGTGGCCCCAGGTACCCCTAAATATGTAAAAAATTCCAAATGTGTGGGCTTGTGACCTTGACTCTGGGCTTAGCGGGGGCGTCATGAACGTGAATTTGTCACAGGGTGGTAGAGGTCCATTGGAGCAATGCGTATGTGAAATGTGAAGCAGATACGAGCAAGGAAATAGAAGTTATAACCGATTTCTCTGATGTTAAGTTTTGTAAAGAGACTAAGTATGTGACCTTGACCTCGAGATCAGTGGGGATTTGTCACAACATGATAGTACAGCCTTAGAGGAATGCATGAATGAAATATTAAGAATTTTCAATGAAGGAAATAGAAGTTATAACTTATTTCTCTGATGTTAAGTTTTGAAAAGAGACCCAGTATTTGACCTTCATCTTGGGATCAGCGGGGGTTGGACGTCGTGGATTTTGGCACAGCATGGTAGTAGAGCCTTACAGGAATGCATGTGTGAAATATTAAGCATTTTCGATGAAGGAAATAGAAGTTATAACATATTTCTCTGATGTTAAGTTTTGTAAAGAGACTAAGTATTTGACCTTGACCTTGGGATCAGTGGGGGTTAGACGGCCGTGGATTTGGCACAGCATGGTAGTAGAGCCTTACAGGAATGCATGTGTGAAATATTAAGCATTTTAGATGAAGGAAATAGAAGTTGTAACATATTTCTCTGATGTTAAGTTTTGTAAAGAGACTAAGTATTTGACCTTGACCTTGGGATCAGCGGGGGTTGGACGTTATAACAATATTTCTCTGATGTTAAGTTTAATGACGGATGGACGGACGGACGGACGGACGACGGACGGACGGACGGACGACGGACGGACGGACGGACGGACGGACAGACAACCTGGCTCCAGTATACCCCCCCCCCACAACTCATTGCGGGGGGTATAATTAGAATACCCTGAGCTCCATACCACACGAGTCGCTTGGCCTCTTCCCCTAAAAGTAATAGGATTAGGAATAATCGTATTACTCATACAAGGGGTACCAGTATAACCAGATTTAACCCTCACATACAAGAATGCCAAAGACGTACCGGAGGCCAAACCAGGTCTCCGTTCGGGATTCCGGTAAGGATGAATCCCGATCGTTAAATTACCCATCGCATGCTCCCACCTGCCACCCACAAGTTACTCATGAGTAAGACTGGTCTATATCCCATGATGTATGTGCAGCACCGACTTGTTGTTGTTGTTACATGTATGCGTATTGGATGTGACAAATAAAACACTACTGCAGTAACTTACCAGACATATTTGACGTGACAGAAAACAGAACAAAAACTTACCTGACACAAGGGGTGTGACAGAAGAGAGAAAACGAAGAAGAGGGCCGACTTCATGATGAAGTTAGCTCCCTTACTAGTATTTCATTGATGCCTTGTATTTGCCTTCATATTTTATTATACTGAATGTATTACATTATCACAGCCATTTTGGCTGTGATAATGTAATAAATTCAGTATAATAAAATATGAGAAGACAGAATCAAGACTTATCTGACATATTTGACGAGACAGAAGACAGAACATTGACTCACCTGACATATTTGAGAAAGTCTATACGTTTTGGAAAGCAGAGTGGCAGTATAAACATGGTGGATGAGACGCTGATGGTGGCGATACGGTTCATGAACCACGGGCTATGGTTACAGTAGTAGTCTTTAGCCACAAACAGGAAAACTGCAACACATGCGGGCATATGACAGATACATGTACAAACATGTTCCACACACAACCTGTAGCCTATTTTCAATGTAAGGATAAATTTATTAATTTTTATTACCGGTATACTGAATTTATTACAATTATCACAGCCATAATTTGTAACTTTTGACGCCATTTACGGAAAATATTATGTATTTCATGAAATTACACAGATATCCGAAGGTACAAAATCACAAGGCGTGTCTCAAATTAGGTTTTATGTCCCTAAACCCTTTCACCCCTATAAAGTAACTGGAATTTATTTTGATACGTTAATTTTGCATTTGTGAAAAGGGGGTATTTTTGCTCTAAAAAATATGACAATTACTTGCAAAAAGTGCAGATCCCGATGAGACAGCTCATCACGAGCCGGCTCATCTGGATCTACACTATTCACCAATGCGACTATACAGGCCTTTGGTGTTGAAAGGGGTAAACAGCAGCGTGAAATGGGCCGCCGGCTGAGAACAAAGAATTTACGCCATTAGCAACAACTGTAGATTCTGGCTGTTATACACAGTAACACTGTAAGATTAGGATCTAACCTGTTTTCTTTTGTTTGGTGTTTAATGGCCTATCAACAGCTAAGGTTATGTAAGGCTGAGCAAATGTTTTAACCTGCTGCATTGGGGGGAAAATCCCAAAATCAGAACAGAATATTTACATCAAGAAAAAATATATTCAGCTCTGAAATTAGAATAACCTGACCTGGTGCCAGGTCCACACCACACCAAAGTCACTTGGCCCCTTCCCCTAAAATATGATTACAAATAATCGTAATACTCGCATAAGGGGTATAACCAGATTCAACTGTCACATACAAAATGCCAAAAACGTATGTGAGAGCCAAACCAGGTCTCCAGTCGGAATTCCGGCAAGGATGAACCCCGATCGTTAAATTATCCATCGCATGCTCCCACTTGCCACCCAGAATTTTTCCTTTGACCATAAAGCAACCTCATTGACTGAATGGCGATCAACTTGGGATCAGACATTAGCATGGGAAATATCAAAGTTTACAATTTCAATTTTAGCACTGTGAAAATGTATCAGTTGCTGCTAAATCAAATGGCTGAAAAACCCAAGAGGTACATGTAAGATATGTTAATACCGGTATGTAAGATATGTTAATACCGGTATGTAAGATATGTTAATACCGGTATGTAAGATATGTTAATACCGGTATGTATGTAAGATATGTTAATACCGGTATGTAAGATATGTTAATACCGGTATGTAAGATATGTTAATACCGGTATGTAAGATATGTTAATACCGGTATGTAAGATATGTTAATACCGGTATGTATGTAAGATATGTTAATACCGGTATGTAAGATATGTTAATACCGGTATGTAAGATATGTTAATACCGGTATGTAAGATATGTTAATACCGGTATGTATGTAAGATATGTTAATACCGGTATGTAAGATATGTTAATACCGGTATGTAAGATATGTTAATACCGGTATGTAAGATATGTTAATACCGGTTTGTAAGATATGTTAAAGGTACATGCCCACTCAGTAGGCACAAAATGTTTTTTATAAGAATTATGAGTCACCACTATACACGTTTTATCATTTAGTAATATTTATTTTACTGATAGTGACGCGCGTTGATATCAGGCTATTTTCATATGCAAATGAGGCATGGTATTTTTTAATTATTTATACTAATGAAATGCGTCACCTAAAAAAAATATATTTTCGACAGATTATAAGTATGATAATTGCACCTCAAAAAATAAATACAGAGTATAAATAGTAATGTCCGTTAATATTTTAAGGAAACATGGTTATCGCCCCTTATATCAGTTAAGTCTGATATAAAATGTATAAGAACACCAATCAATATGTGGGGGAATGGTGAATGATTTGTTTGTTTGTTTGTTTGTTGGGGTTTAACGGCCTATCAACAGCTAAGGTCATTTAAGGCCGGGTCAATGGGTTTAATCCCATATATTACCTGTACAAGTACATGTACATTTTCAAGTACCGGTACATGTACAAATGAGGGAAAAATCCCAAAATCAGAACTGATTATTTACAATAACAAAACTATACATGTATATTGAGCCCTGAAATCAGAATAATCCTGATCTGATGCCAGGTCCTCGCCACACCAGAATCACTTGGCCCCTCCCAAAAGCAGTAGGATCAGTAATAATCTTACTAATTTTATAATGGGCAATAACCCAATTCAACTCCCAAGTAACAAAAGAGCCAAAGATAAAAACGTACCGGAGGGCCAAACCAGGCAAATCGTGATTCCTATAAGGAGGAACCACTACCGTTAATTTACGCCGTCTCGTTTGCCCGAACACCACCCACTAATGGTGAATGAATGTATATTTTGCCAGAACATATCTCAGATGATGTCTGTGATATAAAGAACATATTGTGCCTACTGAGTGGGCATGTACCTTTAATACACACATTTTTACTGTATACATGCAATAAAATTAATGGCAACGGCTTTGGGGGCCGTTTCATTAAACTTTGTACGACTAAAATGTTCGTAAGTGCAAATTTAGGATCGTCTGGAAATTTCAATCGATGTATTTACATTTATTGAGCATAGGCTGCAGCCTATGTGTCAATAAATGTAAATCCAATAATTGTTTACAATAAAACATTGTTAATGTGAAATTTACAGACTATCATAATTATGCACTTACGAACATTTTAGTCGTGCAAAGTTTAGTGAAACGGCTCCCAGATAGTTAGTAGATAACACAGCCACGTCTAGAATATGAAATAGGTCACTCGTAGCTATTAAAGCTTTGCTCACTTTAACTACGGCTGGTACGGAATTTTCAGTATTAAACTGATACTTTCTATGTAAATATAAGGTAAATGGTTGGACAGCTTTATGAATTGCATATACATGTACAATTTAACTCCAAGAAAATAATTAAATTTTTTCTACATTAATAGGTAAAATTTATTTTTGAAGTATTTTAAGCATTGTTCATTCGTCAGTCATAATATAAATATTTACACCATTTTATGTGCCAACGATACATAATTTCCACAACATCAATCAACACAAGCTTTCATGGTGAATAATAATAATAATAAAAAAAAAAATCAGACTATTATTGAGTTTCAGTTTCCATTGCAACCTACATATACCATTACATATTGGAAAATTCAAACTATTGAATTGAAAATATGTATGAAATGTAGCAAACACATCATTTCTACGAATATGATTTACCGTAACAATGATTTGCATTTTCCCATGAATTATTGCTATGGCAGCCGTATCTAGAATTTTCTGTCTGTAACGCAGGGCGAATTGTAAGTCAAATTGTAAGAAGAAAATTTTGGTTATGAAAGTCGCTAATACAAGATTTGTGATTATATCATATTTACAATCACGATATTCTTGATGAAAAATCAAGCATATAATATGCTTGATTTTTCAACAAGAATATTGTGATTGAAAATATACTGTTATGCAGACAATGACAGGGCCATATGATTGATGCACAGGTATACATACACTCCTCCCACTGGTCACCGATGATGATGAGGAATGTTATACACGTGCCGAAGCAGTACACTGTGAGAAAGAAGGCGCTGGCTCGCTGGGCGTTCTTGCCACACACGGTGTATACGACGTCCTGGTACGTGGCCGCGCCCTGCATGTCTGAGCAGTAGGCCAGGATCATGATGGCCGTCACGATGAACACCAGGAACAGCTGAAACATGCACCAACCGCAGGTGAAAGACTCGGACATGTGACATTAAAAATAATTGTGAAACTTGAGTTTATTGCATAAAATGTGTTATCACAGTGTAATAATTCCAGCACAAAAAATATTTACACAATTCCCTAACATTTGATTGGCCAGTAGCAAGTCTCTGTCCAAAATTTATATCCCAGTAAACTCCCATGCCGAACTACTTTCCGCAACCGTGAGGCGCAGTTAAAATAATTCTTAAGAAAACGGAAAATAAATACATTTTCTTGATGAATTTAATTCAAATGCTGGAATTATAAGGAATGAATGGCCTTTTTGTGGAATTTATCGGAGTATAAACTTGGAAAAGTCGCGGGAATACTGGACGAAGGGAATACTGGACGAAGGCCTTCTGGCCTTCGTCCAGTATTCCCGCGACTTTTCCAAGTTTATACCCCGATAAATTCCACAAAAAGGCCATTCATTCCTATAATAAAAAACTTAATACACTAGTGTAATAAATATACAAATTAGGCCGCTGCAGAAAACATGATAGATGATCAGTACAACTTCAATGTATAATATTGTGCTTATGCAATAAATAGAATCTAACTTTTGTGTTGATTTAGTATGATATTTATTAAACTTGTCGACTGATTTCATAAGAAACTCGACATAGCCTCGTTTGTTATGAAATCTTTCAACTCGTTCAATAAATACCATATAAATCATCACTTGTGTAAGATCCTCTATATATCGAGCATAATAAGAGGTGAAAGTGAATGGGTTTAACGTCCCAGAAACTGTGAAGGTCATATAGAGACGTGACCAGCCTAAAGTCTCATCCGACAGACGAGTGGGATGGAAATACAATGCAAGTATATTTTTCACGCCTAGGGTGAGGATTGAATCTTCATGTATTGAAGTCCAATGTAGGGATTCCGCTGGCGATCGCCACTTTCGCAATTGGCGATAAAATAAACAATTGGCGATAAATAAACAATTGGCGATAAAAAATTACAATTATTGTTTTTTTTGTTGTTTTTTTCTCGAAAATTGTAATTTTTTATCGCCAATTGTTTTTGTTTTTTTTTAAATGGCGATTTTTTTTTTTCCCCAGCGGAATCCCTGCCAATGCCATATCCCCTAGGCCACAGCCCATCCCTAATAGGGTATGAAGTGTCCGTAGAATTTAAAGGTTAACCCTTAGACCGCTACACACAACAATTGTTGTCTGCTGTTGCTTTTATATCTTGCCTTATTTCTCAATAAAAAACATGGTTTGACAGCAAAGCACTGTTATAAATTGGTCTAAAGTGTTGTCAAAGCATGTTTTTGATGATAAAAATGGAAAATAGAAAATAAACAGAAGACGACAAAAGAGAGCGGTCTACGGGTTAAAGGTGCACTGAAAATTATTTGCTTGCACAATGATTCCCATGCAAGTAAATCATTATCAATGGCAGAAACTTTTATAATTATTTGACCCGAAGATCTAAATAACCTTCACCAGTGTACATGTACACCTACAGACCAGTCTAATTAAAACTAATTATTCCAGAGCATCATCATCAATTGAAATGGCAGAGTTTGTCAGTTTGATGTCACGTTGCTGAGTTTAACTCTTTGCATGCTGGGAAATTTGTGGGCTATAAATAGTTCAAAAATAACAGATGACAATTCAAATTCATTGTATTTTCTTTTATTTCTCCCTATAAATATCATGAACATGTCTTGGAATTTCATTAGAATTGCGTCCAGAGGACGCAATTCTAATGAAATTCTAAGACATATTTACAGAGAGAAATAAAACATATACATGTAGTCCTAATTTGTTTGGCAGATATTTTCGCCGCTAGCATGCAAAGAGTTAAACTAAGCAACGTGATACCAAACAGACAAATTCCGCCATTTTTAATGTCAAGAATGCATCAGTAGTTGTTCTATTAAATGGAAGTTACTTGTGTGATTTACCAAGCTTGGCATGGTAACCTATTTGGTGACTGGTCTATTATGTTTGATGAGTGGTCACTTACAGCCTGTACAATGATAGCCACCAGAACACCACCAGCCTCCTGGTACGCCTGGGGGAAGTTGAGTAGACCAGCTCCCAGTGCGGCATTCACAACCAGGAACACAGACACGTACCATGACGAACCTAAACAACACAATTATGATTTGTTTTGCTCTTTGATTAAATGTTATGTACATGCGAACATATGTGATACAGTCATACCACCATTAATTAACATGACCTTGAGTTGAAATCAAAATAAATATTGACCTTCACAAGGTCACCAACATACATTGACATTCCTTGTATCAAAAAGTCAGTTTCTCCTTCATGCCATTATCTTTGCAATAATAGCAGAGAAATATTGCAGTCCGAATGGATCTCAAACTGGTGACCCACCCAGAACTAGCAGGAAGCACTATCAACAAGATTACACTTAAACAAATATGGAGAACTGTTGACACAAATACGCATAAAATGATGTCCAATGTTTGTCATACGACTGTATGGCATTATGAATATGAACACTGAAAACCTTTCATATCCTGAATTCCAGTAGCCTATTTCACCAAAATTGCAAAGTATACTTATCTTGCTAAGTACACTTTGAGGGAGGAAATTTCAATTTAAAGATAAATTTATTAATTTTTATTATCCTGAATTTTATTACATTATCACAGCCATTTTGGCTGTGATAATGTAATAAATTCATTATATTTATAATTAATTCTGCATTCTTGTCATAAGTATTGCAGTCGTTAGTTCTATACGAAATAATGCATTTCTGGAAAAGTAAATGATTACTCCCTTAAAGTATACTTACCGTAGCTAGATAAGTATACTTTGCAATTTTGGTGAAATAGGCTACAGAGGCACATGAAGGCAGATGTTGTGTAGGTCCATCAATTTACACCATACTGCCAAAATGAATTGAGGTTTTTGAATCACGGAATACAATGGTGTCGGCTAATTCTGCGCAAATAAGGCTTTCCAAACAAACTCAATTGTCATTAACATTCCCACCTTCAGTTCAAATTCCCTGAATATTCGCGGCAGTTCAAAGAAGTAAATAATAATGAATAAATGACGTAAATTGTGTGATGTACATGTATGACATCACCTGCGTGTTTGCAACATCATATTTTTTTTCTGATAATGCTGTGCATGGAGATTGTGTGGCCCTAATATTAAAAGACTTGGGGAATGTATTTAGGTACATGTGGCAGGTGAAATAGTGACCTGTGTACCGGGAAATCGCGTCCGAGGCGTTCTGGTTTTCCAAATTTTCTTGGGGAAGACCAAACCCCTACGATGCTCGAGCGTCATTAAACATTTTTTACGAGGGGGCCTCGTGGCCCCAATGTCAGCTGCCTTCCAACTCGTCTGTGTCTCTGGTTTCTTAATTTAACTGTTAATTTAGTAAATAAAACAGCTATTTCATCCAAATTTTCTTGGGGAAGATCCCCAAACCCCTACGATGCTCGAGCGTCATTAAACATTTATTACGAGGGAGCCTCGCGGCCCCGATGTCAGCTGCCTTTCAACTCGTCTGTGTCTCTGGTTTCTTAATTGAACTGTTAATTTAGTAAATAAAACAGCTATTTCATCCAGCTATTTCATTAACAGGTCTAAGAATTTACACATGTATATTCGGAATAATTTTTTACCGAACAACAGAAATGTGATAAAATTGTGCCACTGTAATGATTTAATCAGATTGTTTATCAGCTTGCTACACCAGCCTCGATCAATTAGTTTCGGAACACCTAACAACATGTACTTCCTTCATTCAGAGGAACAGCAAATTTCAAACAAAATAAATCAACAAAGTAGGAAAACTATTCACTTCAGATAAAAACTTACCATAGGAATTACAAATTTCTGATTATTTACATTTTTTACAGAAGCTCCAGTTATGGACGTAACTAACTTGCTACATTACCCAGTCTAATGATTTGGCTACTCAAGTATTACTCCTGGGCACCAGACCCAATATCCATCGAAATCATGCATACTCGTACTGCAAATGTTACTCAACATATCAAATCGCCTTAAACATGTTAATGGGTGTATTTAAATATATTTTTCGCAATAAAATCAATATTTGATGGAAATTTCATGAAATAATTTTGTTTGGGGAGGGTGACATTTTTGTTATTGATGAGAAAGTACTTAACATTAAATATTTTTTAGATTTAATGTGCTTAATAGCCAAAGGTTTGTCGCAACAAAACTTGGAACAGACAGTATATATATTTATGGGCAATGTCATATTTAATGCAGCAGCCGCAATTTACTGCTGTGAAAGCTGTCACAAGTTTTAATGTGATAAAAGGTAGTTTAGTTGACCTTATATGTGTGATGACAAAAGGTCACAATTTATTTGGACATATTTAACCCCCATGTTTAAAAACAAAGGATAAATCACATTTTGTATGGTGATTTTCAGGTGGCACGATTTACCCAAATCTACCCAAATCTTCATATAATTACTATATGTGTTAATAAATAAAGCTATACACATCATAATAACGATGTTTGGACTGTACTTACATAATGTATGTCATTAATTTGTTCATACCAGGGCCAATTTTAATGTTTTGATGCAAAATGGAAATATGTGTATATGAAATAAAGGGAGAGTACCGCGATAAACTTATACTAGCAAGCCAAGGAAGATAATCCACTTTATAATGGCTAAACATGCTAAATGGGAATGATGATTTTTAATTGCAATACAAACAAGAGGGCCATGATGGCCCTAATTCGCTCACCTGACTCCATGAACACCAGAGGAGAATGTGACATTGAGTTCTGACTTCATATGTGTTTTAAAAAAATTGTGCTATTTTTAGATGGCGGTCATCTTGGATTAAGCGATGACTCTCATTTTACCAAATCTGGAAATGCTTCACCCAAGGATCTTAACTTACTATGAAGTTTGGCCAGCATCGGCCAGCATCGGCCATGTGGTTCCCGAGAAAAAGATCTTTTGGCGGCCATCATGGATGACATAATCATCCAATTCCAACAAATATTGTACCAGAGCAATCACCTCATCGATACCTTCAATTTTATATATGACATGAGCATATTCGGTCAAAAATAAAATTTGACCACATGGGCCACGTCCATTTTTTACCTCAGGATCACCATTTTAACACCTTTGAAAGAGATTCTACATCGATCATTCCTACCAAGTTGCGTCCAAATCCGGCTGGCGGTTCATGAGAAGATTCTTTTTTTAAGAATTTGCGCTATTTTTAGACGGCGGCTATCTTGGATTAGCGACGACCTCCATTTTAACAAATCTGAAAAGGCTTCACCCATGGACCATAACTGTGAAGTTTGCCCACCATGGGCCAAGTGGTTCGTGTGAAGAAGAATTTTGAAATCTCTAATAAAAGAACGACCTTTTGACCTTTCGGCGGCCATCTTGGATGACATGACCATCCAATATCAACAAAAAATGTACCTTCGATTTGACATGACCATATTCAGTCAAAAAAAAAAAAAAAATAAAATTTTAAATTTTACCCCACGGGCCATGCCCATTTTTGACCCCGGGGTCACCATTTTAACAACTTTGAAAGAGCATTGTACATCGATCATTCCTACCAAGTTTCGTCGAAATCCGGCTGGCGGTTCTTGAGAAGATTTTATAAGAATTTATGCTATTTTTAGACGGTGGCCATCTTGCTTTAGCGATGACCTCCATTTTAACAAATCTGAAAAGGCTTCACCCATGGACCATAACTTTTTAAGTTTGGCTACCATGGGCAAGCGGTTCATGTGAAGAAGAATTTTGAAATCTCTAATAAAAAAACGACATTTTGGCGGCCATCTTGAATGACATAACCATCCGATTTCGACAAAAAAATGCACCAGAGTGATTGCCTCGTTGATACCTTCGATTTGATATATGACATGACCACATTCGGTCAAAAATAAAATTTTACCCCAATTTGACCCCACGGGCCACGCCCATTTTTGACCCCCGTGTCACCATTTTAACAACTTTGAAAGAGCATTGTACATCGATCATTCCTACCAAGTTTTGTCGAAATTCGGTTGGCGGTTCTTGAGAAGAAGATTTTTGAAGAATTTGTGCTAATTTTAGACGGCGGCCATCTTGGATTACGTAATGACGTAATTTTAACAATTTTGTAATCCCCCTACCTAAGGACCATGACCATGAAGTTTTGTCACTATAGGCCCAATGGTTACCGAGGAGAAGACGTTTGAAAATGTTCACGGACGACGACGACGGACACATTGCGGTAACAATAGCTCACATGAGCTTCGCTCAGGTGAGCTAGTAAAAACAAACTGTAGAACCTCTCTAATGTTGATATACAAGGAGACAGTGTGAAGGTGTCGACCGTATACTAGCCGTTTTCGCCGCCAGGATGTGTAGCCATCTTGTACATAATCACTTGTTGAGGCTATACCTCTAGGGAAATTTGAAATTACAGTCTGATCAGGGTCTACACTGTTTTCCATCTTGTACATAATCACTGTATACTTTATACAAGCAAGCCGCGTGTCGCCTGCCAGGAAGTGTAGCCATCTTAAAACAATCACTTGTTGAGGCTATACCTTACTAGGGGAAATTTGCAATCACAGTCTGATCAGGGTCTACCCGATTCCCCATTTTGTGCATAACCACTTGTTGAGGCTATACCTGTAGGGGAAATATGCATTCACAATCTAATCATGATCTACACAGTTTCCCATATTAATTGCACATAATCGACTATATATAACGAGCTACCCCACTAAAATTTTCTGGTCAATACAATATTGGGCTTTGTCTACATAGAGGTGTGAAAAACATTCAAGCTATTTGTCAAGATATCCAAACCATACACAAATTAAAAAATATATATATTGCATGCATATTAAAGGTACATGCCCACGCGGCAGGTTACACTGTACTACTACTTTTCATTTTCTGTCATGCCTTATATATGAGCCATTTGTATACCCACTAACGAGTTATTTTTAATTACGGCGCGTGTTAATTGGTGTTAAATCGCATTTTATATGCCGCGACCAGAAAGAGTATTTTCCGACCTCGTGCTATTTTTACCAATACGCGTCACGTGACACGGTCAATCATATCACATCTTTGACATGCGCAGTGAATTATCGGAAGTTGAGAAGAAAAATCTCTGTTCGAGTCCAAATCTAAATCTCCACGTAACTCTTTCCATTTGGTGATCTGGTCGCCAATATTAACCACTCTCTCTCTGTACTGCCTGTCCCTTAGACATTTTTTGGCCGACGCCGTTTCATACAATTTCCGTCCTGGACGTTTCGACATATTGGGAAGCCTACTGGCGCGCGTAGTATACTGCGCATGCGCACCGCAAGCCGTGATGTGAAAGTCGTCGTCCCCGCACATTATCAAAATAGACTCTTACCGCCGCGCGTCGCTAACAGTAAATTGATAATTAATAAATGATTATATTTATATAGAGGGCACTCGTAATTTTTAGAACTGGTGGAATAGTGACATAATTATACACTTATTTAATTCCTATAAAGAACATTGTGTGCCAACTACTAAAGCGTGGGCATGTACCTTTAAAGGTTCATTTTCATCAATGTTCTTAATACATGATCATTTATTATTGTTATTTTATCGGTTTGACAGTCGGACTAGTATATGTACGTGCCATATGAAATCATGATCGATGGCAACTTAAAGTTAGACAACTGAGACATAATTAATGAGTCTCGATCACGGTATTCTCCCTTTATAATAATGCTACATGTATATTAATCGCTTTCCCGCGGACATATGTGCTTTATTCTTCCATTTTTCGGTCAAAATGTGCTTATTGTATGATATACTGATGATATATTGTTGAAAACGTATATAATATAATCTTAAATGTTATTTTTAATGAAGATTTGGGTAGATTTGGGTAAGATTTGGGTAAATCGTGCAACCGTGATTTTCAACACTTTTTCTGTGGTGGATGAACGCGTCTATATTTTCCAGACCCCCATCGAAAACGGCAGTACAATTCGTGAAATCAAGCGAGCTACACTGTATATGTTATATCCGGAGGTGTTCAGAAACATATTCTGTTCCATTTCACATTGATTGACGATACGTCACTGGCCTAAAATTATACTACATGAAAGCGCATTAATATTAGCCAGTGGCGTAGCCAGGCATACGCGAAAAAATAAAAGAAAAAATAAAAGAATTAAAAAAATAAAAGGCTTATTTTTCGAAATATGCAATAATATCTTTGGGGGGGGGGGGGGGTGGAATTGCTATTGAGTCTGGAACAGAATGCATCTTGTATCAAACGTACAGGTCGATTACAAATAAATGGTGCCGTAAATAATGCAGGAAAACACGTTAGATAGGATCCGTTTCAAAAAGAAATCCTGGGGGGGGGGCGGGGGCATGCCCCCCCCCCCCCCTCCCCCCCCCCCCCCTCCCCCTAGCAGTCTCTCTCATTTCGCTCGGTCGACGAGTGAGCTGTGCTCACCCGATGTTCTACCATTTGATATGTGTGCGTATCAGAAATTTATCCCTGGCTACGCCCCTGTTAGCAGATGCGCAGAATTAGCCGAAATGACAGCAAATAGCATTTTTTGAACTTGGGACTATTCTGAGATAGATTCATGTTATAGTAATATAGAGATACTGAACCTTTTCTTGGCTGTTGAACAATTTCTACAGAATCCTGCCACTCATCCCCAGATTGAACTGACAAAAGTGGTTTTCTCTCATCATTTGTCGATCGATTCCGACCCCCACCGTGTTCCATTACTGACATTTTCTAGAAAACAATTTGCGACTATTCACGATGTTCTATATTAGAATTTATATCTGAACGCTCTTCCATCTTATAACAAGAAATCAAATCAATTATTTTGTTGTAAACATTTATGCAAGGGGGCAGACATATTTGTGGTCATGTGATGTGGTGGGAAAGTATAATTCATAAATGTGTTACTTTATTATCTATCCACACGGTTACAATTATTTTAGTACTGATTATAAAAGTATTGTGTATTCCCTCCCAATCAGTTAAATCTTTTATCTAACTTTGTTATTTATTAACGCTCTTTGTACAACCGATTTGTGTTTCGATTTGTTCACCATATATGTGTTCACCCCCTCTTGAATTTACGCACATTCATTGTATACAAGTGTGACCCGCCAAGGGAAAAGATACCAGTTCAATTGAGTGGTGGTCTTTTAAGTACTCGTTCTATACATGATCATCGTTTGATTCAAAGGTAATTTCTTCGTAAATGTGATAGAATGTATGTATAACATATATGTGAATACGGCCATCTTTGTGTGTTCCAGCCATCAGCCAGTTTCACCTGTTCTGCCATTTGACAAAGAACTTAAAATGCGAGGTATAACTTTTTTATGATATAATGTAGCTTTTTTGCTTTTTGCTTTTGCCGGTATACTGGTATACCCTCACACATGAGTGTTATCACCAGTTGAGTGCTAGGGGAAAATGAAAAAGACTAGATAGAGCAGTAGGCCAAGGAACGGTAGAAGGAAGCATAGAGAGAGAAAGAAAAAGAGAAAGAAGAAGGTTTAGAATTAAATGAGTCTGGAGTGCTGAACCTTCAAGACCTGAGCCTTAAAGGAATCCAGCGACTCTGCCAGGCAGGTGTCAGTGGGCAGTTGGTTCCACTGTACAACGGTTCTGGGGAAGAAGGAGAAACGAGTGTAGTCTTTGTCGGCACGCAAACTGGCGGTATTGGTGTTGGCGTCTACCAGTGCCTCGTGTTAAGTAGTTATCTCATTTATGGCTACAAGATTGTTCCTAATTTTGTACAGCATACTCAGTCTGGCATCGACTCTCCTCTGTTCAAGTGATCTCCACTCCAGACTGTGCAGCATATCGGTTACACTAGATGTGTTGTGATAACGGTTAGAAACCCATCTTGCAGCCCTCCCCTGGACCATCTCGAGTTGGTGTACAAGCCTATGCAGAGTTAAGTCACCCTCATTGTCTTTGCTAATACTCTTGGGGTCCCAGACTGTGGAACAGTATTCTAGTTTAGGACGAACAAGGGATGTATAAGCTCGTTCTTTGACAATCTTCGAGTTGATCCTAGAGTCTGATTGGCCTTAGATGAGACGGAGTTTATATGTTTATTCCACTTCAGATCGTGGCTGATGTTAACCCCGAGGTACTTAATACAAGGAACTGAAGAAAGAATTTGGCCGTGGAGAGAGTAATTATGCATAACAGGAGCCTTCCTGGTGGTAATGTGAATAACCTCGCATTTGTCAGGATGAAAAGACATTTGCCAGTCGGATTCCCATCTCTCGAGATTATGAAGGTCCTCTTGAAGTTTGTTGCAGTCAGATGGGCTATGTAAAGCTAAGTACAACAATGTGTCATCTGCAAAGAGCCGGACAGTACTATGGGTTGTGTACTCCGGGAGGTCATTAATATAAACAAGAAATAACGCAGGACCAAGCACAGAGCCTTGTGGAACACCAGATAGTACTGGAACGGACGTAGAAGCTTTCCCTTCAAGGACGACACGCTGAGACCTACCACTAAGAAAAGATCCTATCCAACCGAGTGCTAATCCCTTCACGCCATAGGATGAGAGTTTGTAGAGGAGCCTATTGTGTGCTACCTTATCAAAGGCCTTAGCGAAATCCATGACTACAACATCATTCTGTCTACCACTCTGCATGTTGAGGGCTATGTCGTGAACAAATTCAATAAGTTGACTTTCACAGCTACGCTTCTCCCGAAAGCCATGCTGGAGGGGATAAAGAATATTGTTCCTTCTATTGAGATGCTGCATCATATTACTGCAAACAATGTGCTCCAAGAGCTTACAGCAGATACAAGTTAGAGAGACAGGGCGATAGTTCGAAGGTGTCGTTTTGTCACCTTCATTGTATTATTGGTGTTACAATTGGCTTGTTTCCAAATGTTCTGGTAGGGACTACTGCTGAAGTGAGGTATTGAAAAGTAGAGTAAGAATTGGCGCAAGTTCAGCCGAGAGGCGCTTCAGAATAGTAGGAGTAATATTGTCTGGGCCTGTGGCCTTGGATTCTGACAGTTTTTGCAAAAGTTTCTGTACACCATTTTCTGTTACCTCTATCTCAGCATGTCATTTCTTTTCTGGAAAAAAGGTTTGAAACATATTTGCAGTAAGAAACGAGTTTCATGGGAGTTTGCTGAGAGAAAACAGAGTGGAACTGGTCATTAAGTAAATTGGCTTTTGAGATTGGATCGGTAATAGATACTACTCCGTTTTTCTTCAGGGATTTAAGTCCAATAGCATCTGTTTTTTTGTGCTTAATAAAAGTCCAGAAACGTTTGTAATATTGAAGTTTTCAGTTACTGAATTTTCATCTTTTGGAGTAATTAAGTCCTCAACATACTCCCAGTAAGCTCCTCTGCTCAGTGTCTGTATATGGTGTTTAAGAGTTTTTTTAGTTTACTTGAACCTTCAGGGGTAGGTTAGCTCTGTTTTTTAAAATAAAGTTTATCCCGTTTCCTAATAAGACGCCTTATTTTACCATTAATCCAAGGTTGTCTATCTTTTAACTTTGCAGTTTTTGTGCGGTATGAACTGGCTGATGGCTCTTTCGAGCTCCGAAGTGATATTGACCCATAATTGGTTAACCGGGGTTGAAGTGTCAAAATTTGCAATAGGCTTTCCCCAAAGGTAGTAATAATAAAGCTTTCTAAGTCCCTCCCACCCAATCACCCTTACTGTAGAGCGCAATCTTCCTGGGGGTTTGCTTGTTTTTAATAGGCCTAATGTCAATTTCAGTTAGGACAGCATCATGGTCACTTACACCTGGGATCACTTTGCATGAAGAAATTATATTGGGGTTGTTTGTGATAACAAGGTCAAGGATGTTGTTGCCCCTGGTGGGTGAGTCTACAAGTTGAGTCAGGCCCATGTCGTCTAAGAGGTCAACGAACTGAAAGGTAAGAGTGGGATAGCCACAATTCTGTTTTATACAGTTGTTTGGCCAGTCGTATAGCTAATCACATGTAGAAAAGGTATGAGAACAGACTCCTATCCATTATATTACACCAAACTGTAAAATATGTCCGTTTTCTGGACAGGTTTGTGCCTGTGTTTTTAACAACATTAACCACCATTATAGATATGTACTCCTTTTACCCACTTGTATACACTGGAACTCCCTCCACCAATCTAGTGTGGCCATTCCACTCCCCGAGTTCAGCTTGTCTGTTAGCCAAGTTGAACATGCCTCTCCATAGTTTGGCTGCCCTGTTTTTAACACTCTGAATTTCCCCACATGTTCTTATATATTATTCAACTAACAGCCTTGCCGGTGGCACGCAAAAATATAGGTCCCCAACAGGGGTTTGACTATCTGGAAGATACATAGATAGATACACAGTTTTGACTAATTCATTGGATGTTGACGTGTCTGGGAAATATTTGCACATGTCTGGGAAATAATTCCGCGTCACCGTGCCTATGGAATAGTCAAAACTTGTTTCACCTCTAAAATTCATGACGTCATGATTTTTGTAGAAGATTACGCCTGAAAATTCAACATAATTTAGATCGGTTAGTCGATGCGCCCCACTCCAAATTCACATTCATTGTGTCTTATAAAGTTTATTACGTTATTTAAGACAATTGAACGGGACATCGCAGGTATGGCATTGCCGTCTTCGCATGTATGGTATTGACGTCTTCGCAGGTGGGGTAGTGACGTATTTTACTTCTTCTTCTTCTTCCTTTCTTCTTTCCATCTTCCTTTTCTTTCTTTTTCTTTTTCTTCTTCTTTCCTTTCCTTCCTTCTTTCTTTTTTCTTCTTCTTTCTTCTACCTTCTATTCATTTTCTTCTTCTCTTTTCTTCTTCTTCTTTCTTCTTCTTCTTCTTCCTTCTTCTTCTTCTTCTTCTTCTTCTTCTTCTTCTTCTTCTTCTTCTTCTTCTTCTTCTTCTTCTTCACTCTTAACTCTTACTTCTTATCTTCTTCTTCTTCTTCTTCTTCTTGGCAGTAATATGAAGAAAGAAGATGCGCATCTTCGTTAGGACTATATACATGTACTTGCAATTAGCATTTAAATAAGAAACGTATATTTAAGTCGTAGTGACATGGAATTGATACCCATGGGACCCCGAATCATCATATGATTCATGCATAATTGCTTCGTAAATGTGATGGAATACATGTATATCATACACGTGAACATTCTCTTCTTACTGTATCCTACATGGTGCATAGAGTTGCCATGTCGGCCATCTTAGTGTGTACAAGCCATCGGCCAGTTTTACCTCTCATTGCGTTTGACACATACCGCTAATAATATGACAAAACGTGAATACATTTGGTGCAACATGATGGGGAGACATCAGACTATAGCTTGTTATGCCTTGCTTTCATCAAATGTATATACAATGCCCAGACATGAATCCTATAAAGCATGTCTGGGATGAGCTGGGATTCAGAGTTCGGTCAAGATCAAATCCACCTGATAATGTTAGACAGCTTGAATTAGCTCTTCAGGAAGAATGGTAAGCAATGTCTCAGTGTGTCATTCGGTCATGTGTACATTCAATGTACATACGTTGCCAAACATTGATCAACGCCCAAGGTAGGCACACTAGGTATTGAATACGGTCAATTCACCATTGTGATCACTGTAGGCGATCCATTTTATGCTCTGGACAATACATATTGACTAGGAAAGTTTCCAAACTGTGTTCTCTTTGCTGCATTTTTTTTAAATGAATGGCTATTTAAACACATGCAACTAATGTTTTGGTGCAGTAGTTGCATATTAGATTCAGCATTAGAACATTTTACATCAGGTTTATAAACAAACTTGTTCACAAAATATCGAAAAATTTATATAATGTAAAGTTTCTTTTGGCCTTAAATATATTATCAATCTGAATGAAAAAAAAGAAAAGAAATTGAGATGGAAATGGATATTTACAAAGTAGAGTTAAATGTCTAATTTTACATTTGTCGGCCATTTTAAACGCCATATTGAGAAACATCAACGGCATTGTATAGATGAACGTTTATGCATACGCCACAATAAAGAACTGCAAATGTAGACTCGGAGAATGTGAGTTCTAATACGTGGCTGTGACTGGATAAATGGAGCATATGGGATTTGTGAGCAGTTGTGAACAGAGTAGCCCTGATCAAATAGTACACTCTTGTAGCCTGCATGTGATATAATGATCTACAACGCCGTGTCATAAATATGAAATAATTCTTCAACTCGCATATACTTCAATGCAAAATGGATATTGATTTTATAGGAATAACAAATTAATTTATATATCTGTTGATCAATTTTCATAATGAAAATATAATAAGTTGCCAGTGATGTGTTTGTGTTTTAATTATGCTAATTGAACAGTGACATGTCGTAAGTTCAATAATTTCAATAGATGCCAATGCTGACAGTGAATTTTACACATTGAAATGTCAGTTTTGCGTTCCAAAATAATAACACTTTCAGTACAATTCATTTTTTCACGATCCCCAACTAAAAATATTTGATTTTGTTGAGTTGGGTTGAAAGTCTATGGTATTCAAAATGTTATTCCATAATTATGGAAAATTGTGTGTTTGACGCATGGCGTGTGTTTCATTGAAGGATGGCGAACAATGTGGAGACTGTGTAGATGTACACATGCTGATCTCGATCTACACTGGTCGCAAACCCGATAAGCCCACTTTCTCCAGTTACTGCCACATAAGGATTTTAACCAGTTTATATCGGCAGGTAGGCTATAACAGAGACATAAATATAAAGTCTAGATCCCTGACTATATGCAGCGAATATGCCTAAATCCAAGATGACTGCCAAATATCCCAGATATATACCTCCCTGCTCGAATTACATACTCATAGACTGTGCTACTTCGATCCTCCATACTGCACGTTACAAAATGCTTGAAATAATTCCCGCTAGAAAAAAACGAAGGGTGTGTGACACACGATAAGGCTAGGACAATTATAGACTATTATTTCAGTACACCGGTGATGGTATTAATTGCGTAGTGGTAGCGGATTCCTTGGTGACGGATTAAAAAAATCTAAACCACTCTTCCCAACTCTCCAAGGGGTTGTCCTACGAAGGGTATGGAACAATCATCAACAATAACAACGATGGCAGAAAAAACAGGCACCAAATCGGTATGACTAAAATAAGAAAAGGGCCCTTTTCTAAGAAAAGGACAGAAAAGGACTTCGTGCCTAAGAAAAGGGCCTATAAAAAACATTTATTGAGGTACCCATAAAATAAAGTCCATATCATGAAGAATAAAGATGTTGTGCCATTTGAAGTAATCTCGACTCAAAACGCGTATTGAACTATACAAAATGGCGGACAGAAAATGACCTCGTGTCTAAGAAAAGGGCCTATAAAAAACACATTAACGGTTCAAATGAGTGTAAAACAATGTTTATATATGTGTAACGATATATTTTATTCAGGTACCCATAAAATAAAACCCATATCATGAAGAATAAAGATGTTGTGCCATTTGAAGCAATCTCTACTAAAACAGTGTATTGAAATATTTAAAATGACGGACAGAAAAGGACTTCGTGCCTAAGAAAAGGGCCTATACAAACAACATTAAAGCTTCAAATTAGTGTAAAACGATGTTTAAATATGTATAACGATATTATATCGATGTACCCATAAAATAAAACGCATATAATGAAGGATAAAGATGTGTTATTTGAAGCAATCTCTACTCAAATCGTGTAGTGAAATATTTAAAATGGCGGACAGAAAAGGACTTCGTGCCTAAGATAAGGGCCTATAAAAACAACAATAAATCTTCAAATTATTGTAAAACGATGTTTATGTATGTATAATGTTATTATATATATGTACCCATACAATAAAACACATAACTTTAATGTGGTTTCTGCTATAAGAAATATACAGAAAAGTACGTACAGAAAAGGACTAGTGTGTTAAGAAAAGGGCTTATATACGGGCCTCATCGCATATTTATAAAATATTTTTTTACAAAATTTACATTATTTCATAGTTTGAAATGAGTATTTAAGATGTACTAATATTAGTATAAAATGTTAACTTGAAGACAGGCACTTTATGGAATTATGAATATAGTAATTGGTTTGTAGTAATTTGTTTTGTACCGGGCAATTAATATTCGACCCAGGTGTGTGTAACTTTACGGTCACGCTTAATCTATAATTATGAAATGTCGGAAACTTTGGTATTTTTTTTTTTTTTTTATCTTATATTTAAGGGTAGGAATTGGCTCGAGGACCTTCCAAACCCGGGCATTTGAACCCAAAAGTGGCAGGTCAATGACCGTTGGCCCGTTTGTTTCCGAATTTATTAATATCTGCAATACAGTCGAAATATGTGCATTAAATGAAGGAGGCAATGAGGCGGTTAATTTAACCTAGCTAGTTCATTCTCCTATCGCACGAAGCCGGTATGTAAGACCGTGAAAAAGGCTGAGTGTGAGTGCATGTGATATATGGAGACTCAGCCGTAACAGTGTTATCCTATATAATGATGATATTTGACGATTGGTCAGGGCATAACATATCAGGCCGGAATGATCGATATTGGTTATGCAAAGTATGATGTAATATGTTTTCGGGCCCACTACTGTCGTTTTCGCGGCTTAATCGTTATATAACGATTTGCAATTATTCGAGTTCAGGTGTGGCGTTTATCTGTTACTATTTGGTTATATGACAATGTGTTTCACATATTCTGAAGACGAAAGAAAAAGAGAAGATAATACACGGCGGTATAGCAATTGCCCATATTAGTAAGTGGCCCATACCATACCGCCGGTCATGGTCCAACATGTTAAATTTGATTTCAGACGATGCATATTACAGTCAATAATGTTTAATAAGAGTAATGCGGGCGGCCAATTCCGGTCTATTCTGCATTACTCCGTGAGATGAATGGTGGGGAAACCGGAGTACCCGGGGGGAGGGGGAAAACCACCTCCTCCGGCAAGTAATGACAACTTCACATACGTCGGTGTAGAGGTGAAGAGCTGTGATCGAACAGCTACCGGGGACCAATCCCGGCTCTTTACTGCCGGTCAAAATGACGGCATCAGCTACACTATCAATCCGTGCCCGGCGCCCGGCCACACCGCAACGATGTCCATTTGGTTCTACAACATATCTTTTAAAACAAGAGAACATGTATGATTAAGGGTTAAACAGGAGGCGATTGGCTGCCATCATTAACCTCTGAAACTTCTTCTTCTTCTTCTTCTTCTTCTTTGAAACTTTGGTCCTTTAAACATCACTATTTATGTTTAACTAGTTGGAGACAATTGCGCCGACACAACAGTCTTGATTGAATTTTGGATAATCTTGTTGATAATGCACCGCATTTGTGTTGTACTCGCTAATTAGATGTAACAAACACGTTATTGTGCCACGCTAATTTTATCAACAGCGTTGCGCATAAAACTGTCTGACAATGATGCTATCGCTAGAAGACAGAAGCACAAGAACGGAGGATCTCTGCCTGCATCAATATACCTCAAAGCGCCGAACTGTTTCTGTGCAGTTAGTGGTCGAGCCGGGCATAATGGTCTCATCATATTGTCCATATAGTCAATCAACAGAAGCTGGCCCTATGGGGGCCAGCTATTTCGCCCTTAGGGCAATATGACATTGGACATAACACTGACAGACACACTTAGATAGGCATGCACCCACAACATATACATACACAATCCAGATAAGGGCATCTGTGATTTTCATGCACACAGCTCACTCAAACACAAACCAGATGCGGTCCTCGTGGTGTAGCCAGACGCCTACGACACCAACGAAGATCTGAACCAAATAAAACAAACTTAGTCCCCCCTCCTCGGGGACAAAACCTCGCTCGTGTCTACCTCCCACTCAGTGGGAGGTGGCCTAGGCCTCTGTGGACCCGACATCGGGTCGTTTAAACTCACCGCCTCATCGTCTCCTTCATGTAATGCTCATATTTCGACTGTATCGCATATATTAGTAAATTCGGAAACAAATGGGTCAACGGCCATTGGCCTGATCATTTACGGGCACATGCCCGGGTATGGAAGGTCTTCGAGCCATTTCCCACCCTTAAATATAAGAAATTCATGCCATCTCTCATTACATTTATTGTCATTGAGGCAACATGGCGAAATATGCCTGTTCGGCTGTAAAACAAACTGTATTTACTGCGAGGTAAGTGTTACGCTCTCCCTACTTTGCATATCAGCCGGTTATTTAGAAAACAGAGTTACGACAATTAAAAGTATTTACAAGAAATTGAGATATAGTTACGGTGCTATACAGTGACGGATCGTGATATACGATCAGGGCATACACTGATATTTTTTGTTGTCGCGAGAGAAAGGCTGAATACTAAAATGATATAATGTATATCATGTATATAGGTCATATATACTATCTAGTCTATATTTATAATATATAGTAAAGTCAATGTAAATGCGCATATGCAGTACAGATCCTGATCAAACAGGGTAACCATTGTCCTACTTCGTAATGGGGTATAATAATATTTCTGTGGATCCTCTCTTAAACGGACACACATAAGTAACTAGTGTGGCTAATGTTCTTGGGTTCAATATAATTTATGAATAATAAATGTATAATGAAAATGAAATGGGACTTATATCATTAGGTGCTAGTCAAGCATCCAATCGTAAACTATGATTACACCAGTGGCACGCGACAAACCTGTGTATGACAAACACAATACACATACTGCTAAAGCCGTTGACACCACGATGACGATATACGAATTCAAGTACGAATCGGTCTAATTTCAGGCGGCAAAACATGGGATAAAGAAGCTAACACTAGCGGTCGCTAGAGAGCGTATGTTCATGAAATCCGTGCCACTTGACACACTAGTATCTTCTGAGTTCGAGTCACATGTACAAGATGCCGTAGCAAACGCAATTTTGAACTCATACGTCGGTTCGAGTCGCGATTACTGCAAATGGCACAACATCTTTATTCTACAAGATATGGGTTTTATTTTATGGGTACCTCAATAAAATATCGTTATACATATATAAACATTGTTTTACACTCATTTGAACCGTTAATGTGGTTTTTATAGGCCTTTTTCTTAGACACGAAGTCCTTTTCTGTCCGCCATTTTATATAGTTCAATACACGGTTCGAGTCGAGATTATTTCAAATGGCACAACATCTTTATTCTTCATGATATGGGTTTTATTTTATGGGTACCTCAATAAAATATCGTTATACATATATATACATTGTTTTACACTCATTTGAACCGTTAGTGTGGTTTTTATAGGCCCTTTTCTTAAACACGAGGTCCTTTTCTGTCCGCCAATTTATATAGTTCAATACACGTTTTGAGTCGAGATTACTTCAAATGGCACAACATCTTTATTCTTCATGATATGGGTTTTATTTTATGGGTACCTCAATAAAATATCGTTATACATATATAAACATTGTTTTACACTCATTTGAACCGTTAATGTGGTTTTTATAGGCTCTTTTCTTAGACACGAAGTCCTTTTCTGTCCGCCATTTTACATAGTTCAATACACGTTTTGAGTCGAGATTACTTCAAATGGCACAACATCTTTATTCTTCATGATATGGGTTTTATTTTATGAATACCTCAATAAAATATCGTTATACATATATAAACATTGTTTTACACTCATTTGAACCGTTAATGTGGTTTTTATAGGCCCTTTTCTTGGACACGAGGTCCTTTTCTGTCCGCCATTTTATATAGTTCAATACACGTTTTGAGTCGAGATTACTTCAAATGGCACAACATCTTTATTCTTCATAATATGGGTTTTATTTTATGGGTACCTCAATAAAATATCGTTATACATATATAAACATTGTTTTACACTCATTTGAACCGTTAATGTGTTTTGTACAGGCCCTTTTCTTAGGCACGAAGTCCTTTTCTGTCCTTTTCTTAGAAAAGGGCCCTTTTCTTATTTTAGTCATGCCCGCACCAAATTCTAACAAGTCAAGATGTCCCTACAGTGTATGGACAAATGCAATCGTTTTTAGTAAACTAATTCAAAGACAGAGATACTTAAACTCCTTGACTAATTGAGTTGGGATAGTATTTCACAACTCATCCAACTCTCAACTATACACAAATAAATACCGTGCATATAGCTGCAACGTTCATTTATTTTTTTAGATGAACTATACCAGGCTGTGTTTTGTGTATCACATGGAAGTTACGTTTCGTTTGTGTTGGTTTTTATGCAAACAAGGAAGACAAAACTATGGCGGACACACATATTTCTATACAAATACCTTTGTTAGATGTTTATCAGACGTAATTTTCGTCTGATCGTGTGTATTATGGGCTTATTTTCTATCTGTGATATTGTTTACTTGTGGGGATAAGTTGTCACTGCACAGCAGCACCTATGGGGGCCAAACAAAGCACGGGGAATTCCCCGAGAGGACGCGTTCGTACCTACTCTGGAAGTGGTCCTAGTCACAGCGGGGCTGGCCCCCACGTCGTGATCGGAAACCCACACAGTGTCTCAAACAATCGCGCAAGAGCTAGGAGTCTAGGAAATTTTGCGCAAACACCGTCGACTGGGCTGCACATCCCCGTGAACAATGGCGAGGCAGCAGGGGGCAATGGGACCCCAGACTCTGAATTGAGTACTCCCGAGGATATGGGCCCACTGAGCCAGCTGCCCGCCGGATTACACAACTTCACACGCTCAATTCCAGTTCATTTGTTTGCATTACATGGTAAGTATATTCGGCAGTGTGGTCCATGTGTATGGGGCGCCGTTTTTTACTTTAAGCTGAGGATACGCCATTATGTTTGCGGAAAATCCTATATGTTTTCCTTCTATGCACTCAGAAGTATATGTCGTGACTACCATTTGACCGTCTCATTGAGACGGTTCAAATGAGTGGTCACAACATATACTTTCATTGAGAATACCACTTTCTGATATTCACCTATTCAGATCCGAAAGCATGATATCACCCATATGTGATATCATCCTTACAAATGGGTGATATTTGAATATGTGATATCACCCATTCAAATAGGTGATACCACACTTTTGTGTTGAATCAATGATATCACCCATTTGAATCGGTGATATCAGTCACCTATTCTAATGAGTGATATATTGCCCTTTTGTTAAAATTGGTGATATCACCTATTCTAATTAGTGATAATCATATCACACATTCACATAGGTGATAACATCCATTTGTTTTCATTTGACTACAATGAAGTTTTATGTTGAATTGGTGATACATTTGTATTACTCATTCAAATAGATGATATCACTGATTTGACGGGAAAGGTTGATATCACCCTTTCAAATATTTGATGTCATTGATTCAAAACAAAAGGGTAATAACACCCATTCGAATGAGTGATATCATCCTTTTGAATAGGAGATACATGTATCACCTATTTGAATTGGTGATATCACCCGTTGGTGTTGAATCAGTGATATCTCTATGTGTGGTCACTCGACTCGTTCAAATTGTTTGTAGCCTCGATTAATTAGTTTCGGAGCACCTAACGACATGTGCTTCCTTCATTCAGTGGAACAGCAAATTTCAAACAAAACAAATCAATAAAGTAGCAAAACTATTCAGTTCTGGTAAAAACTTACCTTATATAGTAATTACAAATTTCTATTTACATTTTTTTTCTGACGCTCAAGTTAAGGACGCCATTATCTAATATTGTATGGTGGCTCGTTCGGGGCATTTCGTCTCTTCGTTCCTTCATGGCGAACGAACGATGAATTATTAAAGTGTCCATGGAAATGTAAAATAGCGTGGCGAAGAAAGAAAGTTTAAAAATTAAACTTTGGCTATTTATCGGCTTGTCGTCCCAAAGTGGCGATAAGACAAAGTTTAATTATTAGAATCTGTTTCTTTGCCACACTATTCTACACCTGGATGATAATGGAAGAGACACAATGTTCCTAACGAGCAACCCAGAGCTCCAGATAAGGTGCGTATTGGCGTATTTTATGCATTATTTTAGCTGAATACGCTTTTATTATCAAAAGTGGGAGTACAAAATATGCACAGCTATGTGAAAATACGCATTGATTTTCAAATTGAGTAGTGAAAATAATGTTATGAAGTTGAAAATTCACTTACAGTAGTTGAGCTGCAAAAATTATGTTTTTTTGCAGCTGAAATAAGTGAATGTTTAATTATTTTTTTTATCCTTTGTTCCCTATTTAGTAATGAAGAAAATCAATGATCCATTTGTAAAAGTAAAATACGCAATGATTTTGAAATCAGGGGGTATAGTATGCTTTAGACACAAAGCTTATCTGGAGCTCTGGCAACCATCGTTTCGTTACCCAGACTATTGGGTTTTGGAACGATTTGACAACCAGGGCTCCAGATATTAATTAGTAATTGAGTATTTCCACTCCATTATTTCTGAAGCAATTTGGTATTTCAAAATTTGAATTGGGTAAAATAAAATCACACTACTATTAACACATCAGCAGATCGCTATTATTGAATAGTTTGCTTCTAAATGAAAACATGTCTTGGCATTTTATTAGAATTGTCTCCTTGGAGACAATTCTCATGAAATACCAAGATGTGTTTTGCATACATTTTATGTGCTTCAGGAACATAACAATATGTCTCCATGAACATGTGATTTGCCACTACAATATTGATGTTGAGGTGTTAAACACAGGATTGCATTTGTTATGATAAGAGGTCGTATCGACCTTGGGTATACCAGCTATAAATCGATATTCTTTACATAATTATGTTCTATTAACTATACTATTTCTGCCAAACTATTTACGTTAACGCTAAGGCCATGCCATTGTTTTTCGCTGTTAAGCATCCACCCGGTTGGCCAAAACCTACTTACATAATGATATCCGGTAAAAACAAACCAGGCCTTGAAAAAACCCGAATGTAAATTATGTTAAAAACTTCCTCAAACCCTTTGCAGCATGCAAAGGGTTGAGGAAGTTTTTAACATAAATTTGAATTGCCGCTAAATAATAAGAAAACACTCTATTCATGAACGGATTTAAAACATAGACAAGTCCCAAATCAATTTTCATAATACTTCACCAGTACATAGTGTAAAATAGCATACATGTACACAGTTTGTTTGTTTTTTCGTAGAACCATGCTCAAAACCTAACTGCACGCAGCCACTTAACAGAGGAAGAACTTTGTATGGCCTAATAATTCCAGCACAAAAATATTTACACAATTCCCTAACATTTGATTGGCCCGTAGCAAGTCTCTGTCCAAGATTTATATCCCAGTAAACTCCCACGCCGAACTACTTTCCGTAACCGTGAGGCGCAGTTAAAATAATTCTTTAAAAAAAACGGAAAATAAACACAATTTTCTTGATGAACTTATTTCAAATTCTGGAATTATAAGGAATGAATGGCCTTTTTTGTGGAATTTATCGGGATATAAACTTGGAAAAGTCGCGGGAATACTGGACGAGGCCTTCCGGCCTTCGTCCAGTATTCCCGCGACTTTTCCAAGTTTATACCCCGATAAATTCCACAAAAAGGCCATTCATTCCTATAATAAAATCGCAGAATAAGAGGGCATGCCCGACCTGAGCTAGAAGCCCTGTTGTTAGTGCATGTAAATGGCAATACCGAAGAAAGCATGGCAGCTTTCAGATAATTTAGATAAATGTATAGCCAGGCTGCCAGGGATAAACCCAAATAGCTGCTGGGCAAGTTGAACTTCATTTAATTTATGTGTTATTGATAAAAATACTCCTTTTTCCTGTTTTTTTAACAACAATTTTGACCTCCAGCATGTTCAGTAAGTGAATTAACCCTTAGAATGCGGGAAACATTACATGCTGTCTGCTGTTGTTTTATATTTATACCCGCGGCATACAAAGTATGTTGAGGGGTATATAGTTTTCATAATTCTGTCTGTCCTTCCGACTGTCTGTCTGTCTGTCCGCGTTAAAGTTTTTGGGTACACAAAAATGATTATCTCTGTAACGGTAAGTCGGATTGACCTCAAACTTCATATACTTCCTTATCATCATCCATATTTTAATTCCATACCACATTCATGCGGCCTTCATGTCGATGACGAAATTTAATTCAGCGTTGTAAGGGTTAAGTTACTGGTAATGTTCTGACATTCATGATTATGCCTCTGGCATACAAAGTATGTCTAGGGGTATATAGTTTTCATCTTTCCGTCCGTCCATCCATAAGATTTGCGTTTAAGTTTTCGTGTACCCATTGTCTCTGCAACCGTAAGTATGATTGACTTGAAACTTCATATACCTCTTTATCATCATCATCATCATCTTCATCCATATTTTCATTCTATAGCCCACCCATGCGACTTCCATGCCCAAGGCCAAGGTATTCATTGGCTGGGTCATTCGGCGGCCGGGGGTATCCGCAAGCCCCTGCTGACTTGCTCTAGTTCTTTTGAATTAATATACATGGACCTGTGATAAATAGTCATGCACACTCTTATACTCTCTCACATCTGTGGCAAAACACACTGCACCGGTTGTTACTCAGGCTGTGTGTATGGGTATATGCGGCTGTGATTGGAGAAGTGGGGCTTATGGGTTTTGCGACCAGTGTAGATCCAGATCAGCCTGTGCATCCGCATAGTCTGATCAGGATCTGCACTGCTCCCCATTCTATCAATGAAACACCCATTATACTTCTACCATTTCAATGTAAATATCCCGTTCTGATTTTGGGATTTTCTCCCCCATGCAGCAGGTTACATGCGGGATAGAACGTTAACCCCTTGGCCCGGCCTAAAATGACCGTAGCTGTTGATAGGCTGTTAAACACCAATAAACAAACATACAATGAAACACCTGTTATGCCTCTGACAAGCAATATAGAAGATCATTATTGGGCTAAATACATGTAGCACACATAGTGTGTTATTTGATCAGGAGGTACACGGGTCATAAATCCTATAAGCCCCATTTCTCCAGTCACGGCCACATATGATAGCAGCGGGTACAATAGCGAAGTATGGTAAACCACTTACAGGCTATTTCTGGTATGCTTGCTGCTGCTATTACGTGTTATTGTGACACAGGAGCTGTTCACTACGGAGCCCCGCAGGGGACATGGATTTTCTTTATTAATTCGTTCCCACGAAATAACAATTTGTTCCCTCAATTTAACAATTTGTTCCCTCGAATTAGCAATTCGTTCCCATGATATAACAAGTCGTTCCCTCGAATTAACAATTCGTTCTCACGAAATGACAATTCGTTCCCTCAATTTAACAATTCGTTCCCTCGAATTTGTGGGAACAAATTGTTAAATTGAGGGAATTAATTGTTATTTTTCGTGGGAACGAATTAATAAAAAAAAAGAATTCTATGTCCACTGCGGGGCTCCATAGTTCACAGCTGTAGCCGCCAATGTTTTCAATAGTAACTCTTTTTATGTGCATCCAAAAAGATTTTGGGTTCATTTTGCCACCATCCTGTCCATCTGTTCGTGTCTGTCAGAGATTTGCTACCTGCTGTCTCTATTACATTAAGCTGGATTGGCTTGAAACTTCAAAAACTTTGTACTTACATGTATTTGTCATCATCGATATTTTCATTCCGTGGCCCACCGATGCAGCCCATGTGCCCAATGTCAAGGTCAAATAACTTTTAAATTTGCATTAATATTTTGGCAAATTTTTGTTGCCTAAAATGACCTTAGCTGTTGATAGGCCGGTAAACACCATTCATGAAATTAATAAATATATAAAATAATATTTTGTGGACATGCTCAACACGTTTTTAATCACCGGCCTTGATGGCTAAATTTATTCCCAACATTGGCTTCCAATATTCAAAAAAAATGTTCATAAAAGTGTCGTTTAGCAATTTGAGAAACAAATTTCTTAAACATTAGTGGCAGTTTCCTCATTTTGAGTTACTAGTATTTGGCTAATACTTACCGCCAAATTTGAAATTATTAACAGTGAAGCAGAAAGGTGTTGCCTGTTGTGTGTGCATATTTCTTGATACAAGTCTACAAATCTCCATTTTATGCAGATTTCTAGTGTGGTTATTTGTCTCTGTATGTGTAAATATTCAAAAGTATGGAATCTCTGCTCTAGGAGTCACCGTTAACTGGTCTGTTTTTATACCCCCGCCATGGTGAGGGGATAGGTTAACCCTTTCACCCCTAAGTAACTGGAATTGACATTGATATGTTAATTTTGCAACCAACCCAACCGTCACAAAAGATTTTCAGTCCATTTATGAAAAAGGGAAGGTCTGTTTTTATACCCCCGCCATGGTGAGGGGATAGGTTAACCCTTTCACCCCTAAGTAACTGGAATTGACATTGATATGTTAATTTTGCAACCAACCCAACCGTCACAAAATATTTTCAGTCCATTTATGAAAAAGGGAAGGGGTGGGGGGGGGGGGGGGGTTGTTCTCAAAAAGCTGACAATTATTTGCAAAATGTGCAGATTTATTTTCAATATTTCTTGACAAAAACCTGGTTTTGACAGCACATGAGAATCGTCTCCAGTGGAGACGATTCTCATGTGCTGTCAAAACCAGTTTTTTGTTAAGAATTAAAGCAAAAATGAAAAACAGCAGACGGCAATTTCCGTCAACAGCGTAGGTTAAGGTACAAGGTATATGAGAAATACATGTGCAGTAATGGGTTATTATTAAAGAGTGCCCTATTATAATCGTGTTTGCACATTGTAAATCATAGATTTGTCTGCAGCCTGGGTTTCTCCGACATTATCTTGCTGTAAAACATCCTTTAACCCTTAGACCGCCGCTACACATAACAATTGTCGTCTGCTGTTGCTTTTATATCTTGCCTTATTTCTCAATAAAAACATGTTTTGACAACACTTCAGAATCATTTCCAGTGGAAATGATTCTGAAGTGCTGTCAAAGCATGTTGTGAATGATTCTAAAGTGCTGTCAAAGCATGTTTTTGATGATAAAAATGGAAAATTGAAAATAAACAGCAGACGACAAAAAATTAAGACAACGGTGTAAGGGTTAAGTATATGAAAAATACATGTGCAGCACAGTAATGGGTGCTCTATTATAATCTTGTGTTGCGCATAATAAATCGTAGATTTGTCTGCAGCCTGGGTTTCAGGTACATTATCTTGCTGTAAAACATCCTTTAATAATTCCCAATGATTTAAACCATTCTCAGCATTGATCAGAATTTCCATCGGTCAAGGGCACCGTAGCCACATTCGGGCACATGGCCACAGTTCATACATGAGTAAACGTCAGAATTGTTGGATCGATTTGATGATCAACGGTTTATACACGAATAGATTCTTAAAATATGTCATTTATTATCCCATTGCCTAGCAAAAATGGGATATATGATTGCAAAATCGTCTGCAAAACTTAATGTGCACGTTTATCATCATCCATATTTTTAGCTCACCTGAGCGAAGCTCATGTGAGCTATTGTTACCTCAATGTGTCCGTCGTCCGTCCGTGAACATTTGCAAACGTCTTCTCCTCAGTAACCATTGGGCCTATAGTCACCAAACTTCATGGTCATGGTCCTTAGGTAGGGGGATTACAAAATTGTTAAAATTACATCATTACATAATCCAAGATGGCCGCCGTCTAAAAATAGTACAAATTCTTAAAAAAATCTTCATCTCAAGAACCGCGAACCGGATTTCGACAAAACTTGGTAGGAATCATCGATGTACAATGCTCTTTCAAAGTTGTTAAAATGGTGACCCCAGGGTCAAAAATGGGATGGCCCGTGGTGTCAAATTGGGGTCAAATTTTATTTTTGACCGAATATAGTCATGTTATATAACAAATCGAAGGTATCAACAAGGCTATCACTCTGGTGCATTTTTTGTCGAAATAGGATGGTTATGTCATCCAAGATGGCCACCAAAAGGTCATTCTTTTATTAGAGATTTCAAAATTCTTCTTCATGTTAACCGCTTGGCTCATGCTAGCCAAACTTAAAAGGTATGGTCCATGGGTGAAGTCTTTTCAGATTTGTTAAAATGGAGGTCATCGCTAATCCAAGATGGCCGCTGTCTAAAAATAGCATAAATTCTTAAAAAATCTTCTTCTCATGAACCGCTAGCCAGATTTTGACGAAACTTGGTAGGAATGATCGATGTACAATACTCTTTCAAAGTTGTTAAAATGGTGACCCCGGGGTCAAAAATGGGCGTGGCCCGTGGGGTAAAATTTATTTTTGACCGAATATGGTCATGTTATAGATCAAATCGAAGGTATCAACGAGGCAATCACTCTGGTGCATTTTTTGTCCATATTGGATGGTTATGTCATCCAAGTTGGCCGCCAAAAGGTCGTTGTTTTGTTAGAGATTTCAAAATTCTTCTTCACATGAACTATTTGGCCCATGGTAGTCAAACTTAAAGGTTATGGTCCATGGGTGAAGCCTTTTCAGATTTGTTAAAATGGAGGTCATCGCTAATCCAAGATGGCCACCGCCTAAAAATAGCACAATTTTTAAAAAAATCTTCTTCTCATGAACCGCCAGCCGGATTTTGACGATTCTTGCTATAAATGATCGATGTAAAGGTGTTAAAAATGGTGACCCCAGGGTTAAAAATGGGTGTGGCCTGTGGGGTCAAATTTTATTTTTGACTGAATATGCTCTGGTGCAATATTTGTCGAATCGGATGATTATGTCATCCATGATGGCCGCCAAAAGGTCCGTTCATTCGAGATTTTGAACGTCTTTTTCTCAGGAACCACATGGTCAATGCTGGCCAAACTTCAGAGTAAGTTAAGACCCTTGGATGAAGTATTTTCCGATTTGGTAACATGAGAGTCATCGCTTAATCCAAGATGACTGCCATCTAAAAATAGCACAATTTGATACATATGAACTCAATGTCACATTCTCTTCTGGTGTTCATGGAGTCAGGTGAGCGAATTAGGGCCATCATGGCCCTCTTGTTATTCTCCACCCCACGCATTCTGCTCATGCCCACGGTAATGATTCATTATATTTAATCGGCTGTAACTGCTTTACTGTATCAGCAATTCACTTGAGACTTTATATGCATGTTTATCATCATCCATATTTTAATTCCCCACCCAACCCATGCTCCCCCTATGCCCATGGTCAAGGTGAAGGATTTTGAAATTTCCTGTTCAGTAGATGCATGCACATTTCCCTAGTCTCCTATAATTTATTTCCTTTATCGTATCAACTTGTCTTGATAAACTTCAGGGGCCCGTTTCACTAAACTTCGTACGACTAAAATGTTTGTAAGTGCAAAATTATTATAGCCTGTAAATTTCACATTAACAATGTTTTCTTGTAAACAATCATTGGATTTACATTTATTGAGCATAGGCTGCATATGCAGCCTATGCTCAATACATGTAAATCCATCAATTGAAACTTCCAGACGATCCTAAATTTGCACTTACGACCATTTTAGTCGTATGAAGTTTAGTGAAACGGCCCCCAGGTGCATGTTTACTATCCAACCATCACAGCGTTGGGATACATACATACCACTGGCGGTGTTCTTGTTATAGTTTTATTACGTTTGCACTACAACAGCTGGGAAACTGTCGGTTATTCTGGGATTCTGTTGCTAGTAAGCGATCTTTGATGACACTGTCTGTTCATAATTGCAAAACACATACATATATCGAGCAGTGCTCATACACCATAAAAACAGGGGAACCTCTCTAAACTGGACACCCTGGGAACAGGGTGTCCAGTTTAGAGACGTTCCACTGCACTTTCAAAGAATTCCTACCCAATCAGTCACAGCACTACATAAGCTGGGAAACAGTGAGTTATTCTGGGGTTCTGTCTGTGGCAGGTGAAGTGCATGGTCGCGTCGGTCTGTCAGTGCAGACTCGGTGAGCTACTGGTAAACCAATTCCTGGCAGCAGAACAGGGAATTGTGGGGGAAATGGTGCACCTGGCAGTGGGAAACCAATGTTGTAACTCGGTACAATACAACAACGTGGATAATTGAACAAAGGTTTTTGGGCCCCTGTCCCATTGGATGTGAAATGGCGATTTTTATATTTTAACCTTTACAATGCTGAATTAAAGTTTGTCGTTTGCTGTTTATTTTTATTTTCCAGTTTTCTTCAGTCAGATTCACATACCAACTTCCATTAACCCTTTCACTGCTATCTTAATTTTTTGTCGTCTGCTGTTTATTTTCTATTTTCCATTGTTATCATCAAAACATGCTTTGACAGCACTTTAGAATAATTTACAACAAGCTTTGACAGCACTTCAGAATCGTTTCCATTGGAAATGATTCTGAAGTGCTATCAAAACGTGTTTTTATTGAGAAATAAAGGCAAGATATAACAGCAACAGCAGATGACAATTGTTGTGTGTAGCAGTCTAATGATTAAAACTGCTTAACCCTGACAATGCTGTATTCAATTTTATTGTCTACTGTTTATTTATTATTTTTTTATCATTACAAACATGCTTTGGCGACACTTTTAGAATTGTAACATTCTTGTGAACACCTCCTGGTCCCTGGACCCTCTCTAACATGAACAACATATAGTTTTGCAATCATGCTTTATTGGCACGCAATCAATCGTATAGTGGATTTGTTCGAAAGTAAATCTCAGAGTCTCAGGTCGGCACCCGTGCCCAGTAGCCGATTTCACCAACATTGCAAAGTATACTTTACTAGCAAAGTATACTTTGAGGGAGTAATCATTTATTTTTCCTGAAATGCATTATTTCATATAGAACTAACAAATGCATATATTTCATGATTAAAAGTATGCAGAATTATTATACTGAATTTATTACATTATCACAGCCATAATGGCTGTGATAATGTAATAAATTCAGTATAATAAAAATTAATAAATTTATCATGAAATTGAAAATTTCTCCCTCAAAGTATACTTTGCTACGAAAGTATACTTTGCAATGTTGGTGAAATAGGCTACAGGCCATCAAACGGCACCCCAAATTGAGTGTACATGCATAGTGTTTGCTGAGCACTTTGTTCACTGACTACCCATCTTTGGGAAGCCTTTTATATATCAAATTCATGCTATTTACCAACTCAAACCAGATTGAACTGGCTTGTGCTGAGAGCTGCTGTAAAAAATATTATTATGCACTTGTTACTACTCGATAGACCATTGGAAATGATTCCGAAGTGCTGCCAAACCATATTTTATTGAAAGAAAAAAGACTAAATATGAAACAGCAGCAAACAACAATTTCTATAACTGAGAACAGTGTGATAATAAATATCAATATTTGATGGAATTTGATCAAATAAAAAAAATTGGGGAGGATGACTTTTTTTTATTGATAAAAAAGTACTTACATTTAAATATTTTTCAAATTTAATGTGTTTACCGGTAATAGCCAAAAGTTTGTCGGCAGCAAAAGGTGGAACAGACAGGTACTTGTGGGGTAGAGTCTACCCAGTTCTGAGTACATACCTCTAAAACTCTAATTACATGTACATTGCATTACTTATGCATTATGACAGAGTAGTATTTCCAAACTTGCGTTTGGAGCATTCTTTGTTTTCTTTCTACTTTGTGGAGAGTAACCTGATACTTTTGCTAATACACACTCATTATGTGAGTTTATGATAGTATTTTTGTCTCATATATTGGAGAATTTTCTCTCAATAACCATATAGCATCAACATCCTGCAGATATTATTCATGTTATTGCTAATTTGCTATATTGTAGTGCGCGAAATATAAACATTATTTTTACCGTTGACTGTAAAGCAGAAAACGTGCAGCTAGAGTCTACCATGACTTTGAAAATTAGATTCGTACACATGCCCTGAACCAGGGGGCCGAAACGGCCCCCTGGTTCAGAGCATGTGTACGAATCTAATTTTGTAACCAGTAATTTTGTGTACTAAACTATGTACGACTAAAAGTGCAAAATTATGATAGCCTGTAAATTTCGCATTAACAATGTTTTCTTGTTAACAATTGTTGGATTTACATTTATTGAACATAGGCTGCATATGCATGTAAATCCATCAATTGAAATTTCCAGTCGTTCGTAAATTTGCTCTAACGAACATTTTAGTCATACAAAGTTTAGTGAAAAGGTCCCCTGTATAGCAATAGTGTAGAATTTCAAAAAGATCATCGTTACATAGTTCCATGTCATGATAATATAACTTACTCTATTTGTTTACCAGCATTATAGCCCTATATCCATTTACACACGCACTCGTGTCATATGATAAAGATCAGCCTTTCCTAATGCAGGATATATATTTCACTCGAAGGTTCAGTACAACAATCATGTGTTAGTTACGACTGTATTGCGCTGAACCCTCGTAATGGCATTGCATATGCACATGCACATGTAGGAAAAGCCTATTTTTGGTGGGCGGGGAGGTGGGGGGGGTGGGGGGGGGAGTGAGTATGCTGGTCTGGGTAGCAAATTCAATAAAACCCCTTTGTCACATGGTTTATCATGTTTTGGCCCCAGTGTGACAAAAAAAAGTTAGATTGTTAACCCATTACAGACGGGATACACTTTTAGTAGTATGAACCTTACGAGAGAAAAATATCCCTATTTTCTTTATATCCTTTCGAAAGTATATGTTGTTACCACTCATTTGAACCGTCTCAATGAGACGGTTCAAATGAGTGGTAACAACATATACCTTTATCGATGAATGAACAAAATAATGAGATTTTTTCAACAAAAATTATCGTATCCTCAGACTGAAATGGGTTAAATCAGTGTGTAGCACCTTGCTCACTGTAGAACAGATTGACATCTAATCAACTTCTTCAGCTGTACATATGAGACACGCCATGCGATTTTGTACCTTTGGACATCTGCATAATTTCATGAAATACGTTTACAAAATTTACAGTATTTTCCATAAATGGTGTCAAAAGTTGACATGCGGAATTATATTCTTGTACTCTGAAACTTTTGTCAACATTTAACTTTTTTTATGAAAAATATTGGAAATTACACAGATGTCCCACGGTACAAAATCACATGGCGTGTCTCGTATGCTAAGGTAGTTTTTGTCAGTGGGTCGCCTCCTGTATCATGGTGCAATCTGACACATCATGAAGCTGCCGGCTGGCACAGCTGTGCTGGTCTAGTGCTGTTGTTAGAATACCCAACCAAGACTGTAACCGGAGAAAGAGGGCTTATGGAATCTGCAGTCGCCAGTCACATGCTCCTGCCTTTACTATTGACTGAATGCCGAACAGTGCAAACCCTGACCAGATCAGGCTGATCTGAGTCTACACTGGTTGGAAAGGCCATTTATAAGTACATAATCATTTTATCGAGATATAGCCTCCATTTCCTTTTACTTGAATTTATTTCCTGATTTACTAGCATGCTCCTGTAGTCTTTATTATTTGTCAGAAACATGATTTGTGTTTCACTGACAGAATGCTGAACAGTGTAAACCCTGATCAGACTGCGCGGATGCGCAGGCTGATCTGGGTTTACACTGGTCGCAAAGGCCACAAGCCCCATTTCTCCAGATACAGCCACAATTGCCTTGTACTTGAATTTGTGACCGAGTTATTTCCTGATTTGCTAGCAGTCTAATGTAACCAAAATGTTCTATTTGTCAGAAAAATGATCTGTGTGTCACTGTCTGAATGTTGAACAGTGCAGACCCTGATCAGACTGGGTCTAGACTGGTTGCAAAGGCCACAAGCCCTATTTTCTCCAGACACAGCCATAATTTCCTTGCGCTTGTAGTTTCAATGTTATCTAATGCTTGATCTGAAATTTATGGGAAACAAGAGGATGCTGATAAGTATATATTGTATGTGAGTGGTATCATGTACCCTGGAGTAGTCAGGTTACCTGTCTGTCCTACTGTCCGTCCGTCTCAACATATAAAATATAGCAAAGTGTGAAATTCCTTTCATAGAATTGCTTATATTGGTATTGTTGACGCATACTGGTACACAAACCACATCCCTCTGTTGGTAATGGCAGGGATAACCCATAACATTTGAATACTTACTGTCTGTTCCACGTTTTGCTGCCCACGAACTTTTGGCTATTAAACACATTAAAGCAAGGACTTTTTCATCAATAACAAAAAAGTCACCCTCCCCAAAACAAATTATTTGATGAAATTCCATGAAATATTGATTTTATTGAAAAAACGATTTTCAAGATATCTCGCCAGGTTTCCGAGTCGATTTCCAAAACATTTCGTTTTTTTTATCCTTCAAGAAACCTGGCGAGATAGCTTGAAAATGATGTAAGTAAGAAAACAAAAGTTAGATTTTGAAAATCGGTCCACAAATAAAAAAATCTATTTTTAGCCCCATGTGGAACAGGCAGTAGGTGTATGTAAATTTTGAAACCTTTTCTATTTTTCGTATTTCTCAATGAATGTATATGTTGTGACCACTCATTTGAACTGGCTCAATGAGACGGTTCAAATGGTGGTCACAATATATACTTCTGATGAGAGATATTAAAAGGAAATATTTGAAATTTACTGTCTGTATAAACATCGTGTATTTTCAGAATACACTGGGTTATGGTTACATAATTAATAGTCACGTAATAAGACCACAAACTTAACATAGGATCAATTTCTTATAATTTTGTTTCCTTTGTTGGATTTGTTTTATATTTTAACCCTTAGACCGCTACACACAACAATTGTCGTCTGCTGTTGTTTTTATATCGTGTCTTATTTCTCAATATTTCAATAAAAACATGTTTTGACAGCACTTCAGAATCATTTCCAATGGAAATGATTCTGAAGTGCTGTCAAACCATGTTGTAAATTATTCTAAAGTGCTGTCAAAGCATGTTTTTGATGATAAAAATGGAAAATAGAAAATAAACAGCGGACGACAAAAAAATTAAGATAGCGGTGTTAGGGTTAAACATACATTTTCTATGGTGATTCTTTGTTGCTCATAACCGTTTGAATCGGAGGTATTCGCGAGCGCTGGCGATTTCGCTGACTACTCGCGCAGTTGCCCGAATTCCATGACCTTGGGCCTCAGCAGGGTTCAGTCTGAACCCTGGTTAGGTTCAAGGTCATGTAATTGTAGAGTTTAAATATGTGTGACCTGCTATGACAGAATAGGACGTCAAGTTTTTGCTTCATTAAGAGTGATCGCACTTTCATTTAGTGAATGTATTGAGGTGCTGTGTGAGCTTGGCTAAGACTGAAATTTGGCTAATCATATGTATTGTAGAGCATTGTAATGAGTAAACGATTACTGCCGCTGTCTGCATCTTGTCATCAGTAAGACCGCGCACTGAGTAATATGCATAATCAAGACACGTCACGAGAACACGGACCTCCGGCATGATGGAAACCTTGTTATGCTACAGCAGAAGCTCTCTAAACCGGACACCGATCAAATCTCAAATTTTATGTCTGTGTTGTCATGCATTTTTAGCCAGGTTTTTTGAAAAAAAATCCAGGCTATTGGATTGGCGAAAGCCGGGCGGGCGACAGGCGGGCGGCAGGCGGGCGGCGTCCACAATCAATGTTAAGTTTTCGTGTTTGAGTCCATTTCTTTGTTACTGTACCACCTAGGACCACCAAACTTTCACAGCTTCATAATCAAGGGGTGCCCACCACATATCACTATCCAACATGTTACTATTTTTTTAACTTGACCCATTTTTTCCGCGTAGTCGACTTAGCCATTTTCAATGTTAAGTTTTCGCGTTTACAATGTTAAGTTTTCGTGTTTAAGTCCATTTCTTTGGTACTGTACCACCTAGGACCACCAAACTTTCACAGCTTCATAACCAAGGGGTGCCTACCACATACAACTATCCAACATGTGACCATTTTTTTTACCTTCACCTATTATTTCTACGTAATTGACTTAGCCATTTTCAACGTTAACTTTTTAACGTACGTCTGGTTAAAGTTTTTTGGTTAAAACTTTTTCGTTATACTATATCTCTGCAACTGCTTCGCCCATTACCTTGAAACTTCACATGGGTGTTTATCATCATCCATATTTTCATTCTAACCCCCAACCGTGCGGCCCCTGTGCCCAATGTCAAGGTCAAATTACTTTGAATTTTGTTGTTAAAGTTTTTTCGTGTACTATATCTCTGCAACTGCTTCACCCAATACCGTGATACTTCACATGGGTGTTTATCATCATTGTCGCACCTGCTTGCGGAAAGCGCGATCCTGTGCCCAATGTCAAGGTCAAATTACTTTGATTTTTTTGTTAAATTTTTTTCGTGTACTATATCTCTGCAACTGCTTCACCCAATACCTTGATACTTCACATGGGTGTTTATCATCATTGTCGCACCTGCTTGCAGAAAGCGCGATCCTGTGCCCTATGTCAAGTTCAAATTACTTTGAATTTTTTTGTTAAAGGTTTTTCGTGTACTATATCTCTGCAACTGCTTCACCCAATACCTTGATACTTCACATGGGTGTTTATCATCATTGTCACACCTGCTTGCGGAAAGCGCGATATCGTCGGCATTTTGGCATACGTCCGTCCGTTCGTCCGTGTGTCCGGTTAAAGTTTTTCGGTTAAAGTTTTTCTATCTACTATATCTATTTTTTTAGTGTCCATGCCTCGCCCCAAGGCGCGACATACAGGCCACGGCCATCTAGTCTACAAAAAGTGGGTATAATTATGTTATCCAAGTGTCTATGCTTGGAAAAAACCTGGCCTTCGTGGCTTTGCCTCGTTTCTCGTCTTTGATAGTGTCTGTTCATGATCGCAAGCCACAGAGAACTGTATAGACGTGCTCAAATGCCTTGTTAACAGTGGAGCCTCTCTAAACCGGACACCTTGGGGACCTCCCAGGGTGTCCGGTTTAGGGAGGTGCCACTGTAGTTTAAATGTTTGTTAATAACTAGTTGCTGTGACTGGTGAAATGGGGCTTTTAAGATTTGTGACCAGTGTAGCTCCTGATCAATAGCTCCCTCCTTTAGTCAGATAATGATCTATGTCGCTTGTTAGAAATATGGCTGGTGTTTTATTGATGGAATGGCGAACAGTGTAGATCCTAATCAGACTGCAGGTGATCTGGATCTACACTGGTCGCAAAACACATAATCCTTGTTTCCACAATCACAGCCATATATTTTACTGCTTTAACCCTTTCAACACCACATGCCTGTAGAGTTGTATTGGCAAAAAGTGTAGATCCAGATGAGCCGGCTCATAACGAGCCGTCTCATCAAGATCTGCACTTTTTGCAAGTACCTAATTTTCATAAGTTTAAGAACAAAACACCCCCTTTTCATAAATGGACTAGTCTGAAAAGCATTTTGTGACGGTTGGATTTGTTGCAAACTTAACATACATGTATCAAAATCCATTCCAGTTACTGAGGGGTGAAAGGGCTAAAGTAAAAAGTTTGATATTGCTCTGCATTGGTTGCAAAGTCCATAAGACTTAGTTTTCCAGTCACATCCACATACATGTATTTGTTTTCTAAATTACCATTTTGCTGCCTTACAGGTTTTGATGTTTGGCAATACTGTGCATTGTACTCCATATCTCCTCAGTCCTGTACCCATGACTATTTGAGAGCATCCACATGATTTTTTACCTAAGAAGCTATGCGATATCACATGAAATATACTTACACAAAATTTATGATATTTTCCGTAAATGACGTCGAAAGTTGACCAAATTTTCCGCATTTGCTATGTGAGCTTTCAACGTCATTTACGGAAAATATCTCAGTTTCTGTAAGTATTTTTCATAAAAAATCGCACATCTTCTTGGTACAAAATTACATGGCTGTCTCATGTAAATATTGTAGCACATGTTCTTGGTACAAAATTACATGGCTGTCTCGTGTAAATATTGTAGCACATGTTCTTGGTACAAAATTACATGGCTGTCTCATGTAAATATTGTACCAGGTGCACCTGTTTGACCATCCTGTTTGTTGTAAGCACTTATTTGAACTGTCTTGTGGTCCAATTGTGTACATCTGAGAATTATATTTTCGAAAGTCAATTGGTGTATGGATATGATATTAGATACGACATGATGTTGGCAGATCGAAGATTAAAAGGTGGGGGCTAAATATTGCAAGGTGTCATCTCTGAGTACTTGTGTGCCGAGCTGGTTGTACAATTGTGAGTGTAGAGAAATGGGCTTATGACATGTGGCCAGTCTAGCCCCGATATGTGACTGTAGAAATGGGGATTATGGCATTTGTGGCCAGTCTAGCTCCTGGTCTGTGACTGTAGAAATGGGGCTTATGACACATGTGACCAGTCTAGCTCCTGGTCTGTGACTGTAGAAATGGGGCTTATGACACATGTGACCAGTCTAGCCCCTGATATGTGACTGTAGAAATGGGGCTTATGACACTTGGGGCCAGTCTAGCTCCTGGTCTGTGACTGTTAAATAGCTATACATCTTACCAGTCTAGCCCCTATAGTGACGTAAAATGGTTATGACATCTGTGACCAGTCTAGCCCCTGATATGTGACTGTAGAAATGGGGCGTATGACATCTGTGACCAGTCTAGCTCCTGATATGTGACTGTAGAAATGGGGCGTATGACATCTGTGACCAGTCTAGCTCCTGATATGTGACTGTAGAAATGGGGCTTATGACACTTGGGGCCAGTCTAGCTCCTGGTCTGTGACTGTATAAATGAGGCTTATGACATCTGTGACCAGTCTAGCTCCTGATATGTGACTGTAGAAATGGGGCTTATGACACTTGTGGCCAGTCTAGCTCCTGGTCTGTGACTGACACATGTGACCAGTCTAGCTCCTGATATGTGACTTTGGAAATTGGTCTTATGACAGTTGTGGCCAGTCTAGCTCCTGGTCCGTGACTGTATAAATGGGGCTTATGACACTTGTGGCCAGTCTAGCTCCTGGTCTGTGACTGTAGAAATGGGGCTTATGACACATGTGACCAGTCTAGCTCCTGATATGTGACTGTAGAAATGGGGCTTATGACATATGTGGCCAATCTAGCTCCTGGTCTGTGACTAGAAATGGGGCTTATGACACTTGTGGCCAGTCTAGCTCCTGAGATGTGACTGTAGAAATGGGGCTTATGATATTTGTGGCCAGTCTAGCTCATGATATGTGACTGTAGAAATGGGGCTTATGACACTTGTGGCCAGTCTAGCTCCTGATATGTGGCTGTATAAATGGGGCTTATGACATTTGTGGCCAGTCTAGCTCCTGATCTGCTAGCTCACTCCTGCAGCTTGATAATAATCTATACTGTTTGTTAGAAGCATGATTTCTTTCACTGAATAAATAGCAAACAATGCAGACCCTGATCAGACTCGCAAATGCGCAGTCTGATCTGGGTCTTCACTGTTTGTAAAGGCTATAAGCCCCATTTCTCAAATACTCAGTTGATTGACAGGCGGGATGGATGTATATTTATGGATCAGCAGTATCAGGGGTGATGTTTGAGTCGTTACATCCGTACTGCTGGCTAATTGGCTGATGTCGTTGTGTCAACAGTTGCCGATTGCTCACCCATACTGCTGTTTGTACATTGGCTAGACATGCGTGTACATGCAGCACCTGGGGGCCGTTTCACTAAACTTCTTACGACTAAAATGTTCGTAAGTGCAAAATTATCATAGACTGTAAATGTCACATTAACAACGTTTTCTTGTAAACAATTATTGGATTTAGATTTATTGAGCATAGGCTGCATATGCAGCCTATGCTCAATAAATGTAAAGCCATCAATTGAAATTTCCTGACGATTCTAAATTTACACTTACGAACATTTTAGTCGTACGAAGTTTAGTGAAACGTGTGTAAAATAATGCCACGGCAGCCTTTTTAGCGGGAAAAATTCCACTTAGACCCTCAAAATCGCATTTCCTACATTCTAAAGTCACCGTCGGAGCATGGATTATGCTTCCATTTAAATACATAACTTCTGTTATACAGAAAAAAAGATGGACGGACGGACGATGATTATAAATAGAGTTGGATAGGCTAAAAAAACAACAGGCCAAAATAATGCCACGGCAGCGCCGTGCTGCCGTGGTGGCCGCTACGGCCCTGAGCACACCCACATTTGAGACACGCCATGTGATTTTGTACCTTAAAACATGTGCGATTTTTTCATGTAATAATTTATTATATTTTCCGAAACTGATATTTTCTGTAAATGTCGTCAAAGGACGACGAAATTTTCATAGCAAATGCAGAGTTTTGTTCACATTTGCTATGAAATAATGCTAAATTTGCTGTTACTGGTATTGTCTCTGTGACTGGTGACTACATGCAGAGCTCCAGTTAAGGTGCGTAATTGGACCAAATTTCCCGAGTATTTTTCTTATTTCTTCACGAAAAATGGCAAGTTGGGATTGCTTTAGAATCGTCTCATCGAGACGATTCTAAAGCACTCCCAACTTGCCAATTTTGACGAAGAAATAACGAAAGTCTCCCCAATGTTGATAAAATTACGCACCTTAACTAGAGCTCTGTACATGTACATCTATATTGACTATTATCTTGTGTCGGGTGCATGAAGATTCTATGCAACATACATGAAGTATGTCGGTATTGTCAGATCGCCGTATACATGTACCGTATATGACCTACCTTGTTGCAGGAATCAAGTGTCCGGTGTGTTCCAAGTTTATCCCGCCTGAGGACATTGAGTGTCACCTGGTCGTCTGCCTCACCAAACCACGAATCACGTATAACGGTAAACTTACGCTCCATAAGAGATGAACCGTGTGATTTTGTTTCTAGGAAGATGTGCGATATCTTGTGAAATATATTTACCGTTGATGATGTTAAAAGTTGACGGAATGTTCAGAGCAAATGTGGAATAGAGTTCCGCATTTGCTGTGAACTTTTTTGTCTCACACATGATAGTGGAATGTGAGACTGAGCAGTCAAAATGCTGGCTGCGTCGTCAGCGTTGTCAGCATTGTCAGCGTTGTCAGCGTCAGTATCGTCGTCGTCCTCAACAATTTGAGATGTAAATATTGGACGTAGCCAAATTGTCCATATCTCTTGATCCATTAGTTGGATCATTACCAAACTAGATCATTACCAAACTTCATCAATAGGTTCCTCAAATTGATAGCTATCACACAAGTGTCCTTGACCTTCACATTGGTGACCTTAACCATTGTGGGATTTAAATTTTGGGCATCATCCAAATTTTGCATATGTCTTGATTTGTTAGTCAGATCATATCCAAACTCCATCAATAGCTTCCTCACATTGATTTGATATCTATCAATCCAGTGTCATTCGGTGACCTTAAACTTTGTTGGACGTAAATTTTGGACATCGTCCATTCTTTAGTCAGAGGATGATCATTACCAAATTTCATCAACAGCTTCCTCACATTGACAGCTATCCATCAGTGTCATTCGGGTGACCATGACCTTCACTTACAGGTAAGGTGACCTTAACCTTTCTGGGACGTATAGTCCAAATTTCGCATATCTCTTGATCCGTTAGTCAGATCATTACCAAACGTTAGCTTCCTCACATTGATGGCTATCCATCCAGTGTCATTCGGGTGACCTTGACTTTCATGTTGCTGACCTTAACCTTTGTGTCAATAATTTTGGATGTACGTCCAAATGTTGAATACCTTCTGATCCTATCATTACCAAACTTTATTGATAGCTTCCTCACATTTAAGGCTATCCATCCAGTGTCATTCGGGTGACCTTCACCTGTACCTTGTTGACGTTAACCTTTGTGTCAATAATTTTGGATGTATGTCCAAATGTTTCATACCTCCTTATCCGTTAAGTCGAATCCTTGCCAAACTTCATTAATAGCTTCATCACATTGATGGCTATCCACCCAGTGTCATTTGGGTGACACAATTTTGGATTTACGTCCAAATGTTGAATATCTCCTGATTCATTAGTTGACTCACTACAAAACTTCATTAATAGCTTTGTCACATTCATGCTTACTATTTCTACCTGGTGGTCCATATCTATAGTGGAACTTCTCTAAACAGGACGGTTTTGAGAGGTGCCACTGTAGTATGGTACAATATACATGTATGTTTACAGAGGATATATTGACGGACGACAAGGGGGAGTGTGTAATATGCCTCGACGACTTGGAGCAGGGAGACACAATAGCTAGGTTACCTTGTCTTTGTATATACCATAAAGGGTGAGTACAGTTTGTTCCGTATCATGCTGAGGATACACTATTTTGTTTGTGGAAAATCCTAAATAATTTCTTTATCTGTTCTTAGATATACCGTAAAGATTCTAATAGACGCCCATGCTCTTTAATACACGCCCACCCACCCCCCCCCCCCAACCCCCCCCCCCCCAACTTTTTACGTTGAAAATAAAATTACCAACTTTTTGGGCTCTGAATTTTCAACCGAAATTAGTGCCTCTAATAAACGCCCAGTACTAACTTGAAACAAAATCGGAGCTAATTGTCCAACTAGATTTCTTTTCTTTCCAGTATTTCGAAGATAACTTCCTTGAAAATTGGGAAAAAAAACATAACTGCTACTTTCACTTTCAAAAACGGAAGCCAAATTTGCTATTTGCACGGACATGGCGATTAGAATTTACACGGTTATGGAGACACCATTTTCAAAGCATCTCAAACCCACCTTGTATAATATGGGTGAAATTGACATCGTGTTTGATTGTTGGCCGATATTTCCTACGAGATGAGCAAAAAATATATATGTCTTGTTCTGGACGTGGCCGTGGGCCGAAATTAATCACACTGATATGGACTGAAACGTCCACGGGCAGACACGTCCATGGTTCGAAACAATGAATCTGATCAGCATTAAAGATTGACACTGTCTTGCTATATACATTACCAGTATTTTAAATAAACATTTTTTTAACCGATGTACCAAAATGAACCATAAAGTGGGGATCCGAAATGTTCTTGGTAAAAATGTCCAATAAACTGATAGACAGTACGACCAGACCGTCATAGACCGTTTGAGAGTAACTCCCTTTTGGTTATGTTTTTGTTCAGATAGTAGAAATCGGATATTTTTATCATTTTCCCTTCGCTGAATAACACCTGCCTCTATTAAACGCCCACCCAGGACTTCATGGCCAGTGGTGATTCTAATAGACACCCGGGCATTTACGGTATATGTCGTGATCACCATTTGAACCGTCTCGTCTCGTCAAATGAGTGGTCACAACATATACTTTTATTGACAAATAACAAAAATAAAATTACAATATTAAAAACAATTCATACCTGTAAAGGCGTTTTCGGAATGCAATGGGTTGGTTAACCCAGGCACTGCCTATGCAGGGTATGGGATCCAGAGGTTTCCGGACATTTCCAAACCTTATTTTCTGACGTGACATACTCCAGGGTTCGACACTAACAGTCTCTCATGTGCTCAAGGATCTCTGATTTGCAGGAGGCCTGAAAGGTCTGTACATGTACCAACATCTTCAAATTGCTTCATTACTTGGACACTCGAATAACCTGAACATTTGTCACACACTCATGCCACAATAGCTTGACCTTGACCATTTTGTTACCATCACAAAGTCGCTGAAACACTTAGCCGTAGCCATTTTTACTATAGGAATGAATGGCCTTTTTGTGGAATTTATCGGGGTATAAACTTGTCAAAAGTCGTGGGAATACTGGACGAAGGCCGGAAGGCCTCGTCCAGTATTCCCGCGACTTTTCCAAGTTTATATCCCCGATAAATTCCACAAAAAGGCCATTCATTCCTTATAATTCCAGCATTTGAAATAAATTCATCAAGAAAATGTGTTTATTTTCCGTTTTCTTGAGAATGATTTTAACTGCGCCTCACGGTTACGGAAAGTAGTTTGGCGTGGGAGTTTACTGGGATATAAATTTTGGACAGAGACTTGCTACGGACCAATCAAATGTTAGGGAATTGTGTAAATATTTTTCTGCTGGAATTATAGTCAAGTATGCCAAGGAGGCATATCCATGTTTTACAAACATATTGTCTACCGGTAGTTATGATATACAGTGAAATCGCGCTGGCTCGAAATGCCACGGGACCACACATTTTGTTCGAGTGATCACATCTTTTGTTATATTTGCCGACTACTGTACCCGTCGGATTTAGGAAATAAAGAAAGCACAATAGAATTTATCCATGTTTTTGATGATTATATTTATTCGCAGATTAGTTATCATGCGAAATTAAATAAACTACATGTATTTACAAAACTGTCTTTATTGTCGCGCTTGCTTTAGCAGAGGCGCAACTATAGTCGTCGTATTTTCCGTCGTCGTCGTCGTCCGCGTCGTCGTCGTCCGCGTCGTCCGTTTTTTTTTGTAAGGCAAATGCGTTAAAGTTATTGTTTTTTCACAATATCTCTTTAACCCCTTGCCAGACATTGATAATATTTCACATCAATGTTTGTCTAGGGATGATGCTTCATTACGCACACACCCCCACACCAAATTATCAAGGTCAAGGTCATTTATTTACTTGTAATGTTCACCGGTTTTGTAACAGAAATACGTTAAAATTATTGTTTTTTCACAATATCTCTTTAACCCCTTGCCAGACTTTGATAATATTTCACATCAATGTTTGTCTAGGGATGATGCTTCATTACGCACACCCCCACATCCAAATTATCAAGGTCAAGGTCATTTATTTACTTGTAATGTTCACCGGTTTTGTAACAGAAATACGTTAAAGTTATTGTTTTTTCACAATATCTCTTTAACCCCTTGCCAGACTTTGATAATATTTCACATCAATGTTTGTCTAGGGATGATGCTTCATTACGCACACCCCCACATCCAAATTATCAAGGTCAAGGTCATTTATTTATTTACTTGTAATGTTCACCGGTTTTGTAACAGAAATGCGTTAAAGTTATTGTTTTTTCACAATATCTCTTTAATCCCTTGCCAGACATTGGTAATATTTCATATCAATGTTTGTCTAGGGATGATGCTTCATTACGCACACCCCCACATCCAAAGTCTGTAGGTCAAGGTCATTTATTTACTTGTAATGTTCACCGGTTTTGTAACAGAAATGCGTTAAAGTTATTGTTTTTCACAATATCTCTTTAACCCCTTGCCAGACTTTGATAATATTTCACATCAATGTTTGTCTAGGAATGATGCTTCATTACGCACACCCCCACATCCAAATTTTGAAGGTCAAGGTCATTTATTTCCTTGTAATGTTCACCGGTTTTGTAACAGAAATGCGTTAAAGTTATTGTTTTTTCACAATACATTGTATCTCTTTAACTCCTTGCCAGACATTGATAATATTTCATATCAATGTTTGTCTAGGGATGATGCTTCATTACGCACACCCCCACATCCAAAGTCTGAAGGTCAAGGTCATTTATTTACTTGTAATGTTCACCGGTTTTGTAACAGAAATGCGTTAAGGTTATTGTTTTTTCACAATATCTCTTTAACCCCTTGCCAGACTTTGATAATATTTCACATCAATGTTTGTCTAGGAATGATGCTTCATTACGCACACCCCCACATCCAAATTTTGAAGATCAATGTCATTTATTTACTTGTAATGTTCACCGGTTTTGTAACAGAAATGCGTTAAAGATTTATTGTTTTTTCACAATAATCTCTTTAACCCCTTGCCAGACTTTGATAATATTTCACATCAATGTTTGTCTAGAATGATGCTTCATTACGCACACTTCACGCAACCCCCCACATCCAAAATTTGAAGGTCAAGGTCATTTATTTCCTTGTAATGTTCACCGGTTTTGTAACAGAAATGCGTTAAAGTTATTGTTTTTCACAATACATTGTATCTCTTTAACTCCTTGCCAGACATTGATATATTTCATATCAATGTTTGTCTAGGGATGATGCTTCATTACGCACACCCCACATCCAAAGTCTGAAGGTCAAGGTCATTTATTTACTTGTAATGTTCACCGGTTTTGTAACAGAAATGCGTTAAGGTTATTGTTTTTTCACAATATCTCTTTAACCCCTTGCCAGACTTTGATAATATTTCACATCAGTGTTTGTCTAGGAATGATGCTTCATTACGCACACCCCCACATCCAAATTTTGAAGGTCAATGTCATTTATTTACTTGTAATGTTCACCGGATTTGTAACAGAAATGCGTTAAAGTTATTGTTTTTTCACAATATCTCTTTAACCCCTTTCCAGACATTAATAATATTTCACATCAATGTTTGTCTACGGATGATGCTTCATTATGCACACCCCCACATCCAAATTCTGAAGGTCAAGGTAATTTATTTACTTGTAATGTTCACGGTCAAATGCCTCGGCAGGCGCGACACCGCTTCCGTGGCGGAATTCTTGTTTCAATTATTATCAAAGTGAAAAGGACAAAAGGTCCAGTATTCACTATAAATAGCGGGGCACATAATTAATGCAGCAGGTGGTTGTGACGTCACTCGAAACAGTGGTCTTTTCAATGGGCGTTTTTCAATGGGCGTAACTCCCGGGTAGCCTCTCGAATAACACTGGAGTTAAAACGAAAAACGACCAATGACTTACGACAGACTCTATTAAATACTCCGAGTGGACGAAACCCAGAATATTTAATAAATCGCCGTATGCTGTTGAGCTACAACAACAACAAATTAAGAATACAATAACTTTTATTTCACAAATAATGTACAAGCATAACAATAAATAGACCTTTCCACAAATTAATTTGAAATATTTCCGAATAAAAATCTAATATAGAATTCACAAAATGCTCACCATCAACAACGATAACGAACAAATTGCACCACTTTAGGCAATTAACTGCACTTGAAAAGAAATGACAGTCAGAAAATTAGTTCAACACAAACTTAGACAACAATTTCGAGTCATCGTATAGCAAAATAGCGAGAAATGTGTCCGCGGGACTTGACAATTGTTTCGAGCGATCGCATTTTTCGAGGAGTTGCATTTCGAGCCATCGCTTGTAAAATACATTAAACATATAGGGAAAATTATCGGGACCGCGACGCCATTTCGAGCGAGCCCGACATTACGAGCCATCGCATTTCGAGCCATCGCGATTTCACTGTATAATGCACCAAAGATGATCAAGTATGTGTTTTATAGGTGCTCTTACAATAACTTACAACTTTCACGAAGAATCGAGTACCGTTTATTTGTGACATTCACATGCTCAAGATTTTTATTTATATTGACGGTAACATTGTCATTATGAGAGTAAAGCAAACTGTACAATAAAGGGAAACCAGTTCCGCATTGGCTGCCCTACATGTGTGGGTGGTGGTCGGGCGAATGAGACGGCTTAAATTAACGGTATGGGTTCCTCCTTATAGGAATCACGATTTGCCTGGTTTGGCCCTCAGGTACGTTTTTATCTTTGGCTCTTTTGTTACCTGGGAGTTGAATTGGGTTATTGCCCATTATAAAAGTAGTAAGATTATTACTGATCCTACTGCTTTTGGGAGGGGCCAAGTGATTCTGGTGTGGCGAGGACCTGGCATCAAATCAGAATTATTCTGATTTCAGGGCTGAATATATAGTTTTGTTATTGTAAATATTCAGTTCTGATTTTGGGATTTCCCCCCCCCCCCATTTGTACATGTACTTGAACATGTACATGTACTTGTACAGGTAATATATGGGATTTAGTACTAAACCCATTGACCCGGCCTTAAATGACCTTAGCTGTTGATAGGCTGTTAAACCCCAACAAACAAACAAACTGCTCTACATGTATGTTTCATAAAAATCTGTCGTTCCATTATAAAGATAGTAGAAATCTACCATAATCGCATTGGAAATACATGACGTCACATCAGTCAGCAACCATGTGATCCTACACCCTACTATAGTTTATTTGCACACAGTGACATAATCATTAAATGGTCTTCTTCAAGAAAATTAGGCCATAAAAAAAGTACTTTGGTTCTCAGATATCGCCGCATCTGAATAATCCCTGCACGTCTAGCATTTTATCGTCATGGAGAAATAAAATTGTACTATAAATTTGTCACATGATCAATAAAATACACTACCATGCAAAAATATGTTAAATCAAATAATGTCTGACGAAAATCTTGTGATTTTACTTTCTAGAACATATTATTTTTGTTTGAAATATTTGTCTCTGATTTTCTTTTTGAAAATCAGAGATGAACTTCTCAAAAAAACAACAAATATGTTCTATAAGTAAAATGCATCAGGCAACTTGAATTTTTTTTCAGTTTACCGGTTCTGAACCGATTTTTGAACTCTCAGACCGATTGAGATTTGAAAACTAGTCTTAAAAATCGGTCCGAGAAAAATTGTCAGTCGGCTGCTATTTCGCTATAAACCTTGTAAATTTACCGTTTTTGACCACCAAGTAATGTCCATTTTATGACACATATCCGCCATACCCATGTTAAACCAGTGTGTTCAGTTTCTCCTAGTATCGATTTTTCTTAACACAAGCGTGGTGGACAGGTGTATACTAGCATAGTGACTTAAATAGACTGGCTTCACCGTAAAGATACGAGAGTTCCTAGACTCGCCATTTCTGATGATGTTAAAATAAAATAAAGAAACCATGCACTGTGTTTGTCTGTGTTCGTAATATTTAACCCTAAGTAACTGACACGGCTATTCGATATTAAGTTAGTAACTGTTACATTACGCTGTATTAGGGGTCATTTTTGTGTATATAAAATGTACATGATCGTAGGAATGCTGCAGATCCTGATGAGCCGGCTCACGTGATCTACAATTCGCAAACATTTTGATAAACGACAAGGTACGTCTGTCATATTAAAAGCGTGACTCTTTAGGGATCAGGGATTACGGATCAATTGAAGTCCTAAATCACACTGCCGATGTACTTTGAACTCGATCTGAAGGTTAAAGAAACACCGAATGTTAATTCAATTGTACAAATTAATTGTTTAACACGTAATTAAATTGATGTGTCTGCAGCTAGCCAAATTAGGCCGACAATTAATTTTGAATTACGAGTTGGGTATATAACACATTTTTTTTTCTATGTTGTCCGTCATTCGATTATTATTGAAATGGCACAACAAACTATTTTGTCGTTATTCACAAAGACAACTTGCCGTCTTGGCAACCCGGCAGAGAGGAATAAATAAAAAACGAAACAAGACACAGTCTTATAAAATTTTAATTTATTTTAGTCTACCAAAAATTACCTGCAATCAATCGGCATCACGATTTGTCTCTGTCGTTTCACATTTTTTTCGTCTTTGCGCTATTTAGGCACACCACGTGACCCGGTGCATACACAATTATGTCCACTTTTGTTGTTTATAAACACAATTTATTTATCCCAATACAACATTTATCCCATTATTTCTAGTACTTTGTTTGAACTTCGAAATTAAAGAATTTTTAATAAGTTAAAGTAAGTAATATGTGGGGGGGGGGGGGGGGGGGGGGGCGGGGGGGGGGGGGGGGGGGGGGGGGGGGGGGGGGGGGGGGGGGGTGGGGGGCGGGGGGGGGTGGAGTCTGCTCCGACAATGGCCGAAAATGGCCGACAGTGTTACGTCTGGACTCTGGACCGATCGGCATTCTGAAATTTTAGAAGCCCTGTTTTCAACCATTGCAGCCCAATGTTTGTGTAAACATCCGTTACAACTATCTGGCTGTGACTGGAGAAATGGGGCTAATGCGATTTGTGACCAGTGTAGATCCTGGTCAAATAGCATATATTGCTTGTTAATAGCATGAATGGTGTTCCATTGATGGAATGGCGAACAGTGCAGATCCTGTGTTATCTGTGCAGACTGGAGAAATGAGACTTATGGGTGGTTTTGCGACCAGTGCAGATCCAGATCCGCCTGCGCATCCGCACAGTCTGATCAGATCTGCACTGTTCGCCATTTCATCAATGGACACCCCCCTCATGCTTCTAACAAGCTATATTGTTATCAGGCTACAGGAGTGTGCTATTTGATCAGGGGTCCGTTTCACTAAACTTAGTACGACTAAGTAAGTGCAAAATTATGATAGTCTGTAAATTTCACATTAACAATGTTTTCTTGTAAACATTCACTGGGTTTAAATTTATTTGGCATAGGCTGCATATGCAGCCTATGCTCAATAAATGTAAATCTATCAATTGAAATTTCCAGACAATCCTAAATTTGCACTTACCCTTGAACATTTTAGTTGTACGAAGTTCAGTGAAACGGTCCCCAGGAGCAACACTGTTCACCAATCGTATAAGCCCCATTTCTCCAGTCGCGGCCACATATAAGGATGTTGTCAAGTGGTAATACTTCAACTCACTGGTCTGCCTACAGCAGTGATATTTATCTTACGCTATCAAATTAGACAGCGTATACATTTACATAATGCTTTTAAGTTAGCCACCTCCAAATAGTTTTACTATATAATTTAACCGATTGCCATCCAATAAGGCCAGTCTCTCCTACTTTCACTATTCATATGGATGCTGTGGGACCCACTTGTACATGACCTGCAGCCAGTCTGTACTGGTTCTGCATGAACTAAACAATAGGTTCACTTACTTAGAAAGAAAAATCCAACCTTGTCATATCCTCCAATATTGTTTACATTTTTTGGCCATGGAAACTCTGTTTACATCACGTGACCCAACAGGTTCAGTATTTTCTTTCAAATGCTACAAATATGCTGAAAACTGGTATTAAAAGCACCCCCAAATGTTCCTCAATTGAAGTAGTGGGTAGTAATGGATCAAGATTTGCAAGCAAACCTCAAAACACCCGCATTATTTTTTTATACCAGACTATTTTTGCATACACCCTGGGCGATTTCGCACCATTTGGTATCCTCTAACCTTTAGAAAACTCTCAACATATTATTATAGCTGGATTATGTCCCCTGCAATGAGTTGTGGGAAGTGGTCTACTGCAGTTAGGTTGTACATAATACTGTACATCTCCCTGTGAGAATACATGACCTTGTTCTTGGTCGTGTTTCACACTTGGATCCAAGCCGTGATCTCTCGGAGCCCTGTTTTTTTTATTGTCTCGCCCACGATAGTGGAAAGTGAGACATAGAGGTCACAATTCCAACGTGGTCGAAGGCGTCATCGGTGTCATAGCCTAGTTTCCCATATCTCTTGATCCGTTTGTCGGATCATTACCAAATTTCATCAATAGCTTTCTCACATTGATGGCTATCCACCCACTGTCATTTGGCTGAGCTTGACCTTCACCTTGGTGACCTTAACCTTTGTGGGACATAAATCTTGGACGTAGCCAAATTTCCCATATCTCTTGATCCGTTTGTTGGATCATTACCAAACTTCACCAATAGCTTCCTTCCTCACTTTGATGGCTATCCACCCAGCGTCATTTGTGTGGCCTTGACCTTTGTGACCGTGAACTTTGTATCAATACAAATACTTCCTCATATTGTGACCTTGACATTGGTGACGTTGACTTTCATGGAGATCGCCTCGTTTAGTGGGTGAGACACTCCCCGGCGCTCACCTTGTTTTCCACCCATCTCACAGATCATGTAGCCTGTTTCACCAACATTGCAAAGTATACTTTTCTAGCAAAGTATACTTTGAGGGAGTAATCATTTATTTTTCCCAAAATGCATTATTTCATATAGAACTAATCACTGCACATATTTGATGATTAAAAGTATGCAGACTTATTATACTGAATTTATTACATTATCACAGCCAAAATGGCTGTGATAATGTAATAAATTCAGTATAATAAAAATTAATAAATTTATCCTTAAATTGAAAATGTCTCCCTCAAAGTATACTTTGCTAGAAAAATATACTTTGCAATTTTTATGAAATCGGCTACTGATCAATTTCGGCACCATTGCAATCGGATCATGTGTTATCTCCATTGTTATATCTCCGTATTTCACCAGTATAGATTTACAAGATTGACCCTATTTTTTGTAAATAATGTTGAAAATTCGGAGCTCATGCTTATAATGTCCACTATACAGAGCTGCAGATAAGTTTTGTATCTAAAGAGTATTATACCCCAGATTTCAAATTCAATGCGTATTTTACTTTTACAAATGTATTATTGATTTTCTTCCGTATTGTATAGGGAACAAATGATAAAACACATATAAACACATATAAAAATTCACTTATTTGACCTACAAAAAGCAAACAGTGTTTGTTTGCTTTTTGCATCTCCACTAAGTAAATTTCAACTTATTTACAGTATCTACACTACTCAATTTGAAATTCAATGTGTATAAAACTATTTTCACATTGGTGTGGGTATTTTGTGCTCCCACTTTTGATAATCAGTGCGTATTCTGCTAAAATAAGTGTGTAAAATATGCCAATATGCACCTTATCTGGAGCTCTGTCGCCGTATTTCGCCAGTGTAGATTTTGAAGATTAACCCTTTATCTGTAAATAATGTCGAAAATTGACAAAGAAAATTCGGAGCTCCTGCTTATAGAATTCATGTCCACTTGGCACTATAATTTATAATAATTCCAGCACAAAAATATTTACACAATTCCCTAACATTTGATTGGTCCGTAGCAAGTCTCTGTCCAAAATTTATATCCCAATAAACTCCAATGCCGAACTACTTTCCGTAACCGTCAGGCGCAGTTAAAATAATTCTTAAGAAAACGGAAAATAAACACATTTTCTTTATGAATTTGTTTCAAATGCTGGAATTATAAGGAATGAATGGCCTTTTTGTGGAATTTATCGGGGATATAAAATTTGGAAAAGTCGCGGGAATACTGGACGAGGCCTTCCGGCCTTCGTCCAGTATTCCCGCGACTTTTCCAAGTTTATACCCCGATAAATTCCACAAAAAGGCCATTCATTCCTATAATATATTATATAATACATGTGATTATGTTACCACAATGTATGTCTGCTTTACAGGTGTATTGATAAATGGTTTGAGAAGAACAGATCATGTCCTGAACATCCACAGGACTAGCTGGGTTATACAGCATGGAACCAGTCGTTTGGCATGCCGGTCTAATCTCAGTGGGAACCAGGAACCAGTGATAGACAAGGAACCAGATATTCTGGGAACCAGTGATAGGGAAATTGTGATAGTTTGGGTAGTAGTCTTAAAGGTACATGCCCACTCAGTAGGCTCAAACTGTTCTTTATAGGAATTAAATAATTGTGTCACTATTCCACCAGTTCTAAAAATTACGAGTGCCCGCTATACAGATACAAACAAACAAACAAACTGATAGTGACGCGCGGTGATATCAGGCTATGTTCATATGCAAATGAGGAATGATATTTTTTTATTATTTATACTCCTTAAATGTGTCGCTTGAAAAAATAATATTTCCGACAGATTATAAAATATGATCATTGCACATCAAACAATAAATACAGAAAACAGTTAACATTTTGAGGAAACACGGTTATCGCCCCTGATATCAATGTGGAAATTGACGTCTGATATAAAATGTATAATAATGCCAATCAATATGTGGGGGAATGGTGAATGAATGTTTATTTTGCTAGAAAATGTCTCCAATGATATCTCTGATATAAAGAATATTTTGTGCCTACTGAGTGGGCATGTACCTTTAAACCGGGAAGTAGTGACATTCGAAGAAGAAGCAGCTACTGGAGAAACAGCCTATGGTTGATCGGAATGTGATTCTGAAGATTTGTGATATAACTGCATTAACTCCTAGAATGAGGGAAATTAAATTGTCGTCTGCTGTTACCGGTATTTTATATTTTGTCGTCTTTCTCAATAAAATATGGTTTGACAGCACTTTAGAATCATTTCCAATGGAAATGATTCTAAAGTGTTGTCAAGCCATGTTGTTGATCAGAAAAAAACAACAACAGCAGATGGCAAAATTTAATTCAGCAGTACAAGGGTTAACATATTTGGCTGATCTTGCAAGTGGTTACTTCCTGCACTGTGTTTTAAAAATATGTTCATTATGACATGACAGTTGATCTGTCATATTTTTTTTTTTTCTGGGGTGGGGGTTTTTGAACAATATTAAAATATTTTTATACCCCCGCAACGAGTTGTGGGGGTGTATACTGGGGTCAGGTTGTCCGTCTGTGCGTCCATAAATGCGTCCGTCTGTCACTAAACTTAACATCAGAGAAATATGTTATAACTTATATAATATTTCACACATGCATTTCTGTAAGGCTCTACTACCATGCTGCGCCAAATCCATGACCGTCCAACCCCTGCTGATCCCAAGGTCAAGGTCAAATACTTGGTCTCTTTACAAAACTTAACGGCAGAGAAATAAGTTATAACTTCTATTTCCTTCATTGAAAATTCTTAATATTTCATGCATGCATTCCTCTAAGGCTCTACTATCATGCTATGACAAATCCCCGCTGAGCTCGAGGTCAAGGTCACATACTTCTAAAGTCTCTACAAAACTTAACATCGGAGAAATCGGTTATAACTTCTATTTCCTTGCTCGGATCTGCTTCACATTTCACACACGCATTACTACCACCCTGTGACAAATTCATGTTTGTGCCGCCCCCGCTAAGCCCAGAGTCAAGGTCACAAGCCCACACACATATTTAGGGGTACCTGGGCCCACGCGGGGGGTATTCCGTAAGCCTCGCTTACTGACCAATCTGGTTAAAACCAGTTATGAGAAAGTGTCTTTCATTGTTCAGGTTTATTTTGACCTGTCAAACGTGAAATTTTGCACAGACAAATCATTTATTTATATTGAGAAGTGCTAGTCATTTAATGGTTTTAAGACTGACTTGAACGTATTCCACAATTCAACCTATCCCATGATCTGACATGGTGTGCTGTGTTGCTACGCTGGTTGCCATAGGAACTGGTGCTTGTATATCTTACCCAGTACACAGCAGCACCGAACTGTTTGGCGCAGTAACCAAGTTACGTTGTTACCGTCGGTGCCTGTATACGTACAACGCACAGTGACATTATAGGAATGAATGGCCTTTTTGTGGAATTTATCGGGTATAAACTTGGAAAAGTCGCGGGAATGCTGGACGAAGGCCGGAAGGCCTCGTCCAGTATTCCCGCGACTTTTCAAAGTCGGTGCCTGTATATGTACAATGGACAGTGACATCACAGATTTGCTGCCAATATAGGAATGAATGGCCTTTTTGTGGAATTTATCGGGGTATAAACTTGGAAAAGTCGCGGGAATACTGGACGAGGCCTTCCGGCCTTCGTCCAGTATTCCCGCGACTTTTCAAAGTTTATATCCCCGATAAATTCCACAAAAATGCCATTCATTCCTTATAATTCCAGCATTTGAAATAAATTCATCAAGAAAATCTGTTTTTCCGTTTTCTTAAGAATTATTTTAACTGCGCCTCACGGTTACGGAAAGTAGTTCGGCGTGGGAGTTTACTGGGATATAAATTTTGGACAGAGACTTGCTACGGGCCAATCAAATGTTAGGGAATTGTGTAAATATTTTGTGCTGGAATTATTAAAGCAATGATCGCTGTGTGTGTATAATTACTGACGCCTTTGTAGAAAATTTGTCTCCGTCTTCAAATTGTCATATTTTACCGACTGGTTACCAAATGCATTATCTGTAACAAGAGTTTTTATTTTTAATGTTTGTTAACCAGTCTAGCCTAATAAGTGGGTGGCAGGTGGGAGCATGCGATGGGTAATTTAACGATCGGGTTCATCCTTATCGGAATTCCGACTGGAGACCTGGTTTGGCCCTCACATACGTCTTTGGCATTTTGTATGTGACAGTTGAATCTGGTTAACCCCTTATGTGAGTATTACGATTATTCGTAATCCTATTTTAGGGGAAGGGGCAAAGTGACTTGGTGTTTATGGACCTGGCACCAGGTCGGGTTATTCTAATTTCAGGGCTGAATATATTTTTTCTCGATGTAAATATTCAGTTCTGATTTTGAGATTTTCCCGCTAATGCAGCAGGTTAAAACGGGATCGAACACGTTTGCCCGGCCTTACATGACCTTAGCTGTTGATAGGCCGTTAAACATCAATAAACAAACAAACTTTAGCCTAATAAATATTTCCCACATACTGACAAAACCAGGGATATTAACCCATTGCAGACGAGATACCATTAAAGTACATTGTAGTATAAAATTTTCTAAAACAATCTCTATTGTCCTCATTTCTTCTCGAAAGTATACGTTGTCGCCACTCATTTGAACCGTCTAACAACATATACTTTTATTGAGAAATAAACAAGAAAATCGGATTTGTTTAAACAAAAGTTATTGTATCCTTAGACTTAGATTAGGATAAGCCCGTGAACTCGTGCAGTCTAAGTTGACTCCACATTGTTTGCTGCAGGCCTAATGAATGTTTCACTAACTAAATGGCAAACAACGAAATCCGATCTGGCTACATGGATTTGAAAGCTGGTCTGGGTTTGTTACACTGACTGAAAATACAATAAGCCTGATTTGGATGGTGGTGGAATGTGGCCTATATTATTGAAGGAACTGCAATAAAAGGCTGCAATCTTCAATAGTGGAGCTGAAATGTGGTTGTGACGGGAGAAATAGTGCATTTGTGCCAGTGTAGAACCAGCCTTTTACACTAAGCAAACCATATACTTCGCTATCAGACTGCGGGAGTGCAGTAGCAGATCAGGGGGCCGTTTCACTAAACTTTGTACGACTAAAATGTTCGTAAGTGCAAAACTATAATGTACTGTAAATTTCACATTAACGTTTTCTTGTAAACAATTATCGGATTTACATTTATTGAGCATATGCAGCCTATGCTCAATAAATGTTAATCCATCAATTGAAATTTCCAGACGATCATAAATTTGCACTTACAAATATGTTAGTCGTAAGAAGTTTAGTGAAACGGGCCCCCGATGCTGCACTGACCATAAATGCTGTAAGTCTCATTTCTCTCATCTCGGTCACATATTCCATGTCCATGTTCCACATACACGCACTATATGATCTACTATTGTCAATTTGACATGGTAGACAAACATACTTCCAAAGGCTATGGCCAGAACCATGTGAAGCACACCTACATTTAGCTGGAGAGTTGGCAGTTTTCATGAATGTTTTGGCACTCAAGATATGCACCAATATGAATTCATACTTCAGTTAGTTGAGATAGTTAGAAGTTAAAAATTCTGCGAAACTTAGGCACCGATTTTACTTGAAACTTCATATGCTTCATTATCATCATCCATAGTTTCATTATATGGCCCATCCATGTGACATGCATGCCCAAGGTCGAAGATAAATGGCTTAGAAATGTGTGTGTTAAGGCCATAAAACAAAAGTACTTTGGTTCTCAGACACGGGGTTTGTGGAATGTGGCACGGGACGGCGGATTTTTATGCCACCGAGTTTCGAAGAAACGGGTGGCATATAGTGTTTGGACCGTCCGTCTGTCCGTCCATCCGGGCACACATTAGGGTACTTATGTGGCTAGCCCCACAGGGTTATGGACTTGGTAAAGGATACGGTTGGTTACAATTAGCCACCCAAAAAATCCTTTTATGTCGCACTTTTCGGTTAACCAATTTGTCACTGTTTCTCAGTGGGTGGCAGGTGGGAGCATGTGATGGGTAATTTAACGGTTGGGGTTCATCCTTACCCGAATCCCGACTGGAGACCTGGTTTGGCCCTCACATACGTCTTAGGCATTTTGTATGTGACAGTTGAATCTGGTTATACCCCTTATAAGAGTAATCCTACCGGTATTACTTTTAAATAGGGGAAGGGGCCAAGTGACTTTGGTGCGGTATGGACCTAGCACCAGGTCGGGTTATTCTAATTTCAGGGCTGAATATGTTGTATCTCGATGTAAATATTCCGTTCTGATTTTGGGATTTTCCCCCCAATGCAGCAGGTTAAAACGGGATCGAACCAGTTTGCCCGGCCTTACATGACCTTAGCTGTTGATAGGCCGTTAAACACCAATAAACAAAACAAAACAAACACAGTTTCTCAAATATGCTGCAGGTGGCATCCGCGTTCGACAGACGCATTTCTTGTTTAAATATATTTTTTTTGTTTGAGATATTTGTCTCTGATTTTTTCAAGTCGCCAGATGCATATTTGTTCTATAACATTACTGTAACGTTGTTAGACGTGACAAAATCACCAGATTTTTGTCAGACATGATATGGCTATAATTCTAGCACAAAAATATTTACACAATTCCCTAACATTTGATTGGCCCGTAGCAAGTCTCTGTACCAAAAGTTATATCCCAGTAAACTCCCACGTCGAACTACTTTCCGTAACCGTGAGGCGCAGTTAAAATAATTCTTAAGAAAACGGAAAATAAACACATTTTCTTGATGAATTTATTTCAAATGCTGGAATTATAAAGAATGAATGGCCTTTTTGTGGAATTTATCGGGGGATATAAACTTGGAAAAGTCGCGGGAATACTGGACGAGGCCTTCCGGCCTTCGTCCAGTATTCCCGCGACTTTTCTAAGTTTATACCCCGATAAATTCCACTAATAGGCCGTTCATTCCTATATTAACATATGTTTGCATGGAGTTTTTATTGATCATGTGGCGAATTTAGATATTCCGTTCTGATTTTGGGATTTTCCCCCCAATGCAGCAGGTTAAAATGGGATCGAACCCATTTGCCCGGCCTTACATGACCTTAGCTGTTGATAGGCTGTTAAACACTAATAAACAAACACACAGTACGATTTTATTTCTCTATGACGATAAAATGCTAGACGTGATTTCTCTGACGCGGCGATATCTGAAAACCAAAGTACTTTTATTTTATGGCCTAAAGGTTTTCCAGCATGACTAACAAATGCCTCTGCAGGCTCGACATGTGTGACATATTTGGCTTTTTTTTACTCCTCAAAAGTACCCATTATCTTTTATTCATGGGTTAAGAGAAATTATATGTTTCAGGATTTTTCTTTGGACAGCTAAATGATGAATTTTCCGTATGAAATGTGTAAAAGAGTGTTCTCTCTGACTCTATGCTGGCTTGATTCACGTGTAGCTGGTTGGCAGTTGTCAGTCACGGCGTCTATATATTGTGATATTATGCCTTCAGGGAACATGTTTCACGATTGCACGTGAACTTCTAGCCCTGAGGAGTGTGCAGGAGATTACGAAAGATTGTCTCTGGCTATACGGAGACGATCTTTGTCCTCTGACATGTATATAAGTGTACTTTTATTTGTGGTTGTGACTGGAGAAATGGGGCTTATCAGTTTTGCGACCAGTGTAGATCCAGATCAGACTGTGCATCCGCACAGTCTGATCAGGATCTGCACTGTTCGCCATTCCATCAATGAAACACCAGTCATGCTTCTAACAAGCAATCTAGATTGTTATCAGGCTACAGGCGTGTGCTATTTGATCAGGAGCTACACTGGTCGCAAATCCCATAAGCCCCATTTCTCCAGCCCCAGCCACATTTGTTCTGAATATATGTCCAGTCAGCTGGGAACCGGAATCTGGGCACTATGCTGGGAACCAGAGACCTGTTTCGACTAAAAAGTTATAAGTACAAAACTAAAATTGATAACAAAGATCGCTTAAACAGCTGATTTTGAGATTTGTTTTCCTGGATTTATGGTAGCATTAATAAACAACATTAATGTGTTATTAAGAACAATTATAAAATCTTCCTATGAACATTTTTACGAAGTTTCTTGAAACGGGCCTTTGAAAACGTTGGCATAACACCGGTATTTATCCCGTCAACACAGTGCGTATGTGCCGTGAAACACGGTGCCGTGAAACATTTTTGATATCCAGTCAATACTATTTTTGCATTTTACTGCCATTTGTAGGTGTTGACGGGATAAATAGAATAGTAGGTTAGTGCCGTGAATGGGAAAAAATATCTGGCGCGGCACGGAAACGGGATGTGCTCAGCAGAGCCTCGCCCATCCCGTTTCCTGAGCCTTGCCAGATATTTTTTCCCATTCACGGCACTAACCTACTATTCTCTATAGGACTAACGGTGGATTACAGGGATTTATAAGTGAAATATCACTCGATATTACACTGTGTGAAAAGTACGATATTACACTGTGTGAAAAGTACGGTTTTGAACTGTGAAAAATATCATTACCGGCCGAACTACTTTTCTATGTGGTGTTGAATGGGGTATTAACTCAATTCATGCTGACAACATGTTATTTTGTTTCTGGAAGTTGTTTATATGTGCTCAGAAGTTTCTTTTCATGACCATCATTTGAACGTCTTGTATCATTTAAACCGTCTCGTTGAACCAGTTTAAATTTGAACATCTTGTATCATTTAAACCGTCTCGTTGAACCAGTTTAAATGAGTGGTCACAACATATATTTTCTTTCAAAACTAAAAATTATATATTTTGTTAAGCCAAAAGTGGTCAATCACATCATTAATACGACTTTTGTGAATAAATTGTTGCAACCAAAGATGTCAACAAAGTTCTAAAATGTTTGTAAGTGCAAAATTATGATAGTCTGTAAATGTCACATTAACATTGTTTTCTTGTAAACAATTATTGGATTTACATTTATTGAGCATAGGCTCAATCCATTAATTGAAATTTCCAGACGATTCTAAATTTGCACTTACGAACATTTTAGTCGTACAAAGTTTAGTGAAACGGGCCCCTGGTGTTTGCTGCGCTGTCTGACAGGGCCTACACTGCTCGTCATTTAGTCACTGATGCATCCCTACAAACATAAGCGGGATTTGATTGCATTATAATATCAGGACTGAATATATATATATATATTTTTTATGGAAATATTCCGTTCTGATTTTGGGCCCCCCCCCCCCCCCCCCCCCCCCCCCCCCCCCCCCCCCCCCCCCCCCCCCCCCCCCCCCCCCCCCCCCCCCCCCCCCCCCCCCCCCCCCCCCCCCCCCCCACCCCCCCCCCCCACCCCCCCCCCCCCCCCCCCCCCCCCCCAATGCAGCAGGGTTAAATACGGGTCAAACCCATTAGTCCGGCCAAGACACATTTGTGTGTTTTGCAATATCATGAAAATACATTATTATAGATACATTGCAATGAAATCCATTAGAATTTACCATTTTATCGTCAACGACCATAAATGAAAAATTTACAAAAACTGTAGATCCTGGTGAGATGCGTCTCATCAGGACCTGCACTGTTTGTCTGTATGTTTCAGATACATTAAATATACCCCTTATCTGATTAATGGACTACTCCAGAAATGAGCATGGAGCTATCAATATGAGATACAGTAAAACCTCTCTGAACCGGACACTCTGGGAGGTCCCCAGGGTGTCCTGTTTAGAGAGGTTTCACTGTAAATCAGGAATTTGATCATTCTGAGCCACAGCTGTGTGTTATTCGATCACGAACAGACATTATCACCGGAGATAAATGACCAAGAAACTCATATAAAAAATATGATCACAGTTGTTTTCTTGGTGTCTGGTTTAGAGAGGTTCCACTGTACATATGGGTGAAAGGGTTAAACATACAGAGGTTCCCAGGGTGTCCAGTTTAGAGGAGTTCTACTGTATCAGTCCGTAACCGGTCTGTGCTGTTGTGGGGAATATGACTGTTGTGTCTGCTTGTGTGTGCTTCTATTATTGTAATACATGTGTTATATATTCGCTATGTCCATGGACATACCTGTTACATACAGGGTATATTCATTCTTCTATATCTGGGGGCCGTTTCACTAAACTTCGTACGACTAAAATGTTCGTAAGTGCAAACTTATGATAGTCTCTAAATTTCACATTAACAATGTTTTCTTGTAAACAATTATTGGATTTACATATACATATGCAGCCTATTCTCAACAATTTTAAATCCATCAATTGAAATTTCCAGACGATCCTAAATTTGCACTTACCTTTGAACATTTTAGTTGTACGAAGTTTAGTGAAACGGTCCCTAGTATTTGACCCGAGCTCTTGCTTGGACATACTCGTTCACTTTCACTGTATCTGGGGCCCGTTTCACTAAACTTCTTATGACTAAAATGTTCGTAAGTGCAAATTTAAGATAGTCTGTAAAATTCAATGTATGGATTTACATTTATTGAGCATAGGCTGCATATGCAGCCTATACTCAATAAATGTAAATCCAATAATTATTTACAAGAAAACAATGTTTGCACTTACGAACATTTTAGTCATACGAAGCTTAGTGAAACGGCCCCCTGGTGTGATTGCGAGAATATTTACTTCCCTCATGTTAAGAACGAACCATACATACTTCACATGATTTGGTAATTGTGGCTGTGACTGGAGAAATGGGGCTTATGGCACTTGCAACCGGTGTAGAATCAGATCAGCCTGTGCATCTAGGATCAGCACTGATCGCCATTCAGTCTGTGTAACACATGGTCTGCTTCTATGGAACAGTATATTGTGGCTGTGACTGGAGAAATGGGGCTTATGTGATTTGTGACCAATAGCTCCTGATCCAATAGCACACTCCTGTACCCTGATAACGATCTGTATTGCTTGTTAGAATCATGATGTGTGTTTTAATGATGAAATACTGCCACCGTGTCTGGTTATTCTAATTTCAGAGCTGAATACATGTATATATTGTTCTGAATATTCTAATTTTGGGATTTTCCCCCATCATAACAGGTGATATACCGGTATGGGATTCAACCTTGTTAACACATCCTAAAATTGTTTTAGCTGTTGGCTAGTCACAAAACGCATAAGCCCCATTTCTTCAGTCACAGTTACATATAATATGTCCTTATCATGACACAGGACTGCGCCCGAAGATAAAGAACTAAACTTGCCACAAAAGCAATAAGCAGCAATTCTCTAATCACAGCCAATATTTAACGTTTAGAATGCGGGAAACGTAAAATGTCGTCTGCTGTCGATTTATGTTTTGTCTTCTTTCTCAATAAAAACATGGTTTGACAACACTTTAGAATCATTTCCAATGGAAATGATTCTAAAGTGTTGTCAAAACATGGTTTCGATGGGAAAAAGGGTTAATTGACAATGCTGAATTAACTTTTATCATCTGCTATTTAATTTCTTGTCTTCATTTTTCTTGGTGAAAAAGTGTTTTGACAGTGCATGAGGATCATCTCCATTGGATCGGTTGTGGCCGATAGGTTAGAGTAATGGACTTCAATACCAGAGGTTGTGGGTTCAAACCTCGCCTTAGGCATGAAAGATACTGTCAGAGTATTTCCTTCCCACTGGTCTTTCGGTCTTTTCTTTTAAATGACCATAGCTGTTACTGGGATGTTAAACCCATTCACTTTCATGTCCTGCAAAATAAGCCAGTGGGTGGAAGGTGGGAGAATGCGATGGTTATTTAACGATCGGGGTTCATCATTACCGGAATTCCGACTGGTTTGGCCCTCACATACGCATTTTGTATGTGACATTTGAATCTTGTTATACTCCTTATGTGAGTATTACGATTATTCGTAATCATATTTTAGGGGAAGGGGCAAGTGACTTTGTGTGGTATGGACCCGTCACCAGGTCAGGTTAACAAAACAAAATAAGCCAAATATGAAGAAAAAAACAGCAGGCGACAATATTTGTTTAAGGATTCGTCTGAATTTATTATCATTTCTAAATGAGGAGGTTGGAATTGGTGACATTGGACACACATTGCAAAGCTAGACACAAATTCACATGTACACAACATTTATCACTACTGTAAATCTCTAATTGCTGTAGAAAATATGTATTTTATTTTTGTCTCACCCACAATAGTGGAAAGTGAGACAGAGTGGTCACAATTTCCGTCGTCAACAATTTTGGACATACATGTAATTGTTTTTTTACATAAAGTCATTCGTAGACGGTGACCTTCTTTTCTCAAAATATAGATTATGTCGTACGTCAAAATGTACGTCTAAATTTCGCATATCTCCTCGTACGTTAATCGGATCTTCGCCAAACTTCATCAGTAGCTTGCTTACATTGATACCTAACCATCCTGGGCCATTCAGGTGACCTTGGACTAGATTCCTTGAAATATAGGTCACGTCCATCAAAACTTGGATGTACATGTATTCCAAATTTCACATATTTCCTGACACTTTAGTCTGATGTTCACTAAAGTTAGTATCTTCCTCACATTGGTAGCTAACCAGCCTGGGTCAATCGAGTAACCTTGACCCATTCATAGTGGGTGAGACACTCACTGGCCTTGTTCAAACTGCTAACCATTCACTTGTCAATGTATGCATATATCATGTTTTTACTGAATAGTGAACATTGTAGACCCTGATCAGACTGCACGGATGTGCAGGCTGATCTGGGTCTACACTGGTCCCAAACTCAATAAGCCTGTTTTGTTGTGTCACATATTATCAGTGTTACTTTAAATGGTGTGTGATTGAAACGTAGCTGCAATAATCTGTTGCCATTGTTACATGCACATGGCATATTGTTTTTGTTGCATCCAAAGCTGAAATACTGGTTTCAAAAACATGTTTTATAATATCCGGAACAGATGTTTGAAAGAGTAGCAGGGACAATTAAGATTTGGAATGCAACACTGGTGTGGTGAGGACTAATTTCAGGGTGGTATATATGTGTATAATTCCAGCACAAAAATATTTACACAATTCCTTAACATTCGATTGGCCCGTAGCAAGTCTCTGTCCAAAATTTATATCCCAATAAACTCCCATGCCGAACTACTTTCCGTAACGGTGAGGCGCAGTTAAAATAATTCTTAAGAAAACGGAAAATCAAACACATTTTCTTGATGAATTTATTTCATATGCTGGAATTATAAGGAATGAATGGCCTTTTTGTGGAATTTTTTTATCGGGGATATAAACTTGGAAAAGTTGCGGGAATACTGGACGAGGCCTTTCGGCCTTCGTCCAGTATTCCAGCGACTTTTCCAAATTTATACCCCAATAAATTCCACAAAAAGGCCATTCATTCCTATAATATTCTTTGTATATATTCAGTTCTGATTTTGGGACTTTCCCCAGATCCGTATAGGCTAAATATGGGATTCGACCCTGTTAGTGGGTGTCAGGTGGGAGCATGCAATTGGTAATTCAACGATCGGGGTTCATCCTTACCGGAATCCTGACCCGAGACCTGGTTTGGCCCTCACATACGTCGTTATGCGATTATTACGATTATTCGTAATCGTATTACTTTTAGGGGAACGGGCCAAGTGAGTTTGGTGTGGTATGGACCTGGCACCATGTCGGGTTATTCTAATTTCAGAGCTGAATATGTGGGTTTTTTTCGATGTAAATATTCCATTCTGATTTTGGGATTTTCTCCCCAATGCTGCAGGTTAAATGTGGGATCGAACCCGTTGGCCCGGCCTTAAATGACAATAGCTGTTGATAGGCCGTTAAACACCAATAAAAAAACAAACAAAAATCGACCCGGTCTAAAATGACCGTAGCTGTTGTTGACAGGACGTTAAACTCCATTACATAAATAAACATCGGAATGCAACAAAAGCATGAGCTGTACAGTATAGATATACGAGACGATGTTACGTGGTTAACGCTGGCTCGTTATACCATGCTCGTAGTCACTTGTAGATGACTTGTACGCACCAGTAGCAGATTTCATCATAATTGCAAAGTGTACTTATCTAGCAAAGTATACTTTGAGGGAGTAATCATTTATTTTTCCTAAAATGCATTATTTCATTTAGAACTAACGACTGCGTATATTTGATGATTAAAAGTATGCAGAATTATTATACTGAATTTATTACATTATCACAGCCAAAATGGCTGTGATAATGTAATAAATTCAGTATAATAAAAATTAATAAATTTATTCTTCAATTGAAAATTTCTCCCTCAAAGTATACTTTGCTAGATATGTATACTTTGCAATGTTGGTGAAATAGGCTGCTGGTGACTGGTGTATATGAATGACTACATGTACTCTAGCCCATTTAATGTGGGGTATATGAATGGCGTTATAGTCTAGTGCATAGATCATAGGACTTCGTAAATAAATGAATACTGAAGGTTGTGGGTTCAATCACTTCCACACCATCGTACTGTTCTGTCGGATGAGATTTGAAACCGATGTCCCATCCCTGTATCACGTTAACAGTTACTCAGCCGCTTCACTTTTATTATTTTTTTCTGTATTTCTCGAGGAAATATATGTTTGTGAACACTCATTTGAACCATCTCACTGAGATGGTTCAAACGAGTGATTATAACATATACGTTGGTTCATAAACGAGGAAAATATTTTAGTCATAAAAATAATGTATCCTCAGCATAAAATGGGACACGATTTGTGATTTAGGAACACCTTTGTTTTATCTGTTGGTACAAAGCAATACCAATTTCCATGTTATTATAGTTACTCAACACCACTGTTTATGCCCCCTATGCGATAGCAAGGGGGCATATTGCGTTGCTCTCGAGGTTCCGTACATCCGTCCGTGTACATTTACGTCGAAATGTCAAAAAGTTTGTAAGAGTTTCTCCATCATGTAATATCTTCAATATTACTTGAATGATCGCTTTAATATTTGGACAGTTCATTCACCTGAACATGTGTGATGCACTCGTACCATCAATGAAATGACCTTGACCTTTGTGACCTTCGAAATGATGCTGAAACACTTAGCCATTTTCTTACGTCAAAAAGTTTGTAAGAGTTTCTCCATCGTGCAATATCTTCAATATTACTTGAAGGATTGCTTTAATATTTAGACACTTCATTCACCTGAACAGGTGTGACACAATTGCACACCAATGACGTCACCTTCAAAATGGTGCTGAAACACTTAGCCATTTTCTTATGTCAAAAAGCTTGTAAGATTTGCTCAAATTACTTTGAAATTTGTGTAAATTTAAACGGTTCTTTTTTATACACAATCTCTAAGTTAAGAGTCCAGTATGCCATGGGGGCTTATCCATGTTTTACAAACATTATGTCTAGTTATCTATTGTAATCAGAAAACTAGTTTAGTGTATGTAAATGTAATGTACAATACAAATCCAGGTGGGTGGGGTAATGGGATTATTTAATAGGATTTATTTATGTCACTTTCGAGTCATCCACCTATGATTGTATCCCAATATGGGTTACAATGGAACCCCTCTAATCCAGACACCCCATTGTGTTTTATTTAGATGGGTTTCAATGTAATTTATCTGTTCATGACTGAAAATGACATTTCATCGAGTGCTTAATTACAGTGGAACCCATCTAAACTGCACACCCTGGGGACCTCAGCTGTCCGGTTTAGAGAGGTTCGTTCCACTGTATTACGTTTGGTCGGGGATAATGTTTTAGTATTTTATATTTTTGCAGTTTAGTTATATTGTATTGATCTACAAGTCACAAGTATGAAGTGATTTCACATAGCACATTTCACAAAGTCACTGATCAGCATTTCTTAGTTATGATGTCAGAATTTATAAATATTTAGAATTTCTCCATGGCAGTAAATGTATGTGATCTAGATATGTGGCTGTGACTGGGGAAATAGGGCTTGTGGGTTTTGTGACCAGTGTAGATCCAGATCAGCCATTGTATCCGCACAGTCTGATCAGGATCTGCACTGTTCGCCATTCCATCATTCTAACAAGCAATTTACGTAGATCGTTATCAGGCTACAGGAGTGTGCTATTTGATCAGGATCTACACTGGTCACAAAACCCAGAAGCCACATTTCTTTAGTCACAACTTCATTTAACCCTCTGAACCCGAAAGCCCGCTATAGCAGTTTATGCAAACAGTGCAGATCCAGATGATCCTATTACTTTTGGGACTAAGTGATTCTGGAGAGATGAGGACTTGGCATCAGATTAGGATATTCTAATTTTAGGGCTGAGTATAATTTTTTTATGTAAACATTCAGTTCCGATTTTGGGAATTCCTTCCATCCGTGCAAGGGAAACGTGAGATTCGACCTTGTTAAACCAGGTACATAAATATCGATTTCCTATCTTGTTGCGTTCGGTGAAAATTGAAAAAACTCAGCAGTCCTAGTATCGTCGTATATCTTCAATTAAACCACTTTACACAGGGCCATGTTGAAAACACACTTTTATTTTTTTTAAAGAATTTCCCAAATAAGATTTGGGTGAAAATGATATAATATTATGTACATCATAATTAAGTACTACGGTAGTATGTCTATGGGACAGATCATTTGTTCTGAGCAATCTATATCCTGCGTACATGTATGTTGTCGCTGGCTTTCTCCTTTTTCTGCTTACTCGACTATTCGATGTGGCTTGTAATATATACGACTGACTAGAGAAATGGGGCTCATGGGTTTTGCGACCAGTGTAGATCCAGATCAGCCTGTGCATCCGCACAGTCTGATCAGGATCTGCACTGTTGGCCATTCCGTCAATGAATTTGGTGTGGTATGGACCTGGCAAGTTATTCTAATTTCAGGGCCGAATGTATTTTTCGATGTAAATATTCTGTTCTAATTTTGGGATTTTCTTCCCAATGCAGGATTGAACCCGTTGGCCCGGCCTTAAATGACCTTACCTGTTGATGGGCCGTTAAATTCCAATAAATCAAATCCATCCATGAAACACCCTTCATGCTTGTAACAAGCAATATAGATCGTTACCGGGATAAAGGAGTGCTATTTGATCTGTAGCCGATTTCATCAAAATTGCAAAGCATACTTTTCTAGCAAAGTATACTTTGAGGGAGAAATTTTCAATTTTAGGAAAAATTTATTAATTTTTATTATGCTGAATTTATGTATAATAATTCTGCATACTTTTAATCATCAAATATATGCAGTTGTTAGTTCTATATGAAATAATGCATTTCAGGAAAAATAAATGATTACTCCCTCAAAGTATACTTTGCTAGAAAAGTATACTTTGCAATTTTGATGAAATCGGCTACTGGAGCAAATCTCAAATCCCATTTCTCCAGTGACAGCCACAGTTCTGCGTACCTGGATGTTCGGTGTAGCTTGGCATATATCATAGTGGCCATTCTATGCCGTTGGTTTGTAAGATGTAATGACCATGTATTGCTTTAGCAGATTTTCAGCCATTAAGCCCTATCACTATGGCAGACATAAATCTGAGAGCATGCTTAGAAACTGTGTGTGCTCAGCTCTTCTGCGCAAAATCAGACAATTTGATTGGTCGAGACTGAGCACGGCTCAGTCTCGACCAATCAAATTGTCTGATTTGTGTACAAATTCGCAGAACATACTCGGAATGTTTCATAAGCAGAGAATAGCACTGATGTTTATTTTCCCGATTTCTCTGTTACCAGCTCTAAGTATGGTCAATAATTATTGCCGGCACTTTTTTTCAAGAAACAAAAACTTGTTTGACAGTACATGGAAATTACCGGTGCTCAAACCTGCAGATGAAAAGGAATACAATAAAAAAAAAATATTAACAGAGGCCCAGTTCTTGTCTTTCAATCCTTTTCAAATTAGAGAAAAAAATATTTTCGGCAAGTTGACGCAAAATTCAGAGCTCCTGTGGAATTAAATTCAATCATGTACGGTACATACAGAAAACCCAATGCAGCAGGTTGAATGCGGGATCGAACTTGTTTGCCCGGCATTAAATGACCTTAGCTGTTGATAGGCTGTTAAACAGCATTAAACAAACAAACATTAAAACAAACAAACATTAAAACAAAAAAAATACCTCATTCTGTTTAGAAACCAAAAGAAAGTCACAAGAAATAATAAAATTTGCCATGAAAACCAAAAATTGCCTCTAATGCCTAATAATAGGCCTTTAGAGGCAATTTTTGGTTTTCATGGCAATTTTTTTATTAATTCTCTCGACTTTCTGCTGGATTCTAAACAGAATGAAATTTATTGTTAACCATTTTACTATCACTACCATGCGTTATTCACCTGGATTATATCAGAAACATTCAAAATATATGTACCTGTACATGCAGAAGGGAGATAAATGTGCTGCAGAATATGTCTGACGAAGTGTAAAGGGTAGATCATCTGAAGGCCATTTCACTAAACTTTGTACGACTAAAATGTTCGTAAGTGCAAAATGAAATTAGTCTGTTAATTTCACATTAACAGTATTTTCTTGTAGACAATTATTGGATTTACATTTATTGAGCATAGGCTGCATATGCAGCCTATGCTCAATACATGTAAATCCATCAGTTGAAATTTCCAGACTATCCTAAATTTGCACTTACGAACATTTTAGTCATATGAAGTTTAGTGAAACAGGCCCCGGGTGTGTAATAAAATACATCATCCACACATGTTCCTATGTCATATTGTAAACGATATGCTGTACAACTCGACTATTAAAATAGACTGTAAATATATAACTGTTAAATCTTTGTTTATTTTCTATGCTTCTATCAGCGATTAGTGGAATGATAACCCATATTTTCTGGCTGTCACGCAGAGCGACAGGTTAGAAAATTTGTGTTAATGATGAGTTTATAGCATTACACATGTTCTGTGGCCGATTTCATTAAAATTGCAAAGTATATTTATGTAGCAAAGTATACTTTGAGGGAGTAATCATTTATTTTTCCCAAAATGTATTATGTCATATAGGACTAACGACTGCATATATTTGATGATTAAAAGTATGCAGAATTATTATACTGAATTTATTACATTCTCACAGCCAAAATGGCTGTGATAATGTAATACATTCAGTATAATAAAAATTAATAAATTTATCCTTAAATTGAAAATTTCTCCCTCAAAGTATACTTTGCTAGATATGTATACTTTGCAATGTTGGTGAAATAGGCTACTGGTGTCCGTCCGTCCCATACGTCCAACAGAAACACTTACATCTGGCAGTATCGTGTTCACTTAAAAATCAATGAAGCGGGTTACATGCGGGATTGAACCAGGCGGCCGTTTCACTAAACTTCATACAACTAAAATGTTCGTAAGTGCAAAATTATGATAGTCTGTAAATTTCACATTAACAACTTTTTCTTGTAAACAATTATTGGATTTACATTTATTGAGCATAGGCTGTATATGCAGCCTATGCTCAATAAATGTAAATCCATCAATTGAAATTTCCAGACGATCCTAAATTTTCACTTACGAACATTTTAGTTGTACGAAGTTTAGTGAAACTGGCCGCAGTTTCCTAGCCTTGCGTGATAAACTTGATATCTCTACATACATGTAGTAGTGTAATATTCTCTATGTCGCTATTGTACTCGGCATTATCTCTGTACTGGTCTATTATCTGCATTGCCTTTCCTGATCCCGATTGTAGCAACTCGTCATTTTACACCTTGATCAGTCATATATATATGTGGCTGTGACTGGAGAAACAGGGCTTGTGGGATTTGTCACCAGTGTAGCTCCTGATCAAATAAGATTCTTTAGCCTGATGACGATCGACATTGCTTGTTAGAAGCACGACAGGTGTTTCATTGATGGAATGGCGAACAGTGCAGATCCTGATCAGACTGTGCGGATGCACAGGCTGATCTGGATATACACTGGCCGCAAGACCCATAAGCCCCATTTCTCCAGTCACTGCCACATATTAGTTGGATAGCTAGTGATTATTGTGAGGCAAAGATAAAAGGGTGAACTGACAATATCCAACAACACATGTGACTGGAGAAATGGGGCTTATTGCTTTTCCAACCAGTGTAATCCCGCATCAGCCTGTGCATCCACACAGTCTGATCACGACCCTATACTGTTGGGTCATTTTGTTAATGAATCATTTGCGATGGTTCCATCAAGGGATCATAAGCCACACTGGTTAACATATGAATTGAGCTTATTGTGTCATCGAAGGCAACAAACAATTGAGCCAGTGTATGTAATTTTCTACATTGTCGCATATGATAATTTTTACAAAACTTATTTAGATGATATACAATATCATGTTTTGACGTCATTTGCTGAAATGCGGTGTGACTGGAGAAATTGAGATTATGGTTTTTGGCTAGCAGTGTAGACCCAGATGAGCCTGCGCATCAGTGCAGTCTGATCAAGGTCTGCACTGTTTGCCATTCAGTGAGTGAATCACCAGTCATGCTTCTGATAAGCAGTATGGATACCGATACAGTGAAACCTCTCTAAACCGGACACCCTGGGAGGTCCCCAGTGTGTCCAGTTTAGAGAGGTTCCACTGAAAATCTGGCATATGACAATTTTGAAATGTATTGGCGTGCTTTGCAATCATGAACATATCGATGGTCTAGTAACATAAGGTCGTAACTGCAATGCTAAAGCATAGCAGTTACGACCTTATGTTACTAGACCATCGATATACTAACATCCGAGATAAATGATCAAGATACTCATCAAACACAAGATCACAGAGGTTGCCTTTGTGTCCGGTTTAGAGAGGTTCCACTACTTCTCGGGCTTGAAGAGTGTGCTGGAAGACCAGGCACTATACTGACCTACATGATGTAAACCCCATTTCTCCAGTCACAGCCACAAGTTATCATGAGACGAGCCATGTGACTTTTTACCTAAAAAGATTTACAATTTTTCAAGAACATAATTTACAGAAACTGTGATATTTCTTTTGTAAATGACCTCGTTGACGACATTTTCACAGCAAATGTGCAATTTTATTCCGCATTTGCTCTGAACATTTCATCAACTTTCGATGTCATTTACGGAAAATATCGTAAATTTTGTATATATTTTTCACGAGATATCACACATCTTGGTACAAAATCACGTGGCTTGTCACATATGTTTTTGTTCGGGCTGAACATAGACATGTACCGTAGTAAGACAGTAAATCTCGTACAGTGGTCAGTTTCACCCAAACAGGTGACCCAGTTATTGTGTTTATCGGCGATCGCCTGTAGTACGAGGATGCAGACCCTGCTATCGCTGGTCCTGTGTGTGGTATTGGGCGTGCCCCGGGCTGGCTGTGACGTTGTCGTCGACACAGTGTATGGTGAGGTACGGGGCTTCAGCACAGACCACACCCGACAGTTTCTGGGGCTGCCATACGCTCAGTCGCCCACAGGCGACCTCAGGTAACATGTAAAATAACATGTACTGCCTGTTCCACTTTCGTCTGATAACAAACTTTTGGCTATTAAACACATTAACTGGAAACAAATATTTAAATGTACGTACTTTTTCATCAATAACAAAAGTCATAATCCCCAACATTTTTAGCTTGACTATTCAAAGAATAAGTAGAGCTTATGTTGTCACCCCGGCGTCGGCGTCGGCGTCGGCGTTAAGGTTTTTAGTCAACCTTATATATGGAATACTACTGGCCCTACACCCACCATACTTGGACAACTTCATCTCCTAGTCATGTACATCAATAACCCCTGATCTATATTTGACCTTGACCTACATTTCCTCTTGAATTACTTAGTTAATTCCCCTTGGTTAAGGTTTTTAGTCAACCTTGGTTAAGGTTTTTAGTCAAGCTTGTACATGAAATACTATTGTGCATACAGACACCATACTTGGACAACCTTTTCTCATAGGGATGTACATCAATAACCCCTGGTCTATATTTCACCTTGACCTACATTTCCTCTTCAATTACTTAGTTAATTCCCCTTGGTTAAGGTTTTTAGCCAAGCTTGTATATGGAATACTCCTGGCCCTACACCCACCATACTTGGACAACTTCATCTCCTAGGGATGTACATCAGTAACCCCTGATCTAAATTTGACCTTGACCTACATTTCCTCTTCAATTACTTAGTTAATTCTCCTTGGATAAGGTTTTTAGTCAAGCTTGTATATGGCCCTACACCCACCATATTTGGACAACTTCATCTCCTAGGAATGTACATCAATAACCCTTGATCTATATTTCACCTTGACCTACATTTGACCTTGACCTACATTTCCTCTTGAATTACTTAGTTAATTCTCTTTCGTTAAGGTTTTTAGTCAAGCTTGTAGATGGAATACTCCTGGCCCTACACCAACCATACTTGGACATCTTTATCTCATAGTGATGTACATCAGCAACCCCTGACCTATATTTGACTTTGACCTACATTTAACCTTGGTTAAGGTTTTTAGTCAAGCTTGTATATGGAATACTACTGGCCCTACACCCACCATACTTGGACAACTTTATCTCCTAGTGATGTAGATCAACAACCCCTGATATATATTTCACATTGACCTATATTTCCTCTTCAATTACGTACTTAAGTCACCTTGGTTAAGGTTTTTAGTCAACCTTGGTTAAGGTTTTTACTCAAGCTTGTACATGGAATACTATTGTGCATACAGACACCATACTTGGACAACCTTTTTTCATAGGGATGTACATCAATAACCCCTGATCTATATTTGACCTTCACCTACATTTCCTCTTCAATTACTTAGTTAATTCTCTTTGGTTAAGGTTTTTAGTCAACCTTGTAGATGGAATACTCCTGGCCCTACACCAACCATACTTGGACAACTTCATCTCATAGTGATGTACATCAACAACCCCTGACCTATATTTCACCTTGACCTACATTTAACCTTGAATTAAATAGTTAATCCCCCTTGGTTAAGGTTTTTAGTCAACCTTGGTTAAGGTTTTTAGTCAAGCTTGTATATGGAATACTATTGTGCATACAGACACCATACTTGGATAACTTTTTCTCATAGGGATGTACATCAATAACCCCTGACCTATATTTTACCTTCACCTACATTTAACCTTGAATTACTTGGTTAATGTTTATAGTCAAGCTTGTATATGAATACTCCTGGGCCTACATCAACCATACTTGGACAACTTCATCTCCTAGTGATGTACATCAATAATCCCTGACCTATATTTGACCTTCACCTACTTTTATCCTTGGATTACTTACTTATTTCCCCTTGGTTAAGGTTTTTAGTCAAGCTTGTATATGGAATACTCCTGGGCCTACAGCAACCATACTTGGAAAAATTCATCTCCTAGTGATGTACATCAATAACCCCTGACCTATATCTGTCATTGACCTACATTTAACCTTGAATTACTCACTTAATTTCCCTTGGTTAAGTTTTTTAGTCAACCTTGGTTAAGGTTTTTATGCAGCCACCTTGTTTGTCAAGCTATGTGTACATCGACAACCCTCGTAGTCGAGCTATGCTGTTCTCCTACAGCTCTTGTTATTTGATGTTATTTGATGAAATTCCATCAAATAGTAATTAATTTATTTTTTTTTCCTATCAGAAATTAAAAAAACAGATGGTTAAAACAAATCAAACATTTGGAAATTGACTCCGAAACTTGGCTTGATAGTTTGGCAATGATGTAACTAGTCTAAGAAAACAAAAGTTAGATTTTGAAAATCGGTCCACAAATTCCAAAATTATTTTAACAAGAAAGGTTATAACATGGATATCAGTGTACACTTTTTATTTGACTACTTGATGGACCAACACCTGGTTTTGATTGCAACCGTGGCTACTAGTAGCACCAAAACTGGTTTTGACAGCACATGAGAATCGTCTCCATGAGAATCGTCTCCACTTGCTGTCAAAACCAGGTTTTTGTCGAGAAATATTGAAAATAAAACATTTCCAGCAGACGACAACATTTAATTCAGCTTAGTAAGGGTTAAAACAATGTCATACCCGTAACAACTAAATAGTGTTGTTGCAGATGGCGGCCACCCCATGATCCAACACCGTGGCGGAGTAGTGTGTACAACGCCACCACCATACAGCCCGGCTGTCCCCAGAACGACTGTCGCTGGTTTCTACGCAAGGAGGAATGTGTCAACTCGGTTAGCTTTTAAATTTAATGTTCATTTTCCGACCAATCCAATTATAAAATAATTTTCAGACTAGTCCATATATGATAAGGGGGAGTTTGTGTTTTCAAAAATATGAAAAAAACAGTGTAGATCCTGATGAGATGGCTCGTAAAGAGTTTATCTGGATCTACACTTTTTGCCAATACCACTATACAGGCCTATGGTGTTGAAAGGGTTAATGAAAAAAAAGAACAACACTTTCAGTAGAATTTTGACAAGCCTAAAACTGGAAATTTGTGTAATTTCACGAGCCAACAGAAGCACAAATTTGTGATATAACATAATTATACGAAACCTCGCGTTTTCTCGGAAACCCGTTGTGCTTACCACGTGTTATGATTACTGTTGACGCATGCGCGGCGTGTTACCGTAAACATTGAATACCAGTTGACGCATACCCGTCTTGCCACCATGCACTTTAAATACATGTAGGAGCAACCAAATTTGCGCCTTTTCGAAAATGGCTAAAATGCAATATTAATGATGTATTAATAATGTAGAAGATATGAAACAGAAAATATACACATTTCTTTCTTAACCCTTTGACTGCTATCTTTGTCGTCTGCTGTTTATTTTCTATTTTCCATTTTTATCATCAAAAACATGCTCTGACAGTACTTTAGAATAATTTACAACATGCTTTAACAGCACTTCAGAATCATTTCCATTGGAAATGATTCTGAAGTGCTGTCAAACCATGTTTTTGTTGAGAAATAAGGCAAGATATAAAAGCAACAGCAGACAACAATTGTTGTGAGTAGTGGTCTAAGAGTTAAAAGTAGTCTATCCTATCAGCAAATGGTTAATCTACAAAAGAAACCACTTAAATATAACAAGAACTGAGAGAACTCTGGCACAAGTTGTAGTGACTGGCTATTTGTTTAGCGAAAACAGCTAAAATACAATATTAATGGTGTTACAATATTAAGGATATGAAACAGAAAATGTACATATTTCTAGCCTATCCTGTCAAGAAATGGTTAATAGTGTTATTACAAACGTAATTTATTAATAGTTTAATACCCTATATAACAAGTTTCCTATCTCTGTAATATACCTCTGAACATATGAAGAGCAAGAAAAATGATACGATGTATCCGACCAGTCATTCCACACAGTAGATTTTGTCCCATATATATATGTGTACTTGTATACTGTATTAACAATTAAAAAGTGGGGAAATAATTTTGTTGTCTGTTAGTTTTAATTTTTGTCTCATTTCTTAACAAACACATGCTTTGGTAACACGTCCTGTCAAAGCATATTTTCTAACGAAATACTGGAAACAAGAACAATTTAATTCCACCAGTGACAATTGTAGACGAGTGAAGACTGTCTGCACATGAACATCTGGACCCCGCTGTCAGCCACGGCGACCTCCGCACTGCCCGTCATGGTCTACATCCACGGCGGGGCCTTTAAATGGCTGGGCGCGGGCGTCCCCTTGTTTGACGGGGCGTATCTCGCCTGGCGGGGCAAGGTTATTGTCATGAACTTCGACTACAGGATTGGTAGGTGGAAAAATCAGTCTATTGCGGGTAGACAAGTGTATCCATATATACAAAATGCTCACCACTGGAAACATGACATAGGCAACAATTACATAGCACAATAACCCTAAATATTTGTACACACTTTATTCATAGAAACCTGTATACATTTGTGGTTTCCCAAAACATAAAGTGCCTCAATATTTAGGGCAAAAATATAGATGTATTGGGATTCAATTGTTTTGGGAAACTCCTATTTTATAGCGGTTTCACAAAACAAAGTGTGTCTGAATATTTAAGATTACTACAGTACATGTAATTATACCCACTTTTTTGGGAAAAAATGGGTATATTGTTTTCGTCACGAGTGTCCGTCCGTCCGTACGTCCGTCCGTCACGTTTCTTGTAACTCGAAAAACTTTTTCACCTTCATGCCTACGCGCCTGATATTTGGTATGTACCTTCGTTATCATGTGCAGATGCGCAAAGTGAATTCGGATTTTTCATCCGACCCTCCATCATGGATTTTCTCCCCCTTTCAGACTCAGAATTTCCCATTTTTTCCTTGTAACTCGAACAACTTTTTCACCTTCATACCTACGCGCCTGATATTTGCTATGTAGCTTCGTTATCATGTGCACATGCGCAAAGTGAATTCGGATTTTTGATCCGACCCTCCATCATGGATTATCTCCCCCTTTCGGACTCAGAATTTCCCACTTTTTCCTTGTAACTCGAAAAACTTTTTCACCTTCATACCTACGCGCCTGATATTTGGTATGTAGCTTCGTTATCATGTGCAGATGTGCAAAGTGAATTCGGATTTTTGATCCAACCCTCCATCATGGATTATCACCCCCTTTCGGACTCAGAATTTCCCTATTTTTCATTGTAAGTCGAAAAACTTTCTCACCTTAATACCTACATTTCTGATATTTGATATGTAGCTTCGTTATGATGCGCAAAGTGAATTCGGATTTTTCATCCGACCTTCCATCATGGATTATCTCCCCCTTTCGGACTTAGAATTTCACTATTTTTCCTCGTAGGTCGAAAAAAAAATTCACCTTAATACCTACGAATCTGATATTTGGTTTGTAGCTTCGTTTTGATGTGCTGATGCGCAAAGTGAATTCGGATTTTTTATCCGACCCTCCATCATGGATTACCTCCCCCTTTCGGACTTAGCATTTGGGGAAAGTGGGTATATTGCGATGGCGCGCCATCAACTTTTTCTAGTTACAATTATGATTGACTGTTAACCTAACTGAGGTATATCCATTTCAGATGTGGTCAGTTAGACCTACAATCTAGTGAAGTGAATGTGAATGTGTTTAACGTCCCAGCAAGGTCTAAGGTCATATAGAGACGGGACCACAGTTTAAAGTCTCATCCGACAGACCAGTGGGATGGATTCACTACTTGTATATAAGTATTTTTCACGCCTCGGGTGAGGAGTTTGTTTGTTTGTTTGTTTGTTGTGGTTTAACGGCCTATCAACAGCTAAGGTCATTTAAAGCCAGCAGGCCAATGGGTTTAGTACTAAATCCCATATATTAGCTGTACAAGTACATGTACAAATGGGGGGGGGGTGGGAATCCCAAAATCAGCACTGAATATTTACAATAAAAAAAAACTATATATTCAGCTATCCAGTTGGATAGTGGTATATTGGGCACCTGTTGGTTATGAAGGTGTGCAAGTATGGTTGTTCTAGGTGGTACAGTAACAGAGAAATGGACCTAAACACTTAATATTGTGGACGCCGCCCGCCCGGCTTTCGCCAATCCAATAGTCGGAATATATTTTTTTTAAAAACCCGGCTAAATATGGGAAAGTGATACCGTCATTTCGGCTAATTCTGCGCATCGGTTAATGCGCAATTCACATCAAAGTTAGCCTTACGTACGTCATAATAAAATATGTGTGTTTCGGAATAAGCAAGCTGATTAATTGCTACACTTTTATCACATTCCGATAATACCTAGTCAAAATGTGTAAAATCCTCAGACCCTGCTGATGGACTAGCTGTCTTATTTACTAAATTAACTGCTCAACGAAGAAACTAACCCGTCATGATGTCACTGGATAGTTCTGCTTCAAGTTTAATACCAATTTTGCTATGCTGATCCAGTATGCTGTTCGCCATTTTGTTTGCATTACCAGATGCGCAGCATTAGCAGAAACAAATGTGACGTTGCAAACACGCATGTGATGTCATACATCGCACAATTTACGTCACTTACTGACGTCAGAACGTTACATTTTACCTGCACAGACGTCTTTGAACTGCTTTGAATATTCAGGAAATTTTTTACTGAATATGGGGATATTAATGACATAAAAATTTGTTTCGAAAGGTGCGCAGAATTAGCGGACACCATTGTATGCGAACTAATTTCTGGAGGCAGTTCGTGACAGCGACTGTCTCGTGATTCAGAGGTGTGGACAGGGTGTGTTCTAGAATATGATTTGATTGGTTGAAGGAAACACGTCAATGCGACGTCATTTCTCTGTATATGGAAAACACGAGAGTGGTGTAAACTACTGCTGCCGAGTGATGTAATTCATCGTTATATTTATGTAAACTACTGGCTGAAATGCAAGAAATTTACAGTGGAACCTCTCTAAACCGGACACTCTGGGAGGTCCCCAGGGTGTCCGGCATAGAGAGGTTTCACTGTAAATCAGACATTTGATCATTCTGAGCCATAGTTCTGTGCTATGCGATCACGAACAGACATTATCACCTGAGATAAATGACCAAGAACTCATAAAAAATAAGGTGTTTTCTTGGCGTCCGGTTTAGAGAGGTTCCACTGTACATGCTACATTTCAGGCCTACTGGGATTTCTATATACCGGAGAAGCAGATGACGACGCCCACGGTAACTATGGGATACAGGATCAACGACTCGCGTTACAGTGGGTACAGGGAAACATTCGCGGCTTTGGTGGCGACCCGGAAAAGGTATGAGGATGGTGTTCTGTCACACAGATTTAGACGATATGTCTCATCAGGGTCTGCTTGTTGTCCGTCCGTCTGTCTGTAGACAATTTTTATTCGGTGCAATAACTAGACTTATCTCCTAGAAATTTCACATGTATATTCATTTAAACGATGGGAAGAACCATAATGTGCGTTTCATCTCTTCAAGGTCAAAGGTGCTGGATTGCCATTTAATGATTTTGTTCTCGATGTCTTGAGTGTTGGTATTTTGTTTTACAATTTCCTAGTTTTGTAGATATTTTCTGAAAATGATTGAAAATTAAAATAGAAACTGAAAATGGAGTATTCAAATTCAGTTACTTACATGTAGGGGGAATAGGTTAACCTCATTACAAGTGGGGTATCTGTGTACGGCAATCAATTCCTTGGTTGGAGTCGACGTAAATTTAATTACATTCACAAATACTTGTATTTATAAATTATAAAATATTTACATTGTCCATAAATTCATAATGGAAATGCCCATTCAACGTATTTCAAGTGTTTATATCCCAGTACATTACGTAACATTAGCCCCATGTGACGTCGCGGGACGTTGACATCATCAATATACATGGCGTTGTCAATAACATTACGCTATTGACCGGCAACGTCGTTGTTCTAAAATTGTGACAAAATGACGTAAAACACTAGGAGTCTTAACCCTTACTACGCTGAATTAAATGTTGTCGTCTGCTGGAAATGTGTTATTTTCAATATTTCTCGACAAAAAACCTGGTTTTGACAGCACATGAGAATCGTCTCCAGTGGAGACGATTCTCATGTGCTGTCAAAACCAGGTTTTTGTTAAGAATTAAAGCAAAAATGAAAAACAGCAGACGGCAATTTCCGTCAACAGCGTAGGAAGGGTTAATATTAATGCCGTATTTGGTTATTTACATTTTTGAAACTATCCGAAGTACTAGTAACAAGAAAGCCACCAACAGCATGTATCCAATCTCTATGGTGGCTGGATCACAAACATGCACTCATACGGTAAAGATTGATTTGATTTATTGGAGTTTAACGGCCTATCAACAGCTAAGGTCGGACGAACGGGTTCGATCCTGCATTTAACCTGCTGCATTGGGGTGGGGGGGGGTATAACCAGTCAACTCTCACATACAAGAATGCCCAAAACGTACACGAGGGCCAAACCAGTGGGCCGTTTCACTAAACTTTGTACGACTAAAATATTCATAAGTGCAAAATTATGACACTGTAAATTTCACAGTAACAATGTTTTCCATTAATACATTTATTGAGCATAGGCTGCATATAATTGAAATTTCCAGACGATCCTAAATTTGCACTTACCAACATTTTAGTCGTACGAAGTTTAGTGAAACGGGGCCCTGGTTTCCAGCCAGGATTCCGGTATGGATGAATCCTGATCGTTAAATTACCCATCGCACATTCTCAACCAACCACCACAGATACGGTAAAGAAGTTATAGGAGAATAGAGGAACGCCCAGTTATTTTACATTGAACTGGGGCAAGGGGGAGGGAATTTAAATATGGAGTGAAAAACTTGTACATGACGTGTTAAGAGAATACAGTGAAGAAATATTAGGCGAGCATGCCTGTTGCGAGAAATTAAAATATGAATGATGGGAAACACAGAAGTTTGAAGCCAATTGTTCATAAAGTAAAGAAGCACACACCTACTGGACGGAAACGTCAAAGTTATTTGACCTTGATCTTGGGCATGGGGAGAGTGGGGAATGAGAATATGGATGATGATAATAAACATGTATATGAAGTTTCAAGCCAATCGGTTATACAGTAAATAAATTATGAGAATGGAGAAACACACAAGCATTTACTGGACACAAATTTCAAAGTTGTTTGACCTTGACCTTGGGCATGGTGAAAGCACGGGTTTGATGGGCAATGAAAATATGGGTGATAATAAACATGCACATGACGTTTCATGCCAATTGGTTGTACAGTAAAGAAGTGATAGGAGGATGGGGAAACGCACGCGCTGCAAATACAGGCTGCAAATTTGTTATTTAACCTTGACCTTGGACATGGCGAGAGCATGGGTGGAACAGGGAATGAAACTATGAATGATGGAAAACATGCACATGAAGTTTGAAGCCAATCGGTCATTATTATTCAACTCGTACAGTAAAGAAGTTATAAGAGATTGGAGAAACGCTCACGCATCTACTAGATGCAAATTTACAAGTCATTTGACCTTGGGCCTGGGTGGGGCGCAGAATGAGATTATAAGACGATAATACACATGCACGTAAAGTTTCAAGCCAATCGGTCAAACGGTAACAAAGTTATAGCAGAATGGAAAACGACGGACGGACGACTTTTGCATCCCTATATCACATTTTCGCTACGCTGTGGGATAATAAAACCTTGGGCTGTTGCGTTTACTGTGGTAAGAAAAACATTGGGTCTGTTTGTTTGTTTATTGGTGTTTAACGGCCTATCAACAGCTAAGGTCAACGGGCAATATTAATAATATACATGTAATTACAGGTGACAATATTTGGTCAGAGCGCAGGAGCCCAGTCTGTGGCTATCCACCAGACGTCTCCACTATCGCAGGGCCTGTTCCGTAGTGCCATCATCCAGAGTTCCCCCTTTGACATCCCATACAGGACCAAGGAGCGAGCCCGGGCTCTCGGTAGGGAAGTCACGAAACTCCTGCACTGCAGAGATAGAGATATGAAATGCCTGAGGGGGAAATCTGTCGACGATGTTTACAATGCTCAGATAGAAGTTGCTTTCAAGCCAACGTCTGTGGATTTGTTTAACTACCTAGAGACGACGGCGCCCATCGTAGACGGAGAAGACATTACAGTGCAGCCGATACAGGCCGCGGTGGAGGGTCGGTACCGGCACGTCCCCACAATGGTGGGCTCAGTGTCCGAGGAGGGCCGGCTGTTCGTGTACGAAGCCTGGCGCCACAACCTCACTGCACTCGACTACGACGTCGCATTGCTCGCGCTCACCACCTCGAGTAGCCGGCAGGTGAAGCAGAAGTACCCGGTACCGCCGAACCCCGGAGACCTGCGTGGACTGCTGGCACAGCTCGTCACGGACCTGCTGTTTATCTGCCCGACCCGCAATGTGACTCGGAATCTCGTCCTGCACAGCACGGCACCCATGTACCGCTACGTGTTCGACCACGCGTACACCATGCACGGTGGCTGGGACAACCTGACCTTCTGTGAGGGCCATGTCTGTCACGGCTCCGAACTCTCGTACATATTCCACACGGGTACAAACAGCACACGCGACGAGAACGACCTGTCCGAAACACTGATTGGCTACTGGACAAATTTTGCCCACACAGGCAACCCAAATAAGGGCCCAATGGCCCCGTCTCTGGTCTGGCCCAATTACGATCCCAACGGGAGGACAATTCTACACTTCCAGACACCAAACAATGAAGTGGTGTCCAGTTACAGGCCAGAGTTCTGTGATTTCTGGGACACAATAGGCTACCAGACGTGACATCGTATCTCAGGTCCATAATTATAAAACTTGTACTATGGGTACTCCAATCAATCTGATTTGTTCAGCAAAGGCTCGACCACAATTTGGTTTGAATTCCATCACATGCTCAAAGTGCAATGAAATTTGGGCCAATGATATATAATTGAAATCAGAAACTTTCATAGAACATGCTCGGCGGTCAAGTAGAGTAAAATCTTCAGGCCGAGATCAGTTTTATAATCCTGGCTCATTGTTTACATGTCAGGTAGGCAACAGGGACAAAACAATGTGACAGGAATGTGTGGAATTGCAGGATAAAACTCCCCATGTAATGGGTGGCGCAGATAGATTTGCGAACAGTGAAGACGGCACGAATCCGCATTATGGTCAGCGTCTATACTGGTTGTAAAGGCCATAATTACCCATTTTTTCCAGTCACAAGCACATATATTTGTGCAGGTCACTGTGATAAAAATCATAACTCAAAACTAAATTTTTACAAAAAAGTATATATTCAGTCTGTTGCCAGGTCCTCACCCCACTTAGCCCCATCTCCTCACTGTAATGATTAGTAATAAGGTCACTACTCATATAATGGGTATAACAAGATTCAATTACAGTCGAACCCCTGTAAACCGGACAGAGACAAGTAATTTTTATAGACTTCATGGTAATTGAAGTAATTACATGTCTATGCAAGTTTCACAGTGGAACATCTCTAAACCAGACACCCTGGGGACATCCCAGGGTGTCCGATTTAGAGAGGTTCCACTGTATAAGAAAACCAAAACATATTTTGATTGTTTATTGGTGTTTAACGGCATATCAACAGCTAAGGTCATGTTAGGCCGGGCAAACGGGTTCGATCCCGTTTTAACCTGCTGCATAGGGGGGAAAATCCCAAAATCAGAACGGAATATTTACATCGAGAACTAGATTGGTCAGTAAGCGAGGCTTACGGAATACCCCAGCGTGGGCCCAGGTACCCCTAAATATGTAAAATTTTCCAAGTGTGTGGGCTTGTGACTTGACTCTGGGCTTAGCGGGGGCAGCACGAACGTAAATTTGTCACAGGGTGGTAGAGGTCCATTGGAGCAATGTGTGTGTGAAATGTGAAGCAGATCCGAGCAAGGAAATAGAAGTTATAACCGATTTATCTGATCTCAAGTTTTGTAAAGAGACTAAGTATGTGACCTTGACCTTGAGATCAGCGGCGGCTGGACGGTCATGGATTTGTCACAGCATGATAGTATAACCTTTGAGGAATGCATGCATGAAATATTATGAATTTTCAAAGAAGGAAATAGAAGTTATAACTGATTATTCTGATGTTAAGATTTGTAAAGAGACCAAGTATTTGACCTTGGGATCAGCGGGGGTGGGGCGGTCGTGGATTTGGCACAGCATGGTAGTAGAGCCTTACAGGAATGCATATGTGAAATATTAAGCATCTTAGATGAAGGAAATAGAAGTTATAACATATTTCTCTGATGTTAAGTTTTGTAAAGAGACTATTCACCAAGTATTTGACCTTGACCTTGGGATCAACAGGGGTTGGACGGTCGTGGATTTGGCGCAGCATGGTAGTAGAGCCTTACAGGAAAGCAAATGTGAAATATTAAGCATCTTAGATGAAAGAAATAGAAGTTAGAAGATATTTCGCTGATGTTAAGTTTTGTAAAGAGACTATTCACTAAGTATTTGATCTTGACCTTGGGATCAGCCGGGGTTGGACGGTCGTGGATTTGGCACAGCATGGTAGTAGAGCCTTACAGGAATGCATGTGTGAAACATATTTCTCTGATGTTAAGTTTAGTGACGGACGGACGGACGGACAGAATTAGGAGCTTACCGACTATAACAAAGGAATCCTTTGTTATTAACCCTTACCCTAAGCTCCTAAACCCCCGATGTTGGTCCAGACGGACGGACGGACGTACTCCCTGAAGTGACGTTGTGGGGTTTGTTGCATGTGGGGTTTTTGGCCAAGTCTTTTGGTTTTTTTTGGGTGCTATTTGTGGGGTGCAAACAATGCTAAAGGTGTTATCTCCCCTATACTAACTTGCTCTCGTTTTCTTATGTCTCCTGCATGCACTTGTGGGGTATTTGTGGGGTATCAGTGAAGTAAAATATGAACTTGTGGGGAAATTTAGTCAGCCATTGTTTGTGGGGTTTGGATGGACGGACGGTTTTGACCATCACCCTCTGGGGTGTCAATTTTTTATTGCTTTTTTGGGCTTTTCATAAGTGATGGAGTTCATAAAGATATAGTTGCGTATGGGTTGCACCCCGCATGCATGTCATGTACTCGTGAATCACCCCACGTCACTTCAGGGAGAGCGGACGGACCGGACCGGACCGGACCGGACCGGACGGAGAGTATAAAAAATATATTCAGCCCTGAAATTAGAATAACCTGACCTAGTGACAGTTCCATTCCATACCAGTCACTTGGCCCCGTCCCCTAAAAGTAATAGGATTATGAATAATCGTCTTACTCATACAAGGGGTATAACCAGATGTTTTTGTTTGTTTGTTTATTGGTGTTTAACAGCCTATCAACAGCTAAGGTCATGTAAGGCCGGGCAAACAGGTTCGATCCCGTTTTAACCTGCTGCATTGGGGGGAAAATCCCAAAATCAGAACGGAATATTTACATCGAGATACAACATATTCAGCCCTGAAATTAGAATAACCTGACCTGGTGCCAGGTCCATACTGCACCAAAGTCACTTGGCCCCTTCCCCTATTTAAAAGTAATACCGGTAGGATTACTCTTATAAGGGGTATAACCAGATTCAACTGTCACATACAAAATGCCAAAGACGTATGTGAGGGCCAAACCAGGTCTCCAGTCGGGATTCCGGTAAGGATGAACCCCGATCGTTAAATTACCCATCGCATGCTCCCACCTGCCACCCACATAACCAGATGTAACCCTCACGTACAAGAATGCCAAAGACATACCTGAAGGCCAAACCATGTCTCCGTTTGAGATTCCGGTAAAAACCCAGATGGTTAAAATTACCTATTGAATGCTCCCACCTGCCACCCACTCACAAGGTTTAGGAAGCATATGGAGACGAGAACTAATCAGAATTTCACAATGTATTCTATGTACAGAATTAAAGACGGAAATAAATAACATTGGCAGTCAACTAGAGGCAACGAGGCCGGCATATAGTCACTTTACAGTCGGATAAATGTACCGGTATGCCATCAATTGTGACCATCCAAGACAAAATGAGGCTTACCATAATAACTATTCAGACACCAAATACATTGTTATCGAGATAAACCAGTAAAACCATACCAACCCTAAATATCGAGACTGTTTCATGAGGGAAAGCATATATTTATAAGTTTCCACGATTATTCGTGTCTGAACATTTAGGTTCATCAATCAATTGAATGGCGTTTTACATAACGTCATATACCATATTTATTCTAATAGTAGCCCCCCTCCAAAATACATTTGCATTGCAAATATGTTATTTTCACATACAAAGCAATTTAACACATTATATATTTACATAGAAAAGAAACGTGATTCAACAGTCACATACAAAAATGCCAAAGACGTACATGAGGGCCAAACCAGGTCTCCGATCGGGATTCTGGTAAGGATGAACCTCTATCATTAAATCACACATCACATACCACCTGTCACCCACCGGTTAATTAGAAACATTAGATAAGGCGACGCTTTAAATTAACCCTTAGACCGCTACACACAACAATTGTCGTCTGTTGTTGCTTTATATCTTGCCTTATTTCTCAATAAAAACATGGTTGACATGACAGCACTTTAGAATCATTTCCATTGGAAATGATTCTAAAGTGCTGTCAAACCATGTTGTAAATTATTCTAAAGTGCTGTCAAAGCATGTTTTTGATGATAAAAATGGAAAATAAACAGCAGACGACAAAAAATTAAGATAGCGGTGTAAGGGTTACAAACTGTTGCATACTCTATTAAATGAGATTGTGGATACTAGGACCGATCTGGATCAACACTGGTGACTGAAGCAATAAGCCCCGTTTTGTCATGGCGAGTCAGTCATTAATTAATTTAAGCAATAATTGGCACGAGTAATAAATAGCATTAGCACTTTTCTAGCAAGATTAAGTTATAGTAACTGTAAATATGGCTGTAACTGGAGAAATGGGGTTTATGGGATTTGTGACCAGTGTTGCTCCTGATCAAATAGCACATTGCTGTAGCCTGATAGCGATATTTATTGCTTGTTAGAATGTTAGGAATGGCGAACAGTGCAGATCCTGATCAGGCTGCGGATGTACAGGCTGATCTGTATCTACAATGGTAGCATAACCAGGGTTCCCACAGCTTTCCGAGAACCAAATTCAAGCACTATTTAACCCTTTCCCTGTTTTGCGATATTTCGAGTCTTCCAAATCCAAAACATCTGAATAAAAGAATCAAATGCTGGGTCAAATGATGGTTAAATTATCTGATAGAGTAGAAAACATTGTGGGAAAAGGAGAAATTGCTTGTAAGCAATTTCTCCTTTTCCCACAATGTTTTCAAAAGACATCTTCTGCAGAGGCGTGAAAAGTCGTTTCTATCGGGGAAAGGGTTAAGCACTTTTCAAGGACTGCAAGTATAATTTTCAAGGACTATTGAATTGTTGGTGTAAAGAACACATACCACATCATTCAATGAAACTGTCTGCACTCCTGGCATGACGAAATATGCCTTAAAACACAGGGCGAAACCTAATTATGACTTGCATTTTTCACTTTTTGCGTGCGATAATGGCACTTTCGCACATTGCACCATTATCAAATTCTTTCTGACAAACATTACAACTTGCTTTACTTTTGTAGTCTTTCACCGAAGACAGCCATGCATAAGTATTAACCCAGCTGGGGTTAAATACACATTCCAGGCATTCCAACTTTCTGTTGTTGTTGTACATGTGTTTTATTGCAAAAGTGATGACGTAGTACTCTATTTGCGGACTGATATAAAACGCGGATCCCAGTACGGACAACCGGTACGATACGGCAAGTTTTACATCTCCATGAATAAATTAACGAATTTGAAGACATGGACGTGACATTTCTTAAACGTGAATCTCATTGCCTTAGTGATAGATCGACAGAATTCAAGTATTTTTCAAGGATTTAACTGAAATTAATCACTTCATTTCCGTACGAACCCTGATAACCCATAAGCCCCATTTCTCAGCCACAAATGAAGAAAAAACAACAACAGGTTTTCTCATTATAGGAATGAATGGCCTTTTTGTGGAATTTATCGTGGTTTTTGTGGAATTTATCGGGGTATAAACTTTGAAAAGTCGCGGGAATACTGGACGAAGCGGGAATACTGGACGAAGCGATAAAAAATTACAATTTTTGAAGGAAAAAATCAAAAAATAAAAATGTCCAGTGTTCCCGAGACTTTTCAAAGTTTATATCCCCGATAAATTCCACAAAAGGCCATTCATTCCTTATAATTCCAGCATTTGAAATAAATTCATCAACAAAATGTGTTTATTTTCCGTTTTCTTAAGAATTATTTTAACTGTGCCTCACAGTTACGGAAAGTAGTTCAGCGTGGGAGTTTACTGGGATATAAATTTTGGACAGAGACTTGCTACAGGCCAATCAAATGTTAGGGAATTGTGCAAATATTTTTGTGCTGGAATTATTATTCAAGCAACACACCAATATTCTCCTAAATCCAACATGCATAAATTTATCCACAGTATTCCAACTCGTATGGCAATATCTAAGCAGCTTTTATACATCATCATATATATGCATAGCATCCATGGTCGTTCATTAATACTGGTAAATACAAAATTGTTATTTGTGAAGAAGTCAGCATATTGTGAAGGCATATGCCTTCAAACCAGACACAGCTCAAGCATAACCAACGATTTAGATAGTCAACTTTGCAAAATGTCTGTAGCCGATTTCATCAAAATTGCAAAGCATACTTATCTACCAAAGTATACTATGAGGGAGTAATCATTTATTTTTCCCCGAAATGCATTATGCCATATAGAACTAACGACTGCATGTATTTGATGATTAAAAGTACATATATGCAGACTTATTATACTGAATTTATTACATTATCACAGCCAAAATGGCTGTGATAATGTAATACATTCAGTATAATAAAAATTTATCCTTAAATTGAAAATTTCTCCCTCAAAGTATACTTTGCTACTAAAGTATACTTTGCAATGTTGGTGAAATAGGCTACTGGGTTTTATTCTACGACGCATATGAGACGTGCCATGTGATTTTGTACCTTCATCTGTATAATTTCATTAAATACTTTTACAAAATTTACAATATTTTTCAGAACTAAAGTCAAAAGTTGACAACATTTTCAGAGTATATGCGAATAATTCCGCATGTACTCTGAATATTTTATCAACTTTTGACGCCATTTACGAAATTATTGTAAATTTTGTAAACGTATTTCATGAAATTACGTAGATGTCCGAAGGTACAAAATCCCATGGCGTGTCTCATATAAACATATGGTTTCCCATAACATATAGTGTCCAAATATTGTGGTTGTGCTGGTTTATCACAATATCAAAGTATTTGGATACAACTTGTTTCAGGAAACCCCTATTTTATTTTATAGGAGTTTCTCAAAACAAATGGAGTCCGAATATGGGTTATTCCAATCAACCCAGTGGTCTATTTCACCAACATTGCAAAGTATACTTTTTTAGCAAAGTATACTTTTCGTGAGAAATTTCCAATTTTAGGATATTTTTATTTTTATTATACTGAATTTATTACATTATCACAGCCAATTTGGCAATTTGGCTGTGATAATGTAATAAATTCAGTATAATAATTCTGCATACTTTTAATCATCAAATATATGCAGTCGTTAGTTCTATATGAAATAATGCATTTCAGGAAAAATAAATGATTACTCCCTCAAAGTATACTTTGCTAGAAAAGTATACTTTGCAATGTTGATGAAATCGGCTGCAGATCTATACGTGAACAAAGAACTTGATCTTGGCTTCTAAATGGTTGACAATACAAAATAAAGCATACCTACTTGGCGCCAATGCACAGGTTAACTCTTTGCATGCTGGGAAACTTGTGGGCTATAAATACAGTCGAGCACCAGTATCTCGAAGTCGAAGGGAGATCGTATTTTAGTCGAGATAGGACTAGGTTCGAGATACCAAGGAAGTGACATGATCAAATATTTTTCGCAAAAAATATAAAATCATGTTACCCATCACATCACGAGTAAACAATAAAGGAATAATGAAACAAAACATGTGTTGCTTTTATTATTGTATATACCAATTAATTGACAAACAACAATATGAACATTACATACATTATATACATGTATTCAATAGACAATATGTCGCTCACTAACAAGGAAATAAAGTTGTGTTTACATAATGAGTAACACATAATAAAAGAAACAGAATAGTACGTTTTAAACAAAACGAAATTGACACCGTCACTCGCAGTCAGGTCTCGTGAAGAAGTCCTTGATCGTCCCTTGCTTCGTACACCGGCGTCTATACAGCTGTGTGAAGAATGCCGTGGACTTTGACAGGGCGTTAAGAATGTCATGTGGCACGTCGTCTCGTAGTTCGCAGTACAGTTAAATGACCAGCATGATATGCTTAATGAATTGTGTCAAACACTCAAACAAATCGAGGTGGACCAATGAAGCAAACAACCCGAGGCAGGTGTGAATTTATTTAGTTTCGTTTGATAATAGGTTTTGAAAATTAGTGTTAATGATCTTGGCAGCCATGCGCTTAGGTGATTTACTCAAGCCTTTATGTGATCGAGATAGCGAAGTGATTTTTAACGTATTTTTATACGAAGGGGACAGAATGAACATTCGAGATAGAGAACATGTTTGAGATAGGGCATGTTCGTGATAGCCGAGGCAATTTACATTAAACAAATAAGGATATAATTCGGGACTTTAGCGAATGATCGAGATAGGGGATACCTTCGAGATACTGACGTTCGAGGTACTGGTGCTCGACTGGAGTTCAAAACTAGCGGACAAGAATTCATCATATTTTCTTGCATTTCTCCCCGTAAATATCATGAACAGGTCTTGGAATTTCATTAGAATTGAGTCCTGAGGACTCAATTCTAATGAAATTTCAAGACATATTTACAGAGAGAAATAAAACATATACTCCTAATTCGTTTGGCGGATATTTTCGCCGCTAGCATGCAGAGTTAAATATCGATGACAATATGCCATTATTACTTTGCCGAAACTAATATGTATGTAACTATAATAATGAATTGAGATTCTACATTCAAGCAAGACAATGCAAACCATGAACCCATTTAGTTCAAAATTTAAAAGTATTTCATGGTGTAGTTTATTTTAATGAAGCTAGAGGCTCTGAATACAAATTTAAAATGTCTATTCGAGCAGTTTCAAGTTAGAAGTCACAGGCAGCGCAATCAATGAGAGATAAGAAAGTAAACATCTCGCTTAACATTTACATGACAATCAATTGAACAAAAATCGACAAACACCCAGTGATATACGGTAGGAAAACATTCAAGAACCAGGCCCTTATGAAAATAGCGATAATTTGTCATGAACATTATGATACGAGACACGACACATCATGTGATTTTGTACCCAAGAACATGTACAATTTTTCATGAGATTATATTTACATAAACTGTACAGAAACATAAATTACGTCGAAAGTTGACAAAATTTTCATAGCAAATGTGGAATATCCGTATTTGTTCAGAAAATTTAGTCAACATTCAATGTCATTTATGGAAAATATCGTAAATTTTGTAAATGTTTTTAATAAGATATCACACAGTCATGTTCTTCGGTACAAAATCACATGACGGGCCTCATTATTATTAGGCTTCAACGTCATTCACATGTGCCAGGTAGCAGCGGCAGCCACTACAACTTGTACTTTACTATGATCACTTGTAGTCTGGCATTTCTGCATTCACTACTCTGTATAACAAGAATTGGTGCTACGATTCTGTCTGGGTGGGGGTGGGGGTGGGGGCGGAGCTTGTAGCTGTATCCGTGGCGTTGGGGGCGGGGTTATTGTCTTCAGGCTTCATTGCTGGGAACAGCAGCACCTCCTGCAGGCAGATACATGATAACACTTAACACAGGTTAGATCAGTTTCAAATGCCAAATCCTTAAAATTGATAAACAAACATAATTTTGCATCCATAAAAGTGTGCTACCCATGTTGAAACATTAGTATTTGTCTGCAGTTATCAGGAACCTTAAATCCTGATCTCAGAATATATATGGAAAATTCCCACCTCTGCCTTCACCCTTTCACCCCTAAATAACTGGAATAGATTTTGATATATTAATTTTCTGATAAATCCAATCATCTCAAAATGATTTTCCGACTAGTCCATTTTATGAAAAGTTGGTGTTTTTGTTCTAAAAAAAATATATGAAAATTACATGCAAAAAGTGCAGATCCTGATGAGACGGCTCGTCACGAGCTGGCTCATCTGGATCTACACTGTTTGCAAATACCGCTATAGATGGTGCAGTGTTAAAAGGGTTACACATGCCGGGAGACAAATAGCCAGCTGTTATTTTTTCATATTTGTTTTACTACTTATGACGCAATGGTGGGCCGTTAAGCACCATTCCATTCCATTCACTCTTATGACTCGATGTAATGAATGCACACATCGTGATAGATTGAATGTTGGTTAAAGGCACTGGGACAAAATAAATGTTTATATCGTAATAACCCAAAGCATTCAGACACAATCGTTTAGGGGTTTCCCAAAACAAATTGTATCCAAATGCATTGTTATCGTGATAAACAAGAACAATATACTAACCGTAAATATTTGGAAGACCTTGCTGTGAGACACCATATATTAATGTGTGTTTTCCAGAATAAACGGTATCCAAATATTTAGGGTTATTACAATAATATAAACAAGAGTGCCGAAGGTATACTCAACGAGGCATAGCTGGTAAAGAGGAACAAGGGCAAATAGCTTTGCAATCAATAGGGTTCGTCCTCTTGCCAATATAAACATGTATAATCAGGGCTCGACAAATTCTTAATTTTCCACTCGTCCAAATTGGATTTCAATTCACTCGCCAATACGAGCGGACGAGTGGACGTGTCGAGGTCTGATGAAGAATTTGGCTAACATTCGCTAAGTAGAACACAGGGAGACAACTCATCCAAATCTTTTGAAAATAAATAGGGTACGGCCTCTGGCTTGTGCAATAATTTTTATAAAGAGAAGTGTTGGGCTGGATACCCACCTTGATGTTGTTGGAGTCTGTGAGGAACATGGCAAGCCGGTCTATGCCCATACCCCAGCCCGCGGTGGGGGGCAGGCCGTACTCCAGGGCTGTACAGAAGGTCTCGTCCACAAACATGGCCTCGTCGTCCCCGGCCGCCTTGTCCTGCAATACAAAGGGATTACCAGGCTCAGGTATTTGATACCAAATGTGGCTATGACTGGAGAAATGGGCATTATAGGATTTGCGATCAGTTGAGTTCCCTGATCAAATATCACACTACTGTAGTCTTATACAATTATGCATAGCTTTCTAGAAACATGGCAGGCGTTTCATTGATGGAATACCAAACAGTGCAGATCCTGATCAGACTGTGCGGATGCACAGGCTGATCTTGAACTACACTGATCGCAAAAAACGTAAACCCTATTTCTTCAGTCACACCCACAAATCAAGTTAAACAAGAGGGCCATGATGGCCCTAATTCGCTCACCTGACTCCATGAACACCAGAGGAGAATGTGACATTGAGTTCATGTGTTTTAAAAAAATTGTGCTATTTTTAGATGGCGGTCATCTTGGATTAAGCGATGACTCTCATTTTACAAAATCTGAAAATACTTCACCCAGCATCGGCCATGTGGTTCCTGAGAAAAAGACGTTAAAAATGGACCTTTTGGTTGCCATCATGGATGACATAATCATTGATACCTTCAATTTGATATATGACATGACCATATTCAGTCAAAAATAAAATTTGACCCCAATTTGACCCCACGGGCCACGCCCATTTTTGACCCCGGGGCCACCATTTTAACAACTTTGAAAGAGCATTGTACATCGATCATTCCTACCAAGTTTCGTCGAAATCCGGCTAGCGGTTCATGAGAAGATTTTTTAAGAATTTATGCTATTTTTAGACGGCGGCCATCTTGGATTAGCGATGACCTCCATTTTAACAAATCTGAAAAGGCTTCACACATGGACCATAACTTTTAAGTTTGGCTACCATGGGCCAAGCGGTTCAAGTGAAGAAGAATTTTGAAATCTCTAATAAAAGAACGACCTTTTGACCTTTCGGCGGCCATCTTGGATGACATAACAATCCGATTTCGACAGAAAATGCACCAGAGTGATCGCCTCATTGATACCTTCAATTTGATATAAACATGACCATATTCGGTCAAAATAAAATTTGACCCCAATTTGACCCCACGGGCCACGCCCATTTTTGACCCCGGGGTCACCATTTTAACAACTTTGAAAGAGCAATGTACATCGATCATTCCTACCAAGTTTCGTCAAAATCCGGCATGCGGTTCATGAGAAGAAGATTTTTTTAAGAATTTATGCTATTTTTAGACGGCTGCCATCTTGGATTAGCAATAACCTCCATTTTAACAAATCTGACAAGGCTTCACCCATGGACCATAACTTTTAAGTTTGGCTACCATGGGCCAAGCGGTTCATGTGAAGAAGAATTTTGAAATCTCTAATAAAAGAACGACCTTTTGACCTTTCGGCGGCCACGCCCATTTTTGACCCCGGGTTCACCATTTTAACAACTTTGAAAGAGCAATGTACATCGATCATTCCTACCAAGTTTCGTCGAAATCCGGCAAGCGGTTCATGAGAAGATTTTTTAAGAATTTATGCTATTTTTAGACGGCGGCCATCTTGGATTAGCGATGACCTCCATTTTAACAAATTTGAAAAGGCTTCACCCATGGACCATAACTTTTAAGTTTGGCTACCATGGGCCAAGCGGTTCATGTGAAGAAGAATTTTGAAATCTCTAATAGAAGGCCGACCTTTTGACCTTTCGGCGGCCATCTTGGATGACATAACAATCCGATTTCGACAAAAAATGCACCAGAGTGATCGCCTCATTGATACATCCCGTATTTCACCTGTTGTGATTGTGAGAAAATCAGCTAAATGAAGAATTATGTTGGAGGCGTGAGAGTTGTGTAGTTTACGTTACCTTGGCCTGATCCTGGAAGCGTTCGCGCTGCACGACAGGGTCGTTCAACTCGGTGTACGCGTTACAGATCTCCTTCTTGCACACAAACAGCTCAAACCGCTCAGTCAGCCCCGGTATACTCCGGTGCCTGTCGCAGATCAAACAAAGGGTTGATTGATTCGGGTTTTACATTCGTTCAATAGCAAGGTCATATGATCAGGGCTTATAAATTTTCGGTTTCTCAGTTCTGAACAAAATTTTGAAATCCATTGAGCAATACACGAGACGCGCCATGTGATTTTGTACCTAAGAACATGTGCAATATTGAATGAAAAGGATTTGCAAAAGTTGCGATATTTTCAGTACATGATATCGATAGTTGACAAAATTTTCATAGGTTTTGTCATCTTTCGAGTTCATTTACAGAAAATATCACAAGACAAGTCTCATATACAGACAGGAATCTGTTTGAGGAGAGGGGGGTGGGGAAGCAATATACAATCAGTACTGGGATAACAACAAGACCGACCTCGATTAGATTCATCAAGATACGTAGACTCTTCAATCGTCTCGCTAAAGGGGGACCAACACGGCTTATTCATCTTCGGCCCTCGACCAATGTATGTATCAAATTTTATGATAATATTCTAATTTACATTTTTACATTATACTTGGTCTGATAGCTGATGTTGGCAAATCGTTCATGGGTGAGCTCACATTTATTGACAAGTACAAGTAGGTGGAAAATGACAGCATTACCGAAACACGTTAATGCGAGAAGAAAATTCATAAAAATCATTGCCCAAACATTTTCATCATACAAAGTTTCGTGAAATGGGCCTCAGGATGCAGATGTTGCTACTGGTTGTTTTAGCTACATATTTATTGCTTCTACACAAGCGCTTTGTGTTAATCTTGCCCTGTAGCCTATTTCATCAACATTGCAAAGTATACTTTTCTAGCAAAGTATACTTTGAGGGAGTAACCATTTATTTTTCCTGAAATGCATTATTTCATATAGAACTAGCAAATGCATATATTTCATGATTAAAAGTATGCAGAATTATTATACTGAATTTACTACATTATCATAGCCAAATTGGCTGTGATAATGTAATAAATTCAGTATAATAAAAATTAATAAAGTTATCCTAAAATTGAAAATTTGTCCCTCAAAATATACTTTGATGAAAATGTTTGGGCAATGATTTTTATGAATTTTCCACCTACTTGTACTCGTCAGATGACAACGTTTCTGAACATCTATTAGCAACCTCAACTCGCAATCAAGCAGTTTGATTGGCTGTGCACAGCTCAGGCTCAGCCAATCAAGCTGTTTGATTTCATGAACATCATAGTCGCCAACCAGCTGCAATACAAGTGATTGATTTTATATTGGGCTTTATGTAATATAGACAGATAGTATTTTTAAATAAAAGCGTAGAATTTATATTGCCTACAATATACGTGGACGGTGTCGACTTACCACTTGGCCAATGGACTCATCACCTGAGGATGGTTTATGATGTATGTAGGGCTGATACACGTCTCTTCTATAAAGTCGCCCACCAGCTGCAATACCAGTGATTGGTTTTATATTATAGGAATGATTGGCCTTTTTGTGGAATTTATCGGGGTATAAACCTGGAATAGTCGCGGGAATACTGGACGAAGGCCGGAAGGCCTCGTCCAGTATTCCCGCGACTTTTCCAAGTTTAAATCCCTGATAAATTCAACAAAAAGGCCATTCATTCCTTATAATTCCAGCATTTGAAATAAATTCATCAAGAAAATGTGTTTATTTTCCGTTTTCTTAAGAATTATTTTAACTGCGCCTCACGGTTACGGAAAGTAGTTCGGCATGGAAGTTTACTGGGATATAAATTTTGGACAGAGACTCGCTACGGACCAATCAAATGTTAGGGAATTGTGTAAATATTTTTGTGCTGGAATTATTGGGCTATATGTCCCTTCAACAAGGTCATAGACGGTTTGTTTGTTGTTGGTGTTTAACAGCCTAGCAACAGCAAAGGTCATTTAAGGCCGGGCCAGCGGGTTTGATCCCATATTCAACCTACGGCATCGGTGGGAAAATCCCAAAATCAGAACAGAATATTTACTTTGAAAAATTAAATATTCAGCCCTGAAATTAAAATAACCAGACATGTTGTCGGGTCCATACCCCCACCAAAGCCACTTGGCCCCTTCCCCTAAAAGTAAGAGGTTTACTAATAATTATATTGCTCATAAAGGGGGTATGTATAACCGGATTCAGCTGTCACATACAAGAATGCCAAAGACATGTGAGCGCCAAACCAGTCGAAAGTTGACAAAATGTTCATAGCAAATGCGGATTCCGCATTTGCTATGAAAATTTTGTAAACTTTTGACGCCATTTACAGAAAATATCACAAAACGGTACGGATTGGCTGTCGGGTGGCCTACCTTGTCGAGAAGTCGGGCGGCAGTCCGCGGGGAGCTACAGTCCACAGCGTGCTTCACACACTGGTCGTCCAGGAACCGTCGCACCTCTGGAACATTTCATTTCATTTAATGGTGTTTAACTGCCTGTCAACAGCTAACGGGGTCCAATCCCAAATTTCACCTGTTGTGATGGGGGGCAAATCCCAAAATCAGAACTGAATATTTACGGAAAATATATATATTCAGCGCTGAAAATAGAATGACTTCACATGGTCCCAGGTCCTCACTACATCAGAGTCGTACAAGACCCTAAAAGTGATACAATTAGTACTAATCTTACTACTTTTATAATGGGTATAACCGGATTCAGATCTCAAGTAACAAGGAAGGCAAAAATATAGCGGAGAGCCTAACCAGGGATATTGGGATTACGTTAAGGATGAATCCACCGATAAATTTACCTTCGAAACTAACAATTGCCTCTATTAAACGCCCACCCAGGACTTAGGTGCCAGTGGTGATTCTAATAGTCGCTCAGGCGTCTATTAGAATCTTTACGGTATGTGATATCCAACCCAGTGATTAATTAGTACAACCAACAATCTCGTCTTCGCTACGCGATGGGTAAAAACATGCTGTGTAGCGAAAGAAAATCATTTATATCTGAAATACAATACAATTCCATCATAACTAGTCTATAAATTATACTGCAAAAGTTCAGATGGTTAGGGTCCACTGTAGTTGCAATGGTACCATTTTGCAAACAATGTACATCATACACCATACTACACAGTCGAGACTCAGAGAATATGTCGGACCAATGTTTCACAAGCCTCGACCAATCCCACAAAGTGATGGAGTTGGAGACAGGAGGCCAGTGAGAGTTGATGTAGCAACGTGCGAAAGTTGCTCACTTACAGCAAAGTGGCAACAGCAGGACGGTGCACGGATCATTTTGGGGGAGCCAGAGATTCTCACATATTTTTGAACATCTCATGAAAATATCCATTCTCTCACTAAATTTTGCCAAAATAAACTGAAATCAAATGTTTCTCTCACTCAATTCTGTTTCACTTAGATTATGTCCTGCATGCAGTGCAGATATTTAATTGATGTTTATAATGTTTTTCTATTTTGTCTGTTTATCGGCAGTAAATGTTCAACTCGGACGACAGGAATACAGATATATTTAGATATTAACACTTGCAATATAACAAGATAGAAATCTGATATTCACAAAAGCTGGAGTCGGTGCGAAATAAGCAGTCTCAGCAGGATCTCCAGCATTCATCAGTACTTCAGATAATTTTCAAACTGATAGAATATTCTAACAAGAGTGCCAAAGGTCACAATATACGCCCATCGAGATATGGCCAGTCAACAAGGGGAGATAACTCACCGAAAATTAATAGGGCATTCTTCTTGCCATGATAAACATGTGTACCAAATTTGCATCAAGTATAACTAGTTATTGCATGGACTAATACACAGAACTTGAAAAAATATGGAAAAATCCATTCAACGGTTTAGAAGATATACAGTGGAAACAAAATTTCCAACAAACCGACCGACAGACTACTGATTTCTATATAGTCCCATAAACTTTGTGGGGTATAAATATGTTGCACAAATGAATATCAATTAGTCCTATATTAGATCTGAAATACATGTGATAAGGTCAGTAAGCCATTTGCAATAAAATATGCATTACATTTGAAAGCAGAGGCAATACAATTCCAGCAAACTTAAGACCCGTTTCACAAAACTTTGTAAGACTAAAATGTTTGAAAGCGCACAATTATGATAGTCTCTAACTTTCACATTAAGAATGTTTTCTTGTAAACAATTAGTGGATTTACATTTATTGAGCATAGGTTGCTTATGCAACCTATGCTCAATAAATGTAAACACATCAATTGAAATTTCCAGATGATCCTAAATTTGCACTTACGAACATTTTAGTCTTACAAAGTTTAGTGAAACGGGCCCATAGCTCCAGCACATTGGTGTATTTTACATTTATTTTAGCAGAATACGCATCGATTATCAAAAGTGGGAGTACAAAATACTGATTTTCAAATTGAGTAGTGAAAATACTGTAATAAAGTTGAACATTTACTTAGTTGAGCTGCAAAAAGCAAACAGTGTGCTTGCTTTTTGCAGCTCAAATAAGTGAATTGTTAAATTGGTTTTATTTTTTATCATTTGTTCCCTATTTAATATTAAAGGAAGAAAATCAATAATTTGTAAAAGTAAAATATGCATTGAATTTGCAATCTGGGGGTACAATACTCTTTAGATACAAAACTTATCTGGAGCTCTGGCACACAATGTACAGCATACTACACAGTCGAGTGAATCCTGTTACAGTTGAATGTTTCACAAGCCTCGACCAATCCCACCGAGTGATGGAGTTGGAGACAGGAGGCCAGTGAGAGTTGATGTAGCAACGTGCGAAAGTTGCTCACTTACAGCAAAGTGGCAACAGCAGGACGGTGCACGGATCATTTTGGGAAAAAAAGTGAGATTCTCACATATTTTTTAACATCTATGAAATAATTCCCCCACTAAAGATTGTCAAAATACTGAAATCAAATGTTACTCGGACTTAAATTGTCGGCGAAAATAAGCAATACTGTGCATCAATATTTAATTGATGATATATAATATTATATTTTTTACTTTATCTGTTTATCAGGAATAAATGTTTAACTCACTGAACAGGAACACAAATATATTTAGATATAAATACTTTCAACCGGACAGGGTAGAAATCCGATATTTGCAAAAGCTGGAGATCCATATGAGTCAGCTCGAAATGAGTAGCCTCAGCAGGATCTCCAGCATTCATATGTACTTCAGATAATTTTCAAACTGATAGAATAGTTTCTAAATATTAGAATGGAACAGTCAAATGCTGAGGTTTAGAAACATTACAAAAGTGAAAGGGTTTAACACAGTTTAAAGTCTCATCAGGCAGACCAGTAGCCTATTTCATCAACATTGCAAAGTATACTTTAGTAGCAAAGTATACTTTGAGGGAGAAATTTTCAATTTTATGATAAATTTATAAATTTTTATTATACTGAATTTATTACATTATCACAGCCAATTTGGCTGTGATAATGTAATAAATTCAGTATAATAATTCTGCATACTTTTAATCATGAAATATATGCATTTGTTAGTTCTATATGAAATAATGCATTTCAGGAAAAATAAATGACTGCTCCTTCAAAGTATACTTTGCTAGTAAAGTATACTTTGCAATGTTGATGAAATAGGCTACAGATGCATGGAAATACTAGGAAAGTATTTTTGATGCCTAAGGCGAGGTTTGGACCCACAACTTCCGGATTGGAAGTCAGGACCCGGTTGCTCAAAACCTCTGTTAGCTTAACAGACTGTTAAATCCTTAGCAATGCTAAGGATTTAACAGTCTGTTAAGCTAACAGAAGCTTTGAGCAACCAGGCCCAGGTGTTCTAACCCCTAGGCCACAATCCATCCCTGAAACGTCGAAAACGTTACAACTGTTAACCGTTTGAACACTACAAATCTTAATCCAGGTATACACACAGTGCAGATATAGAGGAGCCGGCTCGTAACGAGTAATCTCATCCGAATCTTCACAGTTTACAAATACAGGTAATTCTTGTTATCTCGAAGTTGACCGGACTGAGCAAAATATATCGACATATCCGAACTTAGAGATAAAAATTTGCCATATTCTGCGACCATTCTCGAAAAAATCTGAACAGAATCGCTTAAAAAATACCGACTTTACTTCCGAGTTTTCATAAATCGTGCATTTTCTAATAACAAAATGCGCATGCGTTGTTACTAAATATATCGCATATGCACGACACAATTTCCGGTACACAACATTTGTTTTGCAAATCATACCCAATACACATCAATGAATAAGCGTTACATCTAAATGTCAACGCTCGCCGTCTTTTCTGACGATGTTATTATTCAATCGCAAAATGCAAGACCGACATTTCGTCCCTAAACCATGATGGACCTGGACTCGTCGGCCACAAACAAATTTGGCCCAAGTTGAATCAAATCGGCGTTAAGAAATGTCAAATTCAATTGACTTGATTGCCACGCCGCTTATTTCATCTTCATGTTAAAGTGATCCGATATCACATTGATTAATTGGTTAATTATTGTTTAAAGTGAATTAATTTAACATGTTTGTGCAACGTTTAACACATTTTAGAGGCGGTGTTTTTGAATTCTATAGACGTGTGAAAACTTGCCTGAGATAATCTCTCTGAATCGGACTTGGCGGTGCCAGGCGCTTATTTTTCACATCCAGTTATCAGAATACAACTATGAAGGAAACATGCTATCGGGACTCTATTTCCACCTCGACATAACCGAAATATCGACATTTCCGATATCGAGTTATCAGGAGTTCATAAATTAAGTTCATATGTAGCTGTGTCTGGAGAAATGGGATTTGTGACCAGTGTATGGATCCTGCACAAATAACACACTCCTGTAGCCTGATCACGACCTACCGTATTTTGCCGGTTATAGGTCGCAAGAGTGTATAAGACGCACCCCTATTTTCAGTCCAAAATCTGGGGGAAAATGTCTACATGAGATTATAATTTTCCTAACAAAAAAAAAAACAAAAAAAAAACAAAAAAAAAACAAAAAAAACAAAAACAAAAAAAAAAAAACAACAAAAAACAAACTCGTTTTCTTTATTTCCCCGCACTGTTTTTTTATTCGTACTTTGGTCGTTTTTGTCTGTATTTTCCCTATCATAGTTTGCCGACTCTATGTCCGTGATTCCCCGGTCCGTATTTCACCGTTTTATAGTATCTTCAATTACACTGTGAACTCGGTAGTACACGCTTCACTATAACACGTTCTCGGTTAGTACACGGTTGTGCATTGGCTCCCAATTTTGTTGCCTATTTGTATATCAAAATCGTGTTAAATGTGTAACAGACTGAAATTGTGTTATATTTGCGATCATATTGCTGCCAAAAGTGGTATTATATTGTTAATTATTGATTGCGGTATGTATTATCTCTTTTCAACACCATTTACGGAAACTATTTTCGAAATCAATATCGGCGAAATATGGCGACAGATCTGCGTATAATCCAGTGTTTTTTTAACCCGTTCCTTTCGGAATACACATTTACGGATATGAACTTTATTAAATATTTTATTTTTATTTTTGTTATTTCTCACTGAAAGTATATGTTGTGACCACTCACTTGAACCGTCTCGACGAAACAGTTTAAATGGTGGTCGCGGCATATACTTCTGAGTGCATAGAAGGAAAATATTTAGAATTTTCCGCAAACATAAGCGTATCCTCAGCATGAAATGGGTTACTGATTGCCCCATGATGCCAGGATGAAAGTCGCATGTTCGCCACATCTGCGGCACATCAAAAGGCGTGTTGACCAATCAGTGCAATGTCAAAACATAGCCTAAAGGTCACACAGTTTACAGCCTCGTGCTGAATGATGACATAAGATAAACACCTGTTAGTTGACACGGCTGGGTATTATCGATTTTTTTCCACAAAGCAACACACAACTTTCGCCTATGAAATATTTGAAAATCAGTCGTATCTTCCGTAAATGACGCTGAAAGCAGCCTATAGCTATGACGAATTTGCATTGTCCGCTGACGTAATTATAATGTTTTTAATTAGAGATTGGTGAACATTGTAAACTGCCGTGTCATAAATAGACTGGTTCTCGGTAGTATTGTTTCACTGGGACGCATCAGACAGGGTACCAGTTTAGTGACGAAACTGACGTCAGCAACCGCGTGTATTGATATTTGATATGGCTTAGTGTTGTAAATCTTGACATGCGGTGTGCTTGATGTCGGCCAGCTGACTAAGGCTTGCCACTTTCATCAGCATCGTGTAAACACACAGTTTCGAAACTAATGATGGAGTTTTATAACTTGCGTGGAAATGCATTATGCATATTGGGATTTACCGTTAATGGCGTCAAGCAATATTTTTCACGGCAAAATGACACCGACCGATATGGGCCAGGTAAATGTTTTCAAAAGATAATTAAAATGATAGAGGCCAGATTGTGATTCGGCAGAGAAAATGTCGACCGAATGTGACACAGCGTTGAAACCACAGGCATTCGGCGTGTTTCAGCTTTCGTCGGTATAACTCTATATATGCAGTTATACCGATGAAAGTCGAAACACGCCGAATGCCTGTGGTCGAAACTACTTTTCCAATTTCAAGCAGATGTTACCGCAAACATTAACAACAAATATCGAAACATCTTTATTTTATGATTTTTTTTGTCGTTTTTGTCGATATTTCGGGGTGGAAAAAAATGCTCTTGTATCTAAATATCTAAACGTATGTATAGGACGCAGAGGCTTTCTGGGATGAAAATCTGGGTAAAAAAAGTGCGTCTAATACTCGGCAGAATACGGTATATTGCTTGTTAGAAAGAAGCATGACGGTTGTTTCATTTATGGAATGACGAACAGTGCAGATCCTGATCAGACTGCGGATGCACAGGCTGATCTGGATCTACACTGGTCGCAAAACCTATAAGCCCAATTTCTTCAGTCACAGTTACATATCACCTATATACGGGTGGCTGATCTGGATCTACACTGGTCGCAAAACCCATGAGCCCAATTACTTAAGTCAGTCACATATCAGTTAGAAACAAGCGAATAGGTTAACAACAGCCTCTGGTAACAAACCTTCTGTGTGAAAGTTGGTACAGTCCGGGAACGTGACCCCGAGTTTCTCCTCGAGCTCGGGAATCATGCTGACTCGGCGGAATGGTGGGCTGTAGTCCACCTCCCAGGGCTCCCCATCCGGGCCATCAGGGTGGTACGTCACCTTGTAGCCCCCGTGGATGTGCTTCACCATACCTGCACATGCAACACGGGGCTTAGTGGAGTCACAAGGTTTAATGGGGTTTTATGTCCATTGATTCAATGGGACTTTGCCATATGTGGAGTACCATATATTCAGCACTAACATTACAATATTAAACTTTCAGCACTTAAAGTCTGTCTTGATCTGGTCCTAAGCTAACACGGTGAACATTTCATCAAAGGGAGATTCAAAAATATATCTGGGTGAAAGTTGAAAATTGTGAAAAACCTGAAAAATAGCTGGGGGCCTGGGTTCAGGGGGCCTCAGCTCCCGAGATTTAAGAAATTCAATGAGTTAAAAATGCCTTTGCTGGAAATAACAAGAATTCCGCCACGAAAGCGGTATCGCGCCTGCCAAGGCATTTGACCGTGAACATTACAAGTAAATAAATGACTCTGACCTTGAGAATTTGGATGTGGGGGTGTGCGTAATGAAGCATCATCCCTAGACAAACATTGATGTGAAATATTATCAAAGTCTGGCAAGGGGTTAAAAGAGATATTGTGAAAGAACAATAACTAACGCATTTCTGTTACAAAACCGGTGAAGATTACAAGTAAATAAATGACCTTGACCTTGAGAATTTGGATGTGGGGGTGTGCGTAATGAAGCATCATCCCTAGACAAACACTGATGTGAAATATTATCAAAGTCTGGCAAGGGGTTAAAGAGATATTGTGAAAAAATAATAACTTTGAACGCATTTCTGTTACAAAACCGGTGAACATTAAAAGTAAATAAATGACCTTGACCTTGAGAATTTGGATGTGGGGGTGTGCGTAATGAAGCATCATTCCTAGACAAACATTGATGTGAAATATTATGAAAGTCTGGCAAGGGGTTAAAGAGCTATTGTGAAAAAACAATAACTTTTTTTAAAGCATTTCTGTTACAAAACCAGTGAAGATTACAAGTAAATAAATGACCTTGACCTTGAGAATTTGGATGTGGGGGTGTGCGTAATGAAGCATCATCCCTAGACAAACATTGATGTGAAATATTATCAAAGTCTGGCAAGGGGTTAAAGAGATATTGTGAAAAAATAATAACTTTGAACGCATTTCTGTTACAAAACCGGTGAACATTATAAGTAAATAAATGACCTTGACCTTGAGAATTTGGATGTGGGGGTGTGCGTAATGAAGCATCATCCCTAGACAAACATTGATGTGAAATATTATCAAAGTGTGGCAAGGGGTTAAAGAGATATTGTGAAAAAACAATAACTTTTTTTAAAGCATTTCTGTTAAAAACCAGTGAAGATTACAAGTAAATAAATGAATTTGGATGTGGGGGTGTGCGTAATGAAGCATCATCCCTAGACAAACATTGATGTGAAATATTATCAAAGTCTGGCAAGGGGTTAAAGAGATATTGTGAAAAAATAATAACTTTGAACGCATTTCTGTTACAAAACCGGTGAACATTATAAGTAAATAAATGACCTTGACCTTGAGAATTTGGATGTGGGGGTGTGCGTAATGAAGCATCATCCCTAGACAAACATTGATGTGAAATATTATCAAAGTGTGGCAAGGGGTTAAAGAGATATTGTGAAAAAACAATAACTAACTCATTTGCCTTACAAAAAAACCGGACAGCGCGGACGACGCCGGAAAAAGCGCCGACTATAGTCGCGCCTCTGCTAAAGTAGGCGCGACAAAAACAGGACGACTTTGAAAAGATAAAAACAAACAAACCTCTCTTGAATAATCATTCAGTACGACTAAACAATATTGATATGATAACAGAAGACAGTCAATAACAATAATGAAATTAAGATACAAGTAGTCACTGTGTACAAATACACAAGTGAGACAAGCCATGTGATTTTGTACCCAAGAACATGTGCGATTTTTCCTGTTAGATCGGGGATGTTCTCGGAGTGAACAATAGCTAACTAGAAAATGTGTTCATAGAACACGGATGCCCCACATATCGCTTTGATAATAAATGAGGCCAAATTTACCCGAGCGTTTTGTGATGGACGGACGGACGGACGGACGGACGGACGGACGGACAAGAGTAACACTAAATGCCCCCTCCACTATCGTGGTGGGGCATAAAAATAGGTTGTGGAATCAGACTTTTTGTTGAACTTTGAGAAATTGTCTATCGAAAATCGGATATGTGTGAAGCATCTTGAATGTATGTATGCCAAGTGGTATACGACGTATGCTCCGGACAAGTACCTAAACCAACAAGGAGGAAATTTTGTCTAAAGGAGATATACGGAACTCTAAAAGTAGAAAATCTAGTCGTTTTTCTTGCACACGACACCCCTCTAGGTTGTGATAGATAAATGTGTGAAGTATCACGACAATAAGCAAAGTAGTATACGACTTATGCTCTGGACAAGGTGAACATTTTGTCAAAGGGAGAGAACTCCAAAAGGACAAAATCCATTGTCCTCATTCGTGCATGTGGACGGACCTACAGGACACCCTTAGGATGTACAGTAAAACCTCTCATAAACAGGACACCTATACAATCTATGTCTGCTTACTTGTATCGTCATCTCTCACCGTTGAAAACACCTGTTCATGATCGCAAACCAATACATGTTTTGCGGTGCCCATATGATTTACAGTGGAGTCTCTCTAAACAGGAGTGTCCAGTCTAGGGAGATTCCAATGTAGATACATTTTTTTTCAAACAAAGAATGACCACAATAGGCTTCAGCAGTTACAGACTAAGTTACATTGTGTTCTTTTGAAAACACAATACCCCCAACCCCAATAAATTGGTGTGGCCAGTAAAACTACGGCAGTGGCCCGCCCAGACAACCTACCAGACACCAATGTCTCCGTGATCTTCATGAGATCCTCGTAGTCGGCGTAGGCCATGTAGAACTCCATCGTCGTGAACTCCGGGTTGTGGGTGAGATCTATGCCCTCGTTACGGAACTGTCGCCCGATCTCGTACACCCGGTCGAGCCCACCCACCACCAACATCTGGGGACAACAAGTACATATTACCGACTCAACAACAGGCAGGGGGGAATTGTTTACTGTTACAGTGGAACCTCTTTAAGCTGGGGCCTGTTTCACTAAACTTTGTACGACTAACATGTTCGTAAGCGCAAATTTAGGATCGTCTGGAAATTTCAATTGATGGATTTCATTTACTGAGCTATACATTTATATACATATATGGATATATATGGATATGTCATTATGTTTGCGGAAAATCCTAACTATTTTCCTTCTATGCGCTCAAAAGTATGTCGTGACCACCATTTGAACCGGCTCGTCGAGATTGTTCAAATGAGTGGTCACAACATATACTTCCCTTGAGAAATAAGAAAAATAAAATATTTAATAAAATTCTGTAAAGGTGTATTCTGCATGTAATGGGTTAGAGTCTGCTCATCTGAGTCCGCAGTGTTCACCAATATTGCATTTCTAGTCTGTATGGTTGAACAGGTTAACTATAAGATTTTCCATTAGCTTATATTTCTTCACGACACTGAATATTGTTTCACTGCCGTCGACAAACCCCGCAGTGTCATATAGAGTCCATCATACACGGCCAGTGAGACTTGATGTAGCAACGTGCGAAAGTTGCTCACTTACAACAAAGTGACAACAGCAGGACGGCGCGTAGACAATTTCATATACAGCTGGGCCCGGTGCTCAAAACCTCTGTTGGATAAACGGCCTGTGTTAAATCCTTAACCCTGCTAAGGCCCGGTTGCTCAAAACCTCAGTAGACTGTTATTTCCTTAACCCTTTGAACCCGAAATCCCGCTATATCGGTTTATGCAAAAAGTGCAGATCCAGATGAGCCGGCTCGTAACGAGCCGTCTCATCAGGATCTGCACTTATTGAAACTAATTTTAATATTTTTGAGAACAAAAACACCCCCTTTTCATAAATGGACGAATCTGAAAATCATTTTGTGACCATTGGATTGGGTCGGAACATTAGCATATCACAGACCATTCCAGTTCCTTAGGGTTGAAAGGGTTAACAGCATTAAAGATTTAACAGTCTGTTAAGCTAACAGAAGGTTTTGAGCAACCAGGCTGTGGTTGACTGATTTGGGGGTAGAATTAGTTAGGAGGCTTGTAGTGTTCTGTTTACATCACATTTTGCTTATTAACCCTTTCACCCCTATGTAACTGGAATGGATTTTGATATGTTAATTTTCTAACCAATCCAATCTTCACAAAATGAATTTCCGACTAGTCAATTTATGAAAAGGTGGTGTTTTTGTTCTAAAAATATGAAAAGTACTGTTGAGACGGCTCGTCACAAGACGGCTCATCTGGATCTACACTTTTTTGCTGAAAGGGTTGAACCCGGTGCTAGGAGGCACACTTGCAATATATACTTTTCTGGTAGTCGTGTTTAGCGAATATTATTAATCTGTGGAGTTTGTCCGATATCAGTTTTCATCATTTAACCATGATATACGACAGTCGGCTACACTTTTAGAGTTTGTTTGTTTATTTGTTTATTGGTGTTTAACGGCCTATCAACAGCTAAGGTCATGCAAGGCCGGGCAAACGGGTTCGATCCCATTTTAACCTGCTGCATTGGGGGGAAAATCCCAAAATCAGAACGGAATATTTACATCGAGAAAAAATATATTCAGCCCTGAAATTAGAATAACCCGACCTGGTGCCAGGTCCATACCACACCAAAGTCACTTGGCCCCTTCCCCTAAAATAGGATTACGAATAATCGTAATAGTATAACCAGATTCAGCTGTCGCATACAAAATGCCAAAGACGTATGTGAGGGCCAAACCAGGTCTCCAGTCGGAATTCCAGTAAGGATGAACCCCGATCGTTAAATTACCCATCACATGCTCCCACCTGCCACCCACCACTTTTAGGGTACAAGTGAGGCAGTTTTCGGAAAAAAAAATAACTGGCTGACAAAGAGACCGTATGACATTTGCGACTAGTGTAGCCCCAGATTTGCTAAACTCCGCAGTCAATCAGCGAAGACACTGTTCACTATTGAGTTAGAAGAGACAAGGCGGGTACCTTGAGGTATAGTTCCGGAGCGACACGTATGTACAGGTCCTATCCACAGTCAATCAGGGCATACACTATTCGTTATGGAGCAACAAGTGACAACAGTGCGTTGTGACATGAATTATAACCTATACTACTGATCAGGACCTACCTTAAGGTATAGTTCCGGCGCCACTCGCATATACAGGTCCATGTTGAGATCGTTGTGGTGCGTGATGAAGGGTTTGGCCGTCGCTCCCCCGGGGATGATGTTCATCATGGGCGTCTCCACCTGCCGACACATTAGGAGACAAGCTATGTGATAAAAAATATTTACAGAACCTGATTATAGGAATGAATGGCCTTTTTGTGAAATTTATCGGGGTATAAACTTGGAAAAGTCGCGGGAATACTGGACGAAGGCCGGAAGGCCTCGTCCAGTATTCCCGCGACTTTTCCAAGTTTATATACCTGATAAATTCCACAAAAAGGCCATTCATTCCTTATAATTCCAGGATTTTGTGACTGAAGAAATTTGGCTGATGGGATTTGTGACCAGTGTGGCTCCTGATCAAATAATACAAGACTCCTGTAGTCTGATAACCATCTATATTGCTTGTTAGAAGTATGATGGAGTGTTTCATTGACAGAATAGCGAACAGTGCAGATCCTGATCAGACTGTGGATGCACAGGCTGATCGGGATCTACACTGATCGCAAATCCCATAATCCCCATTTCTCCAGTCACAGCCACATTATGTGCCTAGCTAAATGGGGGCTTAAATCTGCGCTGTCCTATCAGGATTTGAACAGTTTGCCATCCAGTCAGTAAACCATCTGTCATAATTGTAAAAAGCAGAAAAGACCATCCTTAAATATGTCTTTAATACACGGTAAACAAGTTAGTATTCTCTACTTAAAAGAGTCATCCCATGTAATGCAATGTTTTCTAACACAGTTGGTCTCCCCTCAAGGAAAAGGAACTGCATTAGATAAGGTCATATAGAGACGGGACCACAGTTTACCTCGAGAAATCCGAGCTGGTCCATAAACTTGCGGAGATAATTGATGATCTTGGCGCGCACGATGAACTTGCTCCGAGTCGTTTCGTTGATGATCAGGTCGAGGTATCGCTGTCGGAACCGCGTCTCCTGTAGCAAAGTGGTATGGTTAACCAATATATTCCGACGATATACTGACAGAGCTCCAGATAAGGTGCGTATTGGCGTATTTTACACAATTATTTTAGCTGAATACGCATTGATTATCAAAAGTGAGAGTACAAAAAACGCACAGCAATGTGAAAATATGCATTCATTTTCAAATTGAGTAATGAAAATACTGTCATAAAGTTGAAAATTCACTTAGTTGAGCTGCAGCTCAAATAAGTGAATGTTTAAATTTGTTACATATTTTTTATCATTTGTTCCCTATTTAGTAATGAAGAACATCAATAATCCATTTGTAAATGTAAAATACGCAATGCTTTTGAAATCAGGGTACAGTACGCTTTAGACACACAGCTTATCTGGAGCTCTGTATACTGATAACAAATATTTCATTATTTCTCAACAGAAGTACATGTCGTGACCACCATTGAACTGTCTCATCAAGATAGTTCAAATGAGTGGTCACAACATGTACTCTTAATAGAACTAGATGGCCGCGGCCTGCATGTCGCGCCTTGTGGCGAGGTATGGACATTAAATAAAAAGATATAGTATAACGAAAAACTTTAACCAACAAGAAATGCGTCTGTCGAACGCGGATGCCACCTCCAGCATATTTGAGAAACTGTGACAATTTGGTTAACCGAAAAGTGTGATGGACAGACAGATGGACAGACGGACAAACGGACGGTCCAAACACTATATGACACCTGTTTCTTCGAAACCCGGTGGCATAAAAACTTTAACAAAAACACGTACGCCAAAGTGCCGACTATATCGCGCTTTCCGCAAGCGGGCGCGAAAACAACTTTTAACCAAAAACTTCAAAGTAATTTGACCTTGGGCACAGAGGCCGCACGGGAGAATGAAAATATAGATGATGATAAACACCCATGTGAAGTTTCAAGGTAATGGGCAAAGCAGTTGCAGAGATATAGTATAACGAAAAACTTTAACCAAAAAACTTAACCAAAAACTTTAACCAAAGAACTTAACCAAAAACATTAACCAAAAAACTTAACCAAACAACTTAACCAAAAACTTTAACGAAAAAACTTAACCAAAAACTTCAAAGTAAATTTGACCTTGACATTGGGCACAGGGGCCGCACGGGAGGGGCTAGAATGAAAATATAGATGATGATAAACACCCATGTGAAGTTTCAAGGTAATGGGCAAAGCAGTTGCAGAGATATAGTATAACGAAAAACTTTAACCAAAAAACTTAACCAAAAACTTTAACCAAAAAACTTAACCAAAAAACTTTAACCAAAGAACTTAACCAAAAACTTTAACCAAAAACTTTAACCAAAAAACTTAACCAAACAACTTAACCAAAAACTTTAACGTATGTACGCCAAAGTGCCAACTATATCGCGCTTTCCACAAGCGGTCGCGACAAAAAGCATATATTTCAATTTTTTTGCCAAACTAGATGGCCGCGGCCTGCATGTCGCGCCTTGTGACGAGGCATGGACACTAAAAAAAAAGATATAGTATAACGAAAAACTTTAACCAAAAAACTTAACTAAAAAACTTAACCAAAAACTTCAAAGTAATTTGACCTTGACATTGGGCACAGGGGCCGCACGGGAGGGGGGTAGAATGAAAATATAGATGATGATAAACACCCATGTGAAGTTTCAAGGTAATGGGCAGAGCAGTTGCAGAGATATAGTATAACGAAAAACTTTAACCAAAAAACTTAACCAAAAACTTTAACCAAAAAACTTAACCAAACAACTTAACCAAAAACTTTAACCGGACACACGTATGTACGTACGTACGCCAAAGTGCCGACTATATCGCGCTTTCCGCAAGCGGGCGCAACAAAAACTTAACCAAAAAACTTAACCAAAAACTTTAACCAAAGAACTCAACCAAAAACTTTAACCAAAAAACTTAACCAAACAACTTAACCAAAAATTTTAACCGGACACACGTACGTACGTACGCCAAAGTGCCGACTATATCGCGCTTTCCGCAAGCGGGCGCAACAAAAAATTGTATTTCAAATATAATGGTTAGTGAGACGCCAGCTGACAAAAGGTTCCTTAAAGTAGCCTCGATCAATTAGTTTTGGAACACCTAACGACATGTGCTTCGTTCATTCAGTGGAACAGCAAATTTCAAACAAAATAAATCAATAAAGAAGGAAAACTATTCAATTAAGATAAACTTACAAATTAGGAATTACAAATTTCTGATTATTTACATTTTTTCCAGACGCTCAAGTTATGGACGTCACTAAATCGTTATGTTAAATATTAGCAACTGTAAAATCTATGCCACAAACCCACCCCAAGCAGGGGTTTCGACACGCTGTAATGCGTTGCATAGGCGAGTTCCAATTTTCTACTACGTGTGGCTTTTCGTTACAATGGTGGCGAATGGGAGTTTTGTACCTTTCTAAGTACTACCGGTATTATATTTACACCCGGGCACATTTGAATTGTTTTGTACATTGTTTAGAAAGGTTTTTCATGTATATACAAACAATAATTGACCATCCAAGACACGCTAGAATCACCTGTGGGTAAGCATGGGTGCGTTAAGTATAGATTGATGGTAAATTGGTATCTTTTGGATTTCTGGGATACACTAAGCGTAGTAAAAATACGCATCAAATGTGCCGAATAATAAGCAAGATGATCTGGATATACATAAGCCTCATTTCTCCATCCAAAGCCACATTTATCCACATTGGGCGTTAAACACCAATTAAATTCCATTGACATTGTTTGTTTACGTCTTGAAGTTGAAGTTCTAATTTATGGGGGTGATTTAATATAGCCAGGCCCGTAACATAAGAGGCTACGTGTATTAGGAAATTTACATGTTTTCTTCATTTACGCTGGTGTCCCGATTCCATATCGGTCAAATGTTGCCTGCCTGTTATTGTTCGGTTTTAAATTTTCGAAATGACGTCACACGTCTGCCATTCTGTGAATAATTAATGAGGACCGATTATCTCAATCCCATAAGCGCTTGATGTAAGATTTTAGATGCTAAATCAAGCACATTAGATCGCACATGGTAATGGTCGTTGACCGTCAGTTGCTAGGTTGCCGACTGACTGTTACTATTTTTATAAAGTATTAAAAAGTATTCACACATCAATACCTTATGACATGTGCGACCAGCATAGCCCCTGATTCGTCTGCGCATACACTGATATGGGGCTATGCTTGACTGTCATGTATTCAGGTAGTACTTGAAAATTGCAACAACCGCCATGTCTATTTTTAAACCTAATCAATAAACTGTGAATACACACTATCTGTACCTACGTATATCCACGGTGTGTCCACAGTGTCGATAGTTGGCTGGGGGTTTATGGCCCATTTCTCATGTGCATGTCACTAGTAGTGTTATTTTAATATCGCCTTGGGGAAGCAGTTGCGACACATGGCTGCTCTGTATTAGCGATTACGGGTAATATGTGTATTGCGGTCCGTTATGTTACACACGAATGGCAAATATGGTGGAATTATATACAACAGACTTCTTCGTAAGTAGGTTCAATAAATTTATTACATGCATCGCAAATTTTTAATAAGCATATTAATCAGTAAATACCAATAAATACAACATAATTAAACAATATAAAGTCTAATTTATGCCTCAATTAGTAAAGCTGACCGTTGGTGATCTTTTTGTCACTGATTAGCAGCTTCGAGAGAGCCTAACAACACACGTTCAGCATTGTAGATGTGAACTCGGAAAGCAATTATCTTATACTCGTGACGGAATTTTCGCCAATTTTTTTGAGTGAAAATTTGCTGCGTGCTATTGACGCAAACTATTTTGTTTCACCGATTTTTTCCCCCAAAATATAGATGCGCATTGTACACCAGTGCGCGCAATACACAGCGAAATACGGTAAATGAGTTTTTACGTAAGTAAAACAAGGCTGATAAGATGGGTGATTACACAGAACCAGAACTGCTCCCTGATTTGAGTGTAATTGCGAATGTAGCCCGAGTTACCTTGTCCTTGACACCATAGTGTAGTGTGGGCAGCTGGTGGAGACATGGAGACAGCAACTCCAGCTTCCTGGGCACAATACTCAGTTCTCCCGTCTTCGTCTTACCTGGGGGAGAAATACAGCTAGACTATGATCTACAATGGTCACAAATCCCATAAGCTACAATTCTCCAGTCACAGCCATATATAAAGATGACATAAAAAAATGTGTTCATAGAACCCGGATGCCCCGCATATTGCTTAACTCTTTGCATGCTGGGAAATTTGTAAATAGTTCAAAAATAGCAGACGACAATTCATTGTATTTTCTTTTATTTCTTCCTCTCAATATCATGAATATGTCTTGGAATTTCATTAGAATTGCTCATTTACACACCATAAAGAAGCTACATCTAAAGTATCAAGCCTCCAGCTATTATGGGTTTAAAAGTTTCACAAGTTACACGGCAAAATGGTGGTGTTCCAAGCCAAAAAGGGGAGATAATCCATGACCCGTGGTCGAATTAAAAATCGATATAAACTTTGCGCATCTACTCATCATAAGGAAGCTATATACCAATTTTCGGGTCTGTAGCTCCTACGGTTTAAAAGATTTACGAGTTACAAGGTTGGTGACGGAAGGACAAGGGTAACACGACTATCGTGGTGGGGCATAAAAACACAGAAGCATGACAGGTGTTTCATGGATGGAATGGCGAACAGTGCAGATCCTAGCATCCGCACAGGTTGATCTGGATCTACACAGGTTGCAAAACCCATAAGCCCTATTTCTCCAGTCATAGCCACGTATCGGCGTACCTGGATGTCCCTGGACCCCAACAATGTCGCCTCGCTTCACCTTGTCTATCATCACGAGGAACTCCTCCTCTGACGAGTAGTATCTGTGCATGGAACAAATGAAAGTGAATGAGTTTAACGTCCCAGCAGCAACTAAGGCCATATAGACAGGACCACAGTTTATATGATGATTAAAAGATTGCAGAATTATTATACTGAATTTATTACATTATCACAGCCAGAATGGCTGTGATAATGTAATAAATTCAGTATAATAAAAAAATAATAAATTTATCCTAAAATTGAAAATTTCTCCCTCAAAGTATACTTTGCTAGATAAGTAAACAGCTGAATCTCGTTATCTCGATATCGTTTATCTCGATATACCTGCTTATCTCGATATACGTCCCAGGTCCCGGCAGAATTCCCTATATAGATCATATATTTTACTCCTGATAACTCGATATCGGATATGTCGATATATCGGTTTAGTCGAAGTGGAAATCGAGTCCCGATAGTATGCTTCCTTCACATTTGTATTCCGATATGTCGATGCGAAAATTAAGCGCCCGGTGCTGCCAAGTCTGAATCAGCGTGATTATCTCCGGTAAGTTTTCACACGTCTATAGAAACCGAAGACACCGCCGCCGTTAAAATGCGCTTAAAAGTTGCATGTCCAGTTAAAGCAGTTCACTTAAAACCATAATTAATCAAATAAACTTAATGTGATATCAAATCTCTTTTAACAGAAAAATGAATTAAATGATGTAGCAATAAGTAAATCGTTAGTTGTGTATTACATGTGTGTTGAAAATCGCTCGTTTACACTAGCTCAGTAGCTGCGAAAAAACATAAACAAATTGTCTCTAATTCACCGGAAATTGTAAGAAGCATATTTCATATATTTAGTAACATACTCATGCGCATTGTGTAAAAAGAAAGTGAGCGATTTATGAAAACCCAGAAATAAAGTAAAGAGGCATTTCTGAAGCGCTTTTGTTCGGATCTGTTTTCGAGAAATTTGGCGAATTGTTATCTCGAAGTTCGGATATGTCGATATATTTTCACCAGTCCATTCGACTTCGAGATAACGAGAATGACCTGTAGTATCATTCGACAGACGAGTGGGATGGAAATACTATGTTTGTAAAGTTCACGCATCGGGTGACGATTGAATTCACAACCTCTGGTATTGAAGTCCAAGGCCCATCCATGTATGTACATGTAAGGAGCGATTGATTGAAAGGGGTTTAATGTCCATTTAACAATGAGGTTGTATGTAAACAAGTTATTGAATAAACAAAAAAAACTTTAACACATTTGCTTTAGGATGAACACGAGTCATCAGTGACCTTGACCGTAGGCGGTAGGACGTGGATTGTATGCTCCAAAGCATACAAAGCACCATCCCTCGACATTGTAACCAAATATTATCAAAATCTCGATTAAGTGGTTCAAAAGTTACTGAATCATAATTCCAGCACAACAATATTTACACAATTCCCTAACATTTGATTGGCCCGTAGCAAGTCTGTCCAAAATTTATATCCCAGTAAACTCCCACGCCGAACTACTTTCTAGAGGTGCGCTGTCAGTGCTGTCAATGTAAACAAATGGCTGCCGTCTATCAAAATAAACACATTTTCTTGATGAATTTATTTCAAATGCTGGAATTATAAGGAATGAATGGCCTTTTTGTGGAATTTATCGGGGATATAAACTTGGAAAAGTCGCGGGAATACTGGACGAAGGCCGGAAGGCCTTGTCCAGTATTCCCGCGACTTTTCCAAGTTTATATCCCCGATAAATTCCACAAAAAGGCCATTCATTCCTATAATGAAAGGTGTCACTAACACACGCACGCACATACACACGTACTTAGACTAAAGCTATATCCCCTCTTGCCTATCTGTGAGGGGATAATAATCAGATTTTTCAATAACTAGAAATGTGGCCTATCAATAGACTTCAATGGCTAACTCTTCGCATGCTAGCGGTGAAAATAACATCCAACAAATTACGAGTATTTTTCTTATTTCTCTCTGTAAACATGTCTTGGAATCCCAAGACACATTCATGATATTTAATGGGAGAAATCAAAGAAGCTGTAATGAATTGTCGTCTGGTATTTTTGAGCTATTTATAGCCCACATATTTCCCAGCATGCAAAGAGTTAAGCTATATCTCGGTCTAGGTCAATTTTTTACAATAAATATAATTTACTACCAACTATTCCAAGTGCAGGAGCAAGCTTCGAACATTAACCCTTACACCGCTATCTTATTTTTTTTGTCATCTGCTGTTTATTTTCATTTTTATCATGAAAGACATGCTTTGACAGCACTTAATAATAATTTACAACATGCTTCGACAGCACTTCAGAATTTCTGAAGTGTTGTCAAAACATGTTTTTATTGAGAAATAAGGCAAGATATAAAAGCAACAGCAAACGACAATAGTTGTGAGTAGCGGTCTAAGAGTTAACGCAACACATTTTGCCATAACTGGCTTTGTACTGGGTTAATTAACGAATGTCTTTTAATATACAGTAGAACCTCTATCAAACACACACGCAGGCAGTCTGTGTACCCTTAATTTTATTCAAGTTCACAAAGCACAGCCGCATAGTCATATGTCTGATTTAGAGTGGAACATCTCTAAGCCGGACACCCTGGGGACCTCCAAGGATGTCCGGTTTAGAGAGGTTCCACTGTGACTACTGCAAAGTTGTATGTTTGATGCAACATATTCATAAACCATATACCTGGCGTTGGCCATAATTTGTAACTTCACCGTATCTGCTCGTAGGTCATAAAACAGCAACTTGCGACTTGATTCTCTTCTGGAATGAAGTCGACCTGCAAACAAATTACATTTGACACAAATGAATTATTTATTATGTCTCCAATCACAGACACATATACAGATTGGATGTACATTATAAGGAATGAATGGCCTCTTTGTGGAATTTATCGGGGTATAAACTTGGAAAAGTCGCGGGAATACTGGACAAAGGCCGGAAGGCCTCATCCAGTATTCCCGCGAATTTCCAAGTTTATATCCCCGATAAATTCCACAAAAATGCCATTCATTCCTTATAATTCCAGCATTTGAAATAAGTTCATCAAGAAAATGCGTTTATTTTCCGCTTTATTAAGAATTATTTTAACTGCGCCTCACGGTTACGGAAAGTAGTTCGGCGTGGGAGTTTACTGGGATATAAATCTTGGACAGAGAATTGCTACGGGCCCATCCCATTTTTGACCCCGGGATCACCATTTTAACACCTTTGAAAGAGCATTCTACATCGATCATTCCTACCAAGTTTCGTCGAAATCCGGCTCGCGGTTCATGAGAAGAATGTGTGCTATTTTTAGATGGCGGCTATCTTGGATTAGCGACGACCTCCATTTTAACAAATCTGAAAAGGCTTCACCCATGGACCATAACTGTGAAGTTTGGCCTCCATAGAATTTTGAAATCTCTAATAAAAGAACCTTTTGACCTTTCGGCGGCCATCTTGGATGACATGACCATCCAATTTCGACAAAAAATGTACCAGAGCGATCGCCTCTTTGATACCTTCGATTTGATATAGACATGACCATATTGGGTCAAAAATAAAATTTGACCCCACGGGCCACGCCCATTTTTGAACCCGGGGTCACCAATTTAACAACTTTGAAAGAGCATTATACATCGATCATTCCTACCAAGTTTCGTTGAAATCCGGCTAGCGGTTCATGAGAAGAAGATTTTTTAAGAATTTATGCTATTTTTAGACAGCGGCCATCTTGGATTACGTAATGACATCATTTTAACAATTTTGTAATCCCCCTACCTAAGGACCATGACCATGAAGGTTGGTGACTATAGGCCTAATGGTTACCGAGGAGAAGACGTTTGAAAATGTTCACTCACGGACGGACGGACGGACGGACACATTGCGGTAACAATAGCTCACATGAGCTTCGCTCAGGTGAGCTAAAAACTTTCAGCAATGAAAATATCCCGATCTGGAGCCAGAAACCGTTACTACACTTTGCCCCAGGGGTGAATCCCAGCAAGGTTCACCATTATGGCACAAATCCTTAAGGATGGATGCATCATTAAAATATGCATACCCTCCTCACATAAAAGTGAAAGTGAATGGGTTTAAAGTCCCAGCAACAGCCAAGGTATATAGAGACTGGACCACAGTTTAAAGTCCGACAGACCAGTGGGATGGAAATACTATAAAAGTATTTTTAATGTCCTAAGCGAGGTTGAATCCACAACCTCTGTATTGGGTGACAGGTGTTCTAACCCCTAGGCCACAACCCATCCCAACATGTGCGATAGAAACTTACCCGATACGGACACTAACACCTGGTCCTGGATGGTGGCCGCATCCATACCGCCATACTTGTCTATGAAGTCCGCGATCGACATGTCCACATGGAACTTGTGGGGGTAGGGGTTCTGATTGTCCGCCTTCAACCTGGCCACGGCCCGTGACCGCAGCTTGTAGTATTCCTATATAGTGGAAACAGGATGCATTATAAAGACAGTTGAACTGCAAGGCCTCAGAACCTTCCTGAACCCTTTCACCACTACAGACCTGTGAAGTGGTATTAGCAAACAGTGTAGATCCATATGATTTTGTGATGATTGGATTGGTTGCAAAAGTAACATATTAGAATCCATTCCAGTTACTTGGGGTGAAAGGGTTAATTTGCTTTGTATCTAAACAGTATTATGCCGCCAGATTTAAAATTCAATGCATATTTTACTTTTACAAAAGTATTATTAATTTTCTTCCGTATTAAATAGGAAAAAATCAATTTTATTTCTTTTTAAATTCACTTATTTGAGCTGCAAACAGCAAACAGTTCAACTAAGTAAATTTCAACTTTATTACAGTATTTTCACTACTCAATTTGAAAATCAATGCACATTTTCACATTGCTGTGAGTACTTTGTACTCCAACTTTAGACAATCAATGCGTATTCTGCTAAAACTAGAAATGTGGCCTGTCGGCACACAAATACCCCCACTGGCATTTTTGATTATAAGCCATTTAGCCGAGCGTTCAGGTTTCAAACACATCAAGTCTGTGACCTTGACCCTGGGCATAGTGTGATAATCCATGCATCGGTGTAGAAGATATAGAGCGGAAGGGAATTTCAATAGGTTTGACCTTTGACCTTCCAACTGTGACCTTGACCTTGGACGTAGGTACGTGGTTATTGATCGCGACACACCTTCTCATCATGAGAAACATTTGTGCCAAGCCATTTGATAATCCATGCATCGGTGTAGAAGATATAGAGCGGAAGGGAATTTCAATAGGTTTGACCTTTGACCTTCAACTGTGACCTTGACCTTGGACGTAGGTGCGTGGTTATTGATCGCGACACACCTTCTCATCATGAGAAACATTTGTGCCAAGCCATTTGATAATCCAAGCATCGGTGTAGAAGATATAGAGCGGAAGGGAATTTCGATAGGTTTGACCTTTGACCTTCAACTGTCACCTTGACCTTGGACGTAGGTGCGTGGTTATTGATCGCGACACATCTTCTCATCATGAGAAACATTTGTGCCAAGCAATTTGATAATCCATGCATCGGTGTAGAAGATATAGAGCGGAAGGGAATTTCCAACAGACCGACCGACCGACCGACCGACAAGCTGACTCCTATATACCCCCAACAAACTTTGTTTGTGGGGGTATAATAATTGCGTAAAATATGCCAATACGCACGCACCTTACAGGGCCTGAAAATAGCAGCTTTTACCAGTAGGTCCAGGACCTAACAAAGAAAAAATTGAAAGGTCCGAGGAATTTTTTGGAAGGTCCGAGAGATTAATCTGTACAAAGGTCCAACTTTAAAATTTGCAGGTCCAGGACCTCGGACCAGTGCTACTTTCAGGCCCTGCCTTATCTGGAGCCCTGGTGATGAGTTTGGTAGCCAAGACTTACATTGGGATCAGCCTCCTCCTCGTCCTGCTTGTTGTTGGCGGCCTTCGGGGACTTGCTGGATTTCTCCGCGGCGGCCGCCGTGGCCTGCTTCTCCGCCTTCTCCTTCTCCTTCTTTTCCAGCTTCATCCGCCTCTTCAGCTCACTGGAACACGATCGAGGAATAAAACCCAGTTTATTGGATTTACATTTATTGAGCATCTGCTGCATATGCAGCATATGCTCAATAAATGAATGTGAATCCAATAAACTGGGTTAGAAATTAACTTTTTCAGCAAGTAACAAGTACTTGCAACCTGTTCTAATAGTTCACCTTACAGGGTAGTAAGGGAGTAACGATACGCATATCTCACGATACGATGCATATCACGATACTTGAATCACTATGCGATTCATCTCGCGATACTAGCACCTCCTTCGTAAACTAGATTTGTCAGTACAAAGAGGCTTATGGAATATCCCTGCGCGGTGCCCCTGAATAATGTAGATTTTGTGTCTGTGGGCCTGACATACGAACACAAGTAGCATAGGAGTGAGTGAGTGAATAGGGTTTAACGTCCGCTTTTCTGACATAGAGGTACAAGCCTCAGGGAGTCTACACGCAGACGGGTCAACGGGGTCGTGTCCCGTATCCACCTGTCCGATGGGGGTAAATCCCAACTTCAGAACTCAATATTTACAATCAAAATATATATTCAGTCCTGAAATTAGAACAACCTGATCTGGTGCCAGGCCCTCGCCACACCAGCATCATTTATCCCATCCCCTAAAAGTAATAGGATTAGCGCTAATCTTACTTTTATATATGGGGCATAGCCTGACTCAACTCTCACATACAAGAAAGCCAAAAATGTACATGAGGGCCAAATCCGGTATAGTGGGTTCCGGAAAGTATGAACCCAATCGTTAAGCCAGTTTAGTCGCCTTTTACGACAAGCAATGGCTACTTCAGCACTATTCTCAGGATCAGTTGATCCCGCCCCGGTGCCTGCACGGGGTAGTAGTATAGGAGCATTAGAGCAATGCGTGTGTGAAATGTGAAGCAGATCCGAGGAAGGAAACAGAAGTTATAAGCCATTTACCCGAGAGATAAGGTTTAACCCGACTCCATAGCGGGGGGTATAAATACATGTTCAATGGTTCATAAACATGTACGCGATATAATGCATAAAACCCAAAAATGGTTCCAGACCGCTGGACTGGTTTGTGAATATTCTTCCCAATAATTTTTTAATTTTAGTATTCGTACAGTGTACCCAACAATAACTTCTATTTATTGCATAATTTGGGATTCCAAAGCATTGAATTGTGAAAAACGTTTTGAATCGAGTATCAGTGTTGCACATCGTGAATTGCAGTCTACAAATTATCTTGATGCATCGAATGTTCAGTGAATCATTACACCCCTAGTAGCAAGCTTCAGTGTCAGATTGTTTACACTTCATGAACTCGCGAATATCCATGATGAAATTGTTTAATGCGGAGCGGCGATGTCATGAAACGCAGTACGAACGTGCCTGATATTTTCAGGTAGCAAGGAACTCTTGGTCTGTCTGAAGTATGGTCATGGAAAAGTAAAATTGTTTAATTAACCCTTTCACCCGTGAATATCTGGCATAGACTGGCTCATGTTAACTTTTTGACTACAGTATTGAATAATTCATCTAATATACGCGCCTGCCCTATAATTATACCCCATCTCCCACCACCTCCTAATTTTCAGAATTCTTCCAGACCCGATTTCTCATATTGTAGGGCCAAAATGTCAATCACGTCAGGCCGAAGTGTCGAGGGACAAAGATCGGGCTGAATTGTCATAGTACAGATACTTCCCAAGTATTATCTGGGACACAGTACTGGGTTTCCAGGTATTACCCTGCAGTAGATTTCATTGCAATTTCGACAAATATTTTGTTTCACAATGTGCAATTCGACGCAAACGATTACCAGTCATAACAAATACACATCGAATCGCGTGAGCGGAAGTGCAGTTTAAGAGTAGGAATATTACCACCGCACGTATTGATTGTATGTGACGAGTTGGGCCAATTTTTATCTGGAAAACGTAATTCTGAATTACATACCGTCATCGCAGTATTCAGTGTTACGTTACCCAAATCACACAACGTATGATTATTTATGAGACCAATGTAAACTTCTGCACATTGTTATTAATACGCAACACTATACACATAGTTCCGGGATCGTAACATTTGCGTATTTTCAATAAATATGTTTTTTAATATTTAGGACCCTAAATAATGTGACCGTTTTGTGTTTTGCATCGCGTCCTGGCGCGTAAATTAGGATCATTACGGTTGACTTTATGGTCTGAAAGTGTAAACGTCCCAGTAACAGCTAAGGTCATTATAGGAATGAATGGCCGTTTTGTGGAATTTATCGGGGTATAAACTTGGAAAAGTCGCGGGAATACTGGACGAAGGCCGGAAGGCCTCGTCCAGTATTCCCGCGACTTTTCCAAGTTTATATCCCCGATAAATTCCACAAAAAGGCCATTCATTCCTTATAATTCCAGCATTTTAAATAAATTCATCAAGAAAATGTGTTTATTTTCCGTTTTCTTAAGAATGACTTTAACTGCGCCCGACGGCTACGGAAAGTAGTTCGGCATGGGAGTTTACTGGGATATAAATTTTGGACATAGACTTGCTACGGGCCAATCAAATGTTAGGGAATTGTGTAAATATTTTTGTGCTGGAATTATATATATATAGACGCGACGTCGATTTAATGTCTCATCCAAATGACAAGTGGGAACGATAAATATAATTTTTTCACGCCTACACCAAGGATTTAACCCACAACCAGAGCACTTATTTTAGCAGAATACGCATTGTTATCAAAAGTGTCAGTACGAGTACAAAATACTCACAGCAATGTGAAAATACGCATTGATTTTCAAATTGAGTTGTGGAAATACTATCAACAAGAAATGCGTCTGTCGAACGCGGATGCCACCTGCAGCATATTTGAGAAACTGTGACAAAGTGGTTAACCGAAAAGTGTGACGAACAGACGGACGGTCCAAAAACATTATGCCACCCGGCTCTTCGAGACCGGTGGCATAAAAAGTTTAAAATTTACTTAGTTGAGCTACAAAAAGCAAACAGTGTTCAAATAAGTGAATTTTCAAAATTGTTTTATTTTGTTATCATCTGTTCCCTATTTAATAAGAAAATCAATAATACATCTGTAAAAGTAAAATACGCATTGAATTTGAAATATGGGGGTATAATACTCTTTATACAAAACTGATCTGCAACTCCGCCACAACCTCTGCAATTGAAGTCCAATGCTCTACCCTAGACCACAACCCATTTATGTGTGAAGTGGAGTCCAGAGAACTATTTGATCAGGATCTTCACTGGTCACACATCTCATAAGCCCCATTTCTCCAGTCACAGCCACAAATCAGAGACAGGCCTTTCCCCAGCCCTTTATAGTTTTGTGTCTCTTCGCGAGATGGTGCAAATGCTGGTCACAATATATACCTCTGATGAGATATGAAGGAACAATTAGATTTTTTCTGTTGGTATCAGGGCTCCAGATAAGGAATTAGTAATTGAGTATTGTCACTCCATCATTTCTGAAGCAATTGGGTATTTCAAAATTTTAATTGTGTCAAATAGAATCACACAACTGTTTACACATCAGCAGACCTCACTTAATGAATAGTTTGCTTTTATATGACAACACATCTTGGTATTTCATTAGAATTGTCTGTCTCCTTGACCAAGATGTGTTTTCATGGAAAAATAAGAAAATATGCTATATTTGTGGTTTGTTTATTGTTTTCTGTAGCATGATAAAGATACCACAAATTTTTCATTGCTTTTTGATACTCACTACTTCTGATTTCAAATGGGGTTTTGGCAATTTTAATTGGGTATTTATGCAAATACGCACCTTATCTGGAGCTCTGGTTGGTATAAATGCTGTATCTTCAGAATATAATGAGATTTTAGACACCATAGCAATAGAAGGCAACACAATGTGATAGCCATAGGATGGATATGTACCCAGATAGGCCCAAAGTTGTGTGGTTCAAGGCAGTGAGTGTGTGGCTCAGTTTGAAGTAATGTACATAATGTACAACTTACTTTCATTATGGAGACATAGTGCATCTGATAGTGACAAACTAATAATTGCTTCAATAGAGATTTCTCAAACTAAAGGTTTCATTTTACAAATCACACAAGCCATGCAGGGCTCCCAGTAGTGAGTTTATGCCAAGGGTCATTCGACTCCTGTATCTGCATTTTTTTTAGTCATTTGGTTCAATTTAGGAGTCAGAAGTCATTTGACGTCTAATTTCATCAACAAACTATTTCAAATGATAACAAAAATTGGCTTACAAATAATATATTTAAGCATTATTATCTAATAAAACTGTCAAACCTAAGAGCAAATGCAATTTTTAAAGTGAATGACTTGATAGTCAAAATGACTCCCAATTCAGTTTAGGAGTCCATTCTTAAAATTCTGAGTAATTGACTCCTTTTTGAGTCATTGGGAGCTCTGCCATGTTATTTGTACCCAAGAAAATGTGTAATGTCTCATGAAAAAATATTTACAAACTTTACAATATTTTCCGTAGATGTCGTCGAAAGGTGATGAAACATTCAGAAATCGATTCCGAATTAGCTTTGAAATTTCTGTCAACTTTCCATATCATTTACGGAAAATATCAGCTTCAGTTAATATTTTTCATGAAAAATCGCACTTCTTCTTGGGCATAAAATCACATGTCTTGTTTCAAATGTGTTGTTGGATAGATATACTGATGTTACTGAACCACACAACTTTACAAAACAGAACTTGAAACCACACAACAGTTTGTGCTGTGAGCATACTAGCATTCATGCCACTCTTTACATTTACAAGGTGAATACAAATTAAACCATTAACCCTTAGCCTGCTGAATGAAATGTTGTCGTCTGCTGTTTATGTTTTATTTTCGATTTTTCTCATCAAAAACATGGTTTGACAGCACTTTAGAATCATTTCCATTGGAAATGATTCTAAAGTGCTGTAAAACCATGTTTTTATTGAGAAACAGGGCAAAAATAAAGCAACAGCAGACGACAGTTTTCGCGATCAGCAGGCTAAGGGTTAAACTTGGTCTAGGAACCCGAAATTGTCAAATATGACTCAAGCGAGAAAATACAACAACACAAGTCACAATGGGTATTTTGTGTTGCTATTGTATATCCCAATGTGTTTCAAAGGTAAATAGCTTGAACAGGTAACAACAATAGTCTTTACCCAATCAGTCACCTTGGATGAGAAATAATTAATCCACCAAAAATGAAACTTCATAAATAACAAAAAGTTTAAAACTTAGGCAGAGCTAGTATTCCCAAGGACAACCTTAACCTGTGCATGTAAAACTTTCTAAGCACATTCTCATAACTCGCACTCAAAATCAAGCAATTGATTGGCCGAGTCTCGGCCATCAAATTGCTCGATTTCGAGCACGAGATCAGAGTACATGCATATTCAAAGATTTATAAGCACGAGTCCCGGGCCTTACCAGCATACGGAGTAGGAACAGTGAAAGTAGCGACGAGGCAGGTGACAAGGAAATCGGTGGGCAGCATTTGACTGACCGGCAGACACGAATCGACGACAGTAAGCATGATTAGCCGCCTCAACAGTCGACGATAGTAAGCTACACACAACACGGCCAAGGCTCATGGCCGATGGAGTGTAGGAATTTAGCTGAAATGATTATTGCTATGTCTTAATGAAATTATTAACAATGTTATGGGGGAATGTGATGGTGTCGGACTACCCATCGGTGCGTTGCGTATTGACGAAATCAGCCAATCAGATTGGCTGATTCTGTTGATCCACGAGGCACTGACGGTAGGTCCCGACAGCGACAGCCTACTGATAGGAGGAAACTTCCCATTTTCTTGTAAAACCCGGTGTGCCCATCAGATGTAGTAGTATATAAGAGTCATAATGATACAAGTTTATATGGAAGCCACCCACTACGTGTGGTGGCTTCCACACCAAACTTGTAATCATTATGACTCTTATATACTACTTCTCGCGAGACCATATGTTTATGACATGAGAAGATACACCCTATTAGAGATAAAAATCCCTATGTTATACTCAGTATATATATACAACAATCTGTCATACTTTTATTACGAATAAAATATAAACTGACACCCTATTAGAGATAAGAAATCTATAAGTTATACTGAGTATTTTACAGCAATCTGTCATAAATATAAACTGACACCCTATTAAAGACAAGTTATCCATAAGTTATACTAAGTATATTACAACAATCTGTCATACATTTATTACGAATAAATATAAACTTACACCCTATTGAAGATAAAAAATCTATTGGTTATACTCAGTATAATGCCTACCATAAAGCAAATGAGAGAGCAAGCTAAGAGTTGGGGAATTTCCCTAAGAGGTTTGAGACTCAAGAAAGATATAGCAGATAGGATAAAGAAGACGCGCGAGCCGTCGTCTACGAGGAGAGGCTGCGGCGTGCGGTTTCGACCGGACGACTGACCGCCGACCCTGAAAAACGCTCCGAGAAATTGGAGAACGAGACGACGGCCAGTCTGCGCGCCAGCTTACGCTGCAGCGTGTAAAAGAAGATCCCAGCGCACGTAGAAAACCCCTATACAAGGCGTACTACAATAAGATTTATCAAGGGTTGGTGGGGAGACCTCCCAAGAAGAGGACAGATATTGCCAGAGCTTTGGTGGAGGAGGGTCCCAGGATTCTCTCCGAAGAAGCCGAAGTTAGGGAAACTGTTGATAGGGGTAGGAGGAAGATAGTATGGACTTTCGAGAGGGGGGTAGACGGGGAGATCGCTAATCGCATAATGAATAAAATTCGCCCAGAGATGACCACGGCATGTTACCTGAGGTATTCGTGCTCGTATCGTATTAGGAACATGGAGACCGACGCTACTATGATCTATCACAAACAATCAAAGGGCAGTCCGTGGATAAACGAGATCGCCAAAGCCGAGAGTTGGATATCCGATAGAGAGAAAGGTCGAATGGACATCGACAAAGTCGATATACCAAACACAAAATGGACCTTCGTTCATCGGATATCGGTCGAGGTGAAGATGATCATCGACGCGCAACAACTTCTCATGGGAGCGGGAAAACTCCCAGACTGGTTAAGACAGAAAAAGGGAACGTATTCCGTCGACACGTACGACGACTACTTGTGTCTGTTTAGGTGCATAGCCATCCAACGTGGAGGGAGACCCGACGGGTGTTGTAGGAAGGCACGAGCTCTGGCTCGCGAATACCTCGGGCACGATAACGGACCGGGTAGTAAGGGAATCCCCCTGGACGATGTTAAGAAGGTCGAAGAGCATTTCAAGATGGGCATTCGCGTGTACGAGCCCACCGCCGATGGAGTGTGGTAACCTCATGAAGAAGGTTCCGGCAAATTACGACGTGGTTGGGGGGAAGACAATGACGATAGGAATGTTTGGAGGTCACTCGTTCCTCATAACGAATCTCCGCAAGATGACGAACGAGTACGGGTGCACCGGATGTCAACAACGGTTCACAAAGTCGTGTAACATGCACAGGCACGCGACCACCTGCATGGGTGGGATGACCGTGGTGACATGTCCAGGTAAGAGGGTTAGAGACCACAGTCGGCCTACGAGAAGGCGTTCTATCCTAAGGGGTCAGCGAGTGCGAGGTCGATTCAATGGTTGAGCAGAGAAGAAGAGAGGGTGGGAAAGCACATAACATCACGCCAACTGCGGTCACGGTGGTGAGAGGTGGGTGGCAGGTGATCCGGTCGACGGTTACTGTCACGAGACCGAGACCTGTGTTTCAGTTTCACGGATGCTACTGGCACGGGTGTCCGAGCATTGCACGAGAGGTAACGCGAGATCGCTGTACAGAGGACGAAAATTCAAGACTCCAAGATAAGGAAGGCGGGTTACGAGCTGGTGGTGATGTGGGAGTGCGAGTGGTTGAATGATAATTTTGATAAAATTAATACCTACTATCCACAATCGCACGCGAGGAGGAGACGACTCTATACCCTCACCAGATAGTATACGACTTTGAGGCGTATCTCGACAAGTCAAAAAGCACGCGACCCACCAAAGACCTGACCTTCGAGGTCGAGCACGTTCCTATATCGGTGTCGTTGGGGGATACGATGCAAGAAGGGATCACACACCTATGCGAACGAGATCCCGACACGCTAGTCGAGAAGTTCGTGACCGAGCTGCAGATGAGAGGCAAGGCAATCAGGGAGGGGGTTAGAAAGAAGTATCTGCCGGCCGACATAGATATGTTATCGAAGTCTCAGCAAGCAAAGATTATCTCATGGATTGATCAAGTCCCGGTGGTGGGGTTCAACTGTAGCAGGTACGACCTGAACCTCATCAAGCAGTACTTTGTAGAGAAGTTGGCGGCCACCGTGAATAAGGTGATGGTCGGAAAGAGAGCCAGCACGACGATGTTTCTGTTTACCCCGGAGTTTAAATTTCTCGACATCATCCAGTATCTGGGACCCGGTACCACGTACGACCGGTGGGTTAAGGCGTACGACTGTAAAACGGTAAAGTCTCACTTTCCGTACGAGTGGTTCGATAGCGCGGACAAGCTCGACCATCCGGGGCTGCCAGACTATCCCGAGTGGTACTCGAAGTTGAAGGGTGAGTTCCTACTGTCGTTGTCCGAGTGGAAAGAGTGTAAGAAGGTATTCCGAGAAAAGGGGATGAAGACGTTCAAGGAATGGTTGCAACACTACAACGACTTGGATGTAGGACCTTTCCTAGAGGCTCTGACTAAAATGGCGGAGTTCTACAAGGGAAGAGGTGTGGACATACTCAAGGATACTGTGTCTCTGCCCGGTGTTTCCCTTCAGTACCTACTCCGCGGGTCGATCGATGGGAAGGCGGACACGCCCGAGCTGTGGTCACCGAAGTCTGAAACTTACGAGATGATGAAGCAGGGATTGGTCGGTGGTCCGTCCATAGTATTCTCCAGATACGCCGAGGCTGGAAGGTCGACGATCAGGGGTCAGGTGGGGAGTCGGGAGGAGAAGATGTGCAAGGCGGTGCTGGGGTACGATGCCAATGCTCTGTACCTATCTACTCTATCGAAGGACATGCCGTGCGGTGAGGAGCAGATATGGACGTGTGACGACCCGGAAAGACAGTCGTATATAGACAGTTTCGTGAGGAAGGTCATGAGTGAAAAGTGGTTCGGATTTGCGGAGTTGGATATAGAGGTTCCGGAAACGTTGAGAGACAAGTTCTCGGAAATGTCACCGCTGTTCGTTAATCGAGAAGTCGATGAGAAAGAGGTTCCGCAGCACATGAAGGACTACCTGGCCGGGACTGGGAGGAATAGAGTCGAAGGGCAGAGAAAGCTCGTGGGGCAATGTCCGCCAAGAAGATGATCATATACTCATCGCTGCTAAAGTGGTATCTGGAGCACGGTCTGATCGTCAAGGCGGTGCATAGGGTGATAGACTACACGCCCGGCAAACCGTTTCAATAAGTTCGTTAAAGAGGTCACCGCTGCTAGACGGACGGGGGGGGGACGTCGACAAGAGCAAGGCGGTGTTGGCGGAGATATTCAAACTGGTTGGCAACGTAGTGGGAGTTTAGTGTTGTGGCAAGCTGATAGAGGCCACAAGAGAGACACCTGAACACCACATATACGAAGGATGAGAAGACTGTCGATCGGGCACTGAGGTCGGCGTGGTTCGAAGACTTGGAGGAGATTGGGGAGGCTTACGAGATATCGAGCAGGAAGACTCGAGTGGTGATCAACAGACCGTTTCAGTGTGGCATAGCGGTCTACCAGTTGGCCAAGCTCCGGATGCTGGAGTTCTACTACGATTTCTTGGACAAGTACGTGGATCGCGGAGATTTCGAACTGATACAGATGGACACTGACAGCATGTACTTCGCGCTGTCGGAGAAGACGCTGGCGGCGGTGAGAAAGAATATGAAGAGAAAGTTTAATAAGGAGAAGACCGAGTGGTTGGCGTGGGACGTGTGGAGCAACAGAACTCCGGGACTGTTCAAGCTGGAATTCGAAGGGGATAGAGCCATCGCTCTGTGTAGCAAGTGTTACTACGTGAGCGGTGATGGAAAATCTAAGCACTCGGCCAAGGGGATGTCGAAGAGATCTAACGATCTGACTTGGGGAAGGTATAAGAGGGCTCTCGAAGGGGGTAGGGATATGGCGGAGAACAGGGGATTCCGAATGATTAACGGGGTGATGAAGACGTACTGTCAACAAAAATTAGGACTCTCGGCGTACTACGACAAGAGGAGAGTGATGGAAGACGGGTTACACACCGAGCCTATAGGATAGATAAAAAAAAAGAACTATGAGAGAGAATACTAAAGACTCTGACGATCCGGGGGTAGCTGGGTGTCAGAAGGCACCGCGAGAAGTTCTTCGCGAACAAACCCTCGAGATGGCCCATCATCCAAATAGTAGAGCACGGGCTCATCGGGCTTGGTAATAGATCGATCTAGATGATATACATTGAGAGACCACACGGAATCAGTCGCGCGGCGACTGCCACCTTCGAGCTCTCCCGGTTGATAGAGGTACCGGACATCAATATCTGATGGAAGTGCAATCGGTGATTGCTGCTCCTCTAAACCAACGGGTCGCCCGCGCGAGACGGCAGAGGGCTCGCTCGTCACCCTTTTAAACTTGATGGCATCTACGGGCTTCTTACCTATCAATCTGGTCACCTCTCCGTTCAGTGCGGAGACCACGGCGGGCAGTCTGGCCACCCACTCGGTCGATCGCGAATGAGGGTCTACAAGTTCTTTAGCGTATTGGTGTCCGAACAGTCTCTCAGCCAGGGTTCGATTGAAGCGTTCCACGACTCCCCTGGTCCCGGTGGATGTTGACGCGGCCGCGTCTGATAGAAACTTCGTGCTTAGGACAATAGATGAGAGAACCGCCCGGATGAAACTCGCGGCCGGGATCGACCTGGAGAAGATTCGGCCATTTTGAGAGGACTCCTCTTAATATATTCGGGAGAGAGCCTCGGGCCCACCTCCTTAGACCTCTTTAGTGGCCAACGGCTCAGCCCCCTTATAACGACTCGCTAACGTCAACGACTGTCAGCGCGTACTTGTACGTCTTACGACCGACGCGATCGTGAGGGAGAAACAGGAGATCCGCTTGGTGAACTTGGTTCGGTAACCGGCACGTCGAATTTCGGGTGCGGAATATTGTGAGGCGCGGGTAAATAGATCTGCCAGATGGCCTGCTTCTTGAGCCATTCCTTGACAGCGTTTTCTGAAACCTTGGTCGCCGCCGCGAGGTTCTTGATGGCAGCGAGTCCCTTCCAGTAGCCGCGGGGGCTATAGTACGTGTTCGCTAGCTTGCGCGTTAGGCGAACCGATAGTTTGGTATTAAGTTTGCGCGTGTTCATCGTATGCGATGTATTCTAATATATCAGACAATCTCCAACATGCCCTCGCCAGATCGTCGGTAACTGCGTCGATAATAATAAACCTTTATTGGAAGTGCAATCGCGATTGGGGGTTAAGTTCTGAAGGAAATTGGGAAAATATAATCCCCCAGGATTGGTGGAGGAATCTAACATCCGCTTTGCGAAAAGGGTGGCCGCTTTTTCGTCCTCCCGCCACGTCTCGAGAGAATCTCGGGCCAGACGAATCATACCCTTTGCACCAGCTATGCGGTGTTTAAGGGCAGTGTAGCCTACATCAATCATAGCAAAATAAAGTTCGTCAACTGACATCGTTCTATATATATATATTTATAATTAATTGAAAATAATTAATTTAAAAATCTCGATTGAATATAGTAGCCGACGAGACCCATCACACCCATTCCCACGACGATGAACGCGATCTCGCGGTCTTTTTGGGCCTCTGACGGTACATAGAAATCTGAAAGTTGGGGCTCGCGATCCAGCGGCGCGAGACTTTTCTGCGGATATGCCAGCGCGTACTCGCGGTTGGCTTCTTCAACGTTCTGAAAAGTTTGTGCGGCGTTATTTTCGCGGCGAAGCTCTTCATTGACCCAGTCAAGATGGGCGGTTCGTTTTTCCGACCACGCTTCCTTTGTGCTATTGAATTGTTCTACAGCTAAATCGTGACGCGTACTCTCCTCATCCGCGTTAAGAGTTTTGTAGTTTAGAGAATAGAAAGTTGCTACCGCTGAACGCCAATGCGTTTAAGAGCGCACCACCTATCATTATTCCGATTGAAGCCATTTATTTCCATATATTAACTGGTAGAATTCCAGCTTTAACTAGATAATCTCGGGTCCAAACTGCGGCCGCTACATCTAAGGTCGCGAGCCCTACGTCTCTCACAGTAAAGTCCAATTTGGGAGCGGATCCTCCTAGGGCCATCTTTGATAGTCGAGCATACCCGATACTGAAACCCGATATCACCACGGCGTGATAAAGCGCATTCACTAACATTTACCGTCTTGTTCAGCCATTATTGCATATAAAAGGGGTCGCGATCAATGTTTAAATGGGGCGCATCCAATCTCGATTGGTGTTTCGTAACTTTCTTCTGAACACTGGCTGGTTGTTTTTTCGATAATAGGGGGTATTTCCACACGCACAGGGCACCAACAACTGCCAGACCACCACCAACAACCCAACTCCAATTCACGAATTTGGGTGCAAAGAATTTGGGTGTGCTTCCAAAGAATTCAAATGTGAATTGGGGTTGTACTCAACTCTGTCTTCAGAGTTTTGGCCGGCCCGTCCCGATTGCAACCCCAATCTCGATTGGAGTTTAGCCTCTCGAAGCTCGGCGAGTATTTTATCTTGTTTAACTTTTCGGGTGGCAGCCGCCGCCCGCCCAGCTGCCTGTCTTTTGGGATTTTTTATATGCGGTATGTCATCCAGTGGCGGAGTTGGGTTCGATTGGGTTGGAGCAATCGGGTTCAACTCCGTCACTCTCGCGGGTGTGTCTTGTGTCATCATTTTCAGGGCCTATAGTTCGTGGGCATAGATGTCCAAATTGACAGTGTTTACCCGTGGTCAACGCGGTTGTCAACGGGGCTAAGTACATTCCAAACTTGTGATAAATTGAGCAGCAGGCTGTTCTAAGAGTGTGACCTATAAAAGGGTCAGTCTCTAGATCGTCAATCAATCCCGCGGTGTTTGGTATAGGGAGAAGTATACTAACGGCGGTTGCGTACAAATGAATAGCCGCCGATCCGAGAGTTTTTGTCATCTCCGCTCCCAATTTGGATTCGTATCGCGCATACATTTTATCGATCTCCGCATCTGACATCTTATCCACCTGAAAAACTGAGAGACGCCTACCGAGATAATGCTCCGATTGTCCCCCAGCAACAAGCGCAGCTAGCCGCTCTCGTCGCGCCGCATTTTCATTTCCATTCGGAGTCGTTGCACTCAACCCAATACCAACTCCAATTCGCGAATTGGGGGTTGTAGTTGATTCCGATTGCTCTGTCGGATCATTATCTATGTTGGCAGTCGGAGTTGAGGTTTCTTCTATTAGCTGATCGAGAAGTTCGTCGCAGTTCATTTTTCTTAATTTTTTTTTTTTTCAAAATTATTAATTTAACTAATTCTAACAAGTCTCATCACTTTAAACATATTGCAAAGCGCACCACCCGATACTTATGATCACCATTATGCTCGCAACAAAGCTCGCAGCGGAGCACCAAATTGTTAACATTGTTAACCATTGTTCAGCATTTGTTCAACATTTGTTAAGCATTTGTTCAGCATTGTTCAGCATTGTTCAGCAATTGCTAAGCATTGTTCAGCATTGTTCAGCATTTGTTCAGTAAATTGCTAATTTAATTATAAAATTAATTGATAACTTACGTAAGCAGTTGGTTGATCAGTCTTTTAGCAAAAGCTTGGCGTGCTTAGTTTCCGAAAGCATCTGTCGAACCTCCAGGCGCTCCTCGCGCGTTGGGATACGTCATTCTCTAGAAGACAGTCATCGAATGAGTCTCGGTCCTTGCAGTGAAAGAGGGCGACCCATTTCGTTTGCTCGCGCAGATCCTTGAGGACGGCGTTGTACTTTTGAGTGGATATCCATACGCTTTGCCTAGCATGGCGGCCAGAAAATGCGAGCTCGGAGAGCATGTCCTTCTTTTTGGTCAGCGCCGACCTTGGTACCGAGCAATCGTCAATCACGTATAGGGGTGGGCTCACCCTGGAATCTTTGGTATAAACCACGCAACCAATCGTGAAGCCTATCACCGGGGTCAATAACGTACACCTCAGGGTCGGTCCATATCCACGTTCGCCGCTGATAAGTATCGTTGTGCCGCACAGTGGGACACAGGATCACAATGTGGCGAAAGGCATCGCGGTAGGACTCCTCGAGCAAGTCGAGGATGAAAACCGTTTTTCCACATCCTGTCTGCCCACATATTATGGCAGAGTGGGCATCTCCAATCGTGAATTGGTATTGATTGCTAATTTTCTTAATTAATTCTTTAGAATTATCAAATTTCTTAATTAATAAATCGTTAGAATGATTGCTAATTTTCTTAAAATCAATTAATAAATCGTTAGATTTAGTAGAGTGCTGAGACGCTGAGTTGTGCGTCCGTAATTATATATAAGTACACGTTCAATGGCCCGGCTCCGTCCGCCTCTTTGGTTATCTGGATCGTCACACCCTCGCTAGCGTTCTCAACTTGGCGTCCGCTGCCGTGTATTTGGTCGTCGTCGCTGGCTCGCATGTCTAGCCATAACGCGTATTTGGTATTCAGGAACTCCACGAGGGAGACGGCCGAGAGATGCAGGTCTTTGGCAACCGCTGCAACCTCCGGAGAGCGCTTAGAGCCGGCAGCAAACTGCTTTCTTACTTCGTCCCACTGCTGGTGCTGCGAAGACCCGCGCTGTAGAGTTGATTGGGTACTCCCTCGATCGTCACCTCTACCTTCGTGATTTTGGGGTTATAGAATTTGTCGGTTTTTCTAGCACCGAACGCGAACCGAGCATCCTCGAACAACATCAGTATACCTTTCATCGAGCGGGCGGGTACGTTGACGTTAATATTCCACAATGTGTCGCCTTTGTCTTTCGTCATCTTGCGATGGCGAAGAACTCAGTCGTAAAGTATGGCAACACGCCCGGCGTACTGGGTTCTGATCAATCGCGCGAGTTCGGGCATCGTGACCATGTCGTACTCCAGCGAAACATTATCGATCGTATACGTCGATAACATGTCGCTGGTTATGAGAACTTGGCCGTAGTCGTTGAACGTTAGTTCGTATTCGAGGCGGTCAGCCAAAGCGCTCTGATAGTAGGGCATGTGACTCTCCAGCAACTCAAAGTCGAGCGGGGATGTAGTAAGCGGTTGCCGTAAGCGCCCCGCGACCGCATTGTCACTCGCGTTGTTATCTACCTTGTTACAAGCCCGATTCTAGTTTTGGTTACGTTTCTTATTTTTGCTGGTGTCAATACCCTGATAGACAGCGTTTTCGCGCTCTTGCCGTCTTCCATAGGTCCTGATAACAATGGTAGACGTCGCTGTCGTCGATCGACATCACCTCATTACCAGAAATCTTTATCATGGTCTTCTTGACGATGGCGCGACCAAGGTTCTGAACGACGGTTCGGTCCTCGTCCGTCGACGTAAGCGAAATAGTGAAAGCGAGGCGAACAGTACCCGGCACAATGACGTCGTTAGCTCCGAGGTTGGGGAAGCGGACCAAGAGCTGCTGGTTCTGGTCGATCGTCGAGGGGTTGTTCGTAATAACGACACTCTGTCTCACGCCTTTTGCCCCGAGGGGCTCACGCAGTCTGCGGTATGGATTGAGTTTGCGACCGTATTGACTCGAAGACATAATTTAGTGAAACTATATTAAACCCTTACGGTTTTGTCTTTAATACATAATTAATTTTAAGAAATCAATATGGATGATTACGATATTAACATGGATGAAATCGGCAGAGACGATTTCCGCGGTGATGATGATGACTATGACGAAACGACCTTCATAGAGACACCAGCACCCCCACTTTTGTTTGATCCAGGTGCACCACGAAATACGCCTTTGGTTAATCCACGCGCATCTTTGTTTGGTCCAGACGCACCGGGAACTTCATTTGCTGGTGTCCCTATGTGGGAGGCCCCACCCGCAACTCCGGCGTGGGCGGGCGGTGCCGAGATTCCTGCGGGGATCTCCAAGGATGAGCTGGCGCCTCTCGAGAAAACGAATTCTCGGGTGAAACGGTGGGAGAGTGAGGTGTCTAAAAACGGCATCAAGGCCATGTTGGAGTTCCGCAGCACTAAAAGAGGAGACTTGTGGGTTAAATGGGGTAATAGCTGGAAGTTACTGACGTACAAGAACGACCCGACCCGGTTCCTCAGCCCCTCTTCCGTGAACCGATATGGAGTATCGCTCGCTCGAGCTCTCGGAGTGATCGATGATCGGTCGCAGCTGCCTCAACAAATGGTAAAAACCCTACAGTCTACCGACGAAAAACGCTGGCGAAGACGGCCACCGCTATAGAAATGAGCGAGCTCAGCGATGTCCCTCGTATAGCCACCGACGCTATTAACACAGTGGAAACCACGGTCAACGAAATGAACGGCGCGAAATATGACCCACCATTACCTCTTCGCGAACTCCGGGGACTCGATAAGGCTCTGCAAACAACTCGGGGCGAACTGGTCAATAACCTCTCCAAACTCACGGCGCTGGACAAACATATCGCGCTAGAAGAAAGAAAACTTGGGGAAATCCGTGACGATAGAGAATCTACCGAGCGGATCAACAAACTCCTGCGTCGTCGTTGCGGGACGAAAGAGAAGCTCGCTTCGAGGCTGCTTCGACTAACCGTGAGACGCTTTCCGGCCAATTAAGTCGGAGCCGCGAAACAATCTCGAGGGTTCTGCACGAGGACACGACACTCGGTGAGCGTCTTCGCACTCTGTTCAGAGAGAAGGGCGTCACGATATTAACCATCGTCGCAGCTTTCGGCATGATTATATCGACCCTAATTCTATCTATATCTTCTCTATTTGTAGCTGTCAATGCTGGTGCCGCACCAGCACCCGCACCAGCACCAGCACCGGCACCCGCGCCATCCGGCGGAGCCAAGGAGTGAATAAAAAAACAACTAAAAGCCCTCGCCAGTCTCCTGGCTAAATTAGCAGGAAAGTTGGCTGCCGCGCTGCCTGGTTTGATAGGAGGTCTCCTCTCCTTCTTGTTATCTATATTATCAAAAACGGTCGGATGGCTCACCGAGAATACCTGGGCTTTAATCGTGGCCATCGCCGGTCTCCTACTATTCTTCGCCAGAGAGTTCCTAAAACCAAAGCGCAAATAATCCGATCGCCACGAGGGCGACGACCAGCGCTAATTTCTCCTCCTCGTGTGTTGTGCTTCCAATTTCACCCAATCTGTGATTGATTGGTGTTTCTCCAATCGCGATTGGTCTGTTGATGGAACTCGATGGTGCATCCAATTTACGAATTGGGGGTACTGGGTTCGATTGTGTTGAGGGATGTGTATCCATTTTGTGTTTTGGGGGTTTTATGAAATCTTTTTCAAATTTATTTGAATTTACAACCTCAACACTGTTGAGCCCGATCATCTTGGGTGGGAGCTTGATGATACCCGTGTTCACGTTCCCGTTGCGGCCGATTTTTTGATTGGTGGTTGCGACTACGATCCGATTATTGTAACCGTCAACCGGGTCGTCTCGTAGTATCATATTGCTCGGCGCCATATAAAGACCTATTCCAAATGCGTAGTCTACCGGGGTGCGGGCAGTCTGCAAAA